>JAVSCE010014306.1:0-286357 GCA_032199065.1 Smutsia gigantea
ACCACACCATGACTTTCTAGTGGTAGAAATGTCATATAAATCAAGATACTGGAGAAAGCCCTACAAGTTCATGGAAGTTTGATTAATAAGTAAAATAAGATTTCTGTTTTGGTCAATGTACTATAGTAAATTTTGACACGTGTGAAGGGTAGGCCTTTTTTTTTTGTATATTGGAGGAAAGGCTTTTGTGAACTCAGGTCTGTTCTCAAGCAAACGCATTTTAAAGGAAAAATGTGTGGAAACTGAGAATCTGGAATAAGGTTGATTTATTTCAAACTACTGAGATGGCATATCCACCAAAAGTCTTCCTATAACCCAGCACCCTGCTAAGATGATGATTGAGTTGGGGCAGTGGTTTCTAAACTTGGCTGATTTCATAATTTCTTAAGACATTTAAAAAAGTAGTATCAGATTTCCAGGCTTTAATGTAGACCTGCTGAATCAGTAGTTCAGAAGCAGAGACCTGAAAGATGTTTTGAATAATTTCTTTAGTTGATTCTGATAATTATCCAGATTTGTTAACTGCTGGTTTGCAAAACAATGGGGGCTGAGTTAGCAATAAAGAAGACACAACTGTTCTCTAGCTTTTTCTATTATTTGCTGGTTGGTTTTCAAGGCTGTAGAACATTTAAATATAACCTAGGGCTTTGGCCAAACTGTGTAGCCAAGAGAAGAATTTGAAAGTATCATTCTTCTTACTTTCAAGAAATCACTCTGCAAGCCACAGAAAATGAGAACCATTGAATTATTTTTCCTTTTTGGACATACATATCCTACCATTATAAGCTATGCCTTATGTCAATTTGTCTTTTCTAACTTGTTTTAATGTGATTAGTTATTTTTACCCACAGATCTAATGTGAGAATACAGTAATATCACTTTGCATTTATATTAAAAATGTGGTATACTAAATTATCACTTTAATTAACATCTAAAGTCTATGAACTAGCAAACTGTTGACATTTTTTGTAAGTTAGTTTAATAACCTTTACAGAAATAAGGAGACACATCTTTCTTTTAACAAATTTTGTAGCTAATCAGAACAATGGTTGATCATTGAACATGTGCATAATATGTATCTTGAAAAGCCTGAAATGTTGCATTTTCTTCATAGGCACTGCACTACAGAAAGAAACTCAGGAAGGAATTCCACCCCCAACCAAGATTCAGGAACCCCAGAAACCTCAAAGGAAAATATCATTACCCATTCACCCTCCTTTAATTATAAAAATTAACTTTGAGGAAGAAGAGGAGGAAGAAGATGAAGAAAATGGTTAGTAAGCCTTTTCTCAGATTTACAGTGCCCATTGAAAGACCTCACAATATTTCATACATTTGTTTACCTGCTAGAGGTTCATGATATATAAGGCAGATTTGGGTGAGAAAATTGTTTTAATTTTATTAAGAATATTAAAATCATTATGTTCTAATTTGTTCTATGTCTACACATGCTTATGCTCTTTTGGACTGGAAGGTTTTTGTTGTATAATAGCTGGAAGACAGATCTCATGTTTAAATATGTACAGTTATTTATAGGGATACTAATAACCTCTTCTATTTACATATAATGAACATTGATAAAATTGATTTATATGTCTTTTATTTATATGTAACAAAATATTGACATATCCTTCTGTCTGATATATGCTTACATCTGTCTCATATTTAATCCTGGAAATTCTAGATATCCATAGAGTAGTTTATAGTTTATAAAGGCCACCATTTTCATTATCCCAAGGAAACCTTGCCAAAGTATAAACAGCATTAGAACCCAGGTCTTCTGCAGCCTAGTGCATCGTATTCTTCCCATATCATCACAAAACTGTGGTACCAGTAGATGCATACAAACAAGAGAAGCATGCAGAAAAGTAAACTGTTCCCTAGTCTTTGCCCTTGAACACGACCTGTGGGCTCCAGACCACCACAGCCTCTGTGCTCAGTAATACACAGAACTACTCATTCCTTTATGTTTCTGCTGTAGCTCCGCATCCCCCAAATCCACATCCTCCTCCAAAGAATATGATCTCAGCATGTGAGTCTATCCCTCCTTCTTCTCATGTCAGACGCATAATGTGTGATTAGGCATTTCATTTCTCTCAACTGATTCTAATACATGAAACACAGCAATTAGAACCATTTGCCAATGTGCGAATCATTGATTTTAAAGATTAAAAAAAAACAAACAGTAGTCTACCCGTGAAAACAATATTTGGGATTTTTCATTCTGCTATATAAATTTTCAGATTATTTGGCTTTGGAACAATTTAATTTAAAAATCCCACAGATGCCGTTAGTTTACGCCCAAAGACTGCTGAAGAAATTGAAGAAGAAAGAGCAATAAAGGAGATCTGTTATAAATCTGGTAAGAAATCAAACATTTGTGGATTTTTCTAATACTTGATGTGACAGATATACTAACCATCACCTTTCTTATGGGAGATTAGGTGAATACTACAGAATTCATACTTCTCTAACTATTTCATCATCAAAAAGCTTAACCTCTACAGCAGAAAAAGAATTAGAAAAGCCTTTGGAAAATGGCACTGAATTGCAAGAAGTTAAGATATGACAAGGCAGCATTTCAAGGTGATTTGTATGGATACTCAGTCCAATAGGCTGTTAATTATTTAGTAAGATGTACACTGGAGTTAAATGACAACACATCAGAATTGAGAGTGAGAATGAAGCACTTTCATAAGATGAGCTTAACTTTAACATTAAAAGCTGCTATTAATATAATTATGCTTTCCCAGAGATGCCACAGAATCAGGAGCCTTCATAAACACATGGTGACACTGGATCCCGTGGAGTAATTCTGTGAATAATTTGCTTTTATGATTGCATTTTTCTTTGGAAGCAATTCTCCGTGTAATAGGTGTACAGTTTTCCAGTTTAGAATCCAATCCAGAATAACATGTCATATTAGAATTTCATTTTTCTATTATTCTGCTTTTAATAGTTTATATTATAAGAAAATTATCTAGACATATATAAGAAAAATGTTGAGAATTATTTAATTACCACAGTTCAATTAGCATTGTTTAGTTAGTAGTAGACACTAATCATTTTTACTCATTTTCTTTTCATTGTATATAAATAAAAACAAAAGAAATCACAGTTCATTATGTGAAAAAAAATCAAATAAACGAAATGTATTATATGCAAACTGTAGTGTTAGAAGGCTTGCATTTTTAAATTGCCATTTCAGAAATTATCCACACATGCAATAAATTTGCTTGCTGCTTTCCTGATAATTAAAACATTTGCCTAAATTTTATGTATTTATAAATCTACTTTTCATCATATCACCATGCAAACAGCTCTTGCATTAACTTTTAGGATGTTACTATCATCATGAATTCTATCACAAACTTATGTAAGAATGTAGTAGTTCCCGAGATGATTTTTTTTTAAATTCTAGGGGATGTTCTTACAGTTCCAACAAAATATAGTCTATGTGAAAAGCAAGGGGAGATGAAAGCATCATTTAATGGGAAACCGAGGACTGACCTTGCTGCTTTTGAAAATGGAGGTGAGGTAGTTTATTACTGGCTTATTCTGAATATATCATACTATAAAAAAAGAGTTTGAATTTTCTCTCTTATAACTAACTTAGTTTCTTCAAAATGTTTTTGACATTTTTATTGCTGGCTTTGAGTAAGCTCTTTGGGGCCAAGAACTCTTTATAATCAATTGCTGTAAATGAATCCCTGCAGTAGACTATCTGGTACATGATGTACATGCCATACACATTTATAGAATAAATAATTTTATGTTTAGACAACTGAATGGATGAATGGGGACATGTATTTAAATTTTAGGGATGACTGGAATTAATATGCTGGAATAATGAGTTAACAAGGTAAACTCACACAGGATGAACATAAAGTCCTGCATTTTATTTAATTTCAAGACATCAATGGCAGGTTTTCTTAAAATTGGGAAAGAGCTGACTTGATAGAGATGGTGAAGAAAAAAATACTTTTTGTTGGCCACAGAGTTTCAAATGAGTCAGTAACATCTGTCAGCTCCCAAACAGCTAAGGTAAACTCACACTGAATTATTAGGAGTGGTATAGGAAGATAATGAAATGTGGTAAGTCATTAAAAGTACTCAACAGAGTGTCTGACAAACAGAAATATCCTCCATGTTTGTGAACTATTATTATGGTAGTTCCACTGATTTCTGTATAGTGTAGTCCATATTTGGTGTTACTCTTAAATAAGGTTACTTGAAACATATTTTATGTTAGGAAGGGTAACTTGTATCATGAAGGATCTGAAAATTTAGTATGCAAGTAATATTTAAAGCAACTATGGATTTTTATTCTGAAAAATAGAAGACCTTGAAGGAACATAAAAACTACTTTCATATATCTGAATATGTTACATGGAAGATAAATTATATTTACTTTATCTCTAAAGGGTAGAAGAGGTGGAAATAAAATTGTTGTACATTAAAGGAAAATGTGTTGACTATGAATTTTCTTGCAATTTTCTGTAGTTAAGTGTACATATTGAATATTCATATATAAATTTGCACATGTATTAATCTAAACATGTATGATATGAATCGAGATGGGGATGGTATCACTGAGAAGTGTTTAGACAAAAGTGGGCTAAACGGATATTGTAGGGGGTGGATAATCCTGTGTCGAAAGATGGTTTTGTACAACTTGCTGCCATCACTGCCACTGACAGTAAGGTATTGTCATAGGAGGTGAATGTTACGTTCCACAGCGGATCATAGTTCTTGGAGTAGATGAAAATGAAGCTTTAACTGAAAAGAAGGAAATCACCATGTCGAAATGTTTGATACTAAATACAATTAATCATTGTATAATTTCAATTCATTTGTAATTTGAATTGACAAGTTATTCATAAAGTTATGCTGCTTGAGAAACCAATAAAAGAAGCAAGGTAATAAATAAAATATATATTAATACAAAATGCACTAAATAGGACTTAAGAGCCCTAAGGTTCCCATCGTGACTCTGTCCCTAATTGTTTGACAATGGGAATTTTTTTGAGCTCATGTCCTTATCTGAAATACTGGATTGTTGGACTCTATAGGCGTCTTGCTAGCTCTGCAGTTATTGGTTCTCTCAAATGGTAACACCAAGTCCTAAGTTTAGTTTCTTTTCCAATTTCAAATACAGAGTATGATTGAATTTTCTGAGAAAGCTTTTTCTTTTAATACTGTGAAGAGTATTAATCTCATGACTTCCATGACTTCTCCATTACATAATTATTATTAGCTTTGGTTTATGACTAATCAAAAGATATGATAATAAAATACATCTTCTATAGTTCTATGCTGCTCTTACCATGCTTAAAAATCCCAGCGGGTACCTCTTTGCTGGGCAGCTTAGTCACAGACTTAAAGTATAGCAGTCCTGTAATTGGATGGCTTCACATAGTCTCCATTCAAATATTAACCAGTTTCACCTACTATTTTCTCCACTATTAAATAAATGTCCTCAAGAATAGATTAAGGCACTTGTGTCCAAATTATACTTATGGAAAGTTACTTGTAAATCTCTCTTCCTCTTTCTCATTCAGAGATGGAAAAGTCTGCCCAACCCATCAAAAGGAAAAATAAGAACGAAAACTCTTATACACCAATAATGATAGCCACCATGAACATGTGGCTGTGTAAATTTAAGCTAATCAAAATGAAGTAAAATTGAAAAGTTCAGCTCTTCAGTTTGCACTAGCCAAATCCCAAGGGTCAGCATCCACATGTGACAAGTGGCAGTCATTTCAGAGAGCACAGGTTTAGAGTTTCCATCATTGTAGAAAGCTCTGTTGGCTAGCCCTGCTGTAAGCATAGAATATGTGAAAGTTGCTACACTTTTAGTTTTTCTGGAACTTTAATTTAAATCAGATCATTTAATGTTAAAGTGATAGTCTTTTAACTCTTTTGATTGGAGGGATTAGAAATATTGCCAGAAATATATAATTTAGATATTGCAGATATGTATTTCTGAATTTTTAATATTTTGTTAATGACAAGCTTTGGGGACTCAATGTGGTAATTAGAGAATTTCAGGGATACATGGTAAAAATTAATATACATACATATTTTTTAAAGAGGTGCACCCATCAGATGATTGAAAGTGAAGGACTAATGGAAACACTTTTACTAATATTGACATTTTATTTTCTTAATTTGCTTGGAAAGATAACAAGGCCTATCCTGCTCCAGAGTGTTCCCTTACTGTCCAGCTAGCACCTATAGCGCATGTATTAATGGCTACTGAGAATGTGGGCATGAAGCACACAGAGGATCCCTCTTCAAGTGAGACATTAGCTCCATAACTTTTTGTCCTTAGATATATTTGTCTTACCGTGGATTTGTTTTGCTTATTTTAAATAGAATTTTTAAACAGAAAGAAAAAAGGATGTTTTGAAAATTATTCAGGATTAAGTATTCAAAACACAATATTCTACTAACTCTGATGATGAATTGTGATGTAGGTCCTAGTAAATTATATACTTTCCCGCTAGTTTAATTTAGATATTAACATTAATAATATGCCAGCTTTTCAGAAGATTCATTCATATAACACTTTAAATGTAACCCATAGTGGGTTATATTGGCAGGCTTTTATTATGTTTTGGATTATTTTTCTGGATTTAGCTTCTCCTTGCCATTCAGTACTCTGAGCTACTTCTCCTGACACAATTAAGAATCATGAATCTTCCTTCATTTCCTTTCCTCTTTCCTTCTTTCCCCTCTTTCATTTTATTGAACCCCTATAATATTCCTGGATCCCAGTTAGGAACTGAAGGGAAGGCCCATGATGGTTTACTCCAAGAAGACCAGCTTACTTGTTAAAATATGGTTTTCGAATCCTAGGAGTGGGTGTTTGAGTGAAAGCGTGGAGTATGATATTTGGAGAGGAGGGAAGGAACCCTAGCTTCCCTGAGGGCTTAACACACATGCTGAAGTAGAGATCTAGAGCAAAGACAGACTGAGGAGCCCACAGTGGGGAGATGATATCATCTCCATTGAGAACTTGATGTTCACTTCCTCAGCGCAGTGGTTACCTGGGAAGGCTTATGATCTTCACACAAAGAAATAACAAAGAATGCCACTCTCTACCATAGTTTCAGATTCTCTGTGAAACTGTACCTTAGAAATTCATGGAAAATTGGGCACGTGCATACCTTTTTTGATGAAAAATAATGCACGTAAAAAATGAATGATATAGTGATCTTAACACATACAGAATCTTACTCTTCAGTTTTGTTTCTCCAAACTATCTATACACCCAAATTCTTAAGATCTCAAAAAAATAAGGTAAAATTCACTAGAAGTATTTTGCCTGAAGTCAATTTCTTAAGTAGTATTCAAAATAACAATTCTAAAACTACTCAAAAATAACAGTATAATGAGATATGTAATTACATTTGGAATGTAATTGTATGTTCTTTTAAAACAATCCATTCATTCCTTTGGAGAAAAGCATTTTTTCCGCTAAGGAATACTACTTATTGAAAGTTTCCTCATTAATCACTTTCCAAGATAATTTTTTTTGTGTGTACTTAAAATAAATCACCCTTTGTTCTACCAAAAAAAGTGTTATGGCGATGCACTATTTATTTTCTCTCGCTTGACATGTGAATGCACGGACATGTAATTTTCACCTCCAGTAATTTTCAGATGAAAGCATCTCTTAAAAAAATATAAAAATTTGTGTCTTCTTTAAGTGAATGATGTCCATCTTGTGAGGCAGCCTCATTATAAGGGTATGAGTAAAAGAAATGGATTTATGATGAACCAAAGAACTTCCCTGGCCCAGGAATGCCGAGAGTTCAAGAGTCTTTTATAGTTGATATTTGGGTAATTTGAAAAGAGATTAAATATGAAATATTATTTCCTACCTGAAAAATGAATCATGACTGTGATGTTATATTAGATGTCAAGCCAACTTCAATAAGCTTAGTTCTTTTAGTTTATATTGTCTCCCATTGTGCTGCTAAGCACTTAGAAATGCAATGTGTTAATTATGGGTGTGAAATCAGCTTGTTTTCTCTCTCATTCCCTTCCCCCTTTCTTTTATAGAGGTACAGGCACCAAATCCCCAAAATAAAATGAGTTACCATCGCAATAATAAGAACAGAAATGCTGGAAATGCATCCTATATCCATGCTCATAGAGATGTTGTCAGGCCTGTCAAATCAAATGCACGTCCTCACAGCAGGCCCACGAACAGGTCCTACAATAAAGCCAATGTGAACAAGGAGCCCAAACTCAACCTCTGTCCTGGTGAGGCTCATTACTTACATAATGTACTCATGTCTATAGTTTGCATGCCCATGGAATTTCTGGATGGTCCAACTGCTCTTCACTGTCACCCACCTTCTCTTCTTTTTCCAGGTCATCACCACCATAACATCTTAGAAAAGTAGTGAAGGGATTTCTTCCATGTGTAGGAGGACACATGATTTAAAGGATATGGAAGAAAACATGTTGGGTGCACATCGTGGTTGTTGAACCCCCTAGAGTTTTGTCTCAGAGCACAGCACTCTGTTCCCCCTGGATAGATTTATTTCCCTCTTGAGGATTGTTTTCAAATGGTTGACATTGTCTTGTTCCACTAACTACATTGCTCAGCGATCACTTCCACGGTAGTGCTTCAGCTTTTCTTGAGGATTTCATGATTACTTTCGGAAAGGGTTAGTTTCGGGTTAATGGCAATGTTTTTGACAACCTCTCATCTCTTCCACAATACACACATTGCTTCTAAATCATTTCATCATGTAATAGGCAAAATCACAGTATGTGTCAGGCACTATAGGTCTTAAGGGAGGAGAGAACCAAATCTCTTTTTCTTCCTCTCTCAGATGATTTTTGCTCTTTTAAAGTGGCATTGCAAAGTCTACTCAGCTCCCTGTAATTTCATGTTTGTATTTTCCTGTGTTCACAGTGTATTCAGTGGAGTTCTGAATGTGTGTACTTTCGGAAATATAAGTAAAACCTCTGTCTCTTTTAGCTCTTTTCTTTTATAATTTAAATAGAAGTTAGTTTTATTTAAATTGTTTTTCTTCTTGTTTTAGAATAGAATGATGTATGAATTTACATATAGAAATAAGGATAGTAATAGGTGAAGCAGGCTTATCATTTTATTTACTAGTTTTAAAAATTAATTTTATTATTATTTTACTGTGAGTTGACAGTTGTGAAGAATACGATGGCCAGCAGACCTGTTTGGTGCCATTTATCTAGATTTGTGTGAAGGTGGCTGCAGTTAGCCTCGCTATTGCTTTTGCATCATTCTTGCAAATGTCAACACAGGGAAAAATCAAAATAAATCCGTCGTATTATTGTGGGCCATGCTTTTAGAATCACAGCTGCATGGTAATACTTGAAAACACAAATATATCACTGTTAGTTAATTGTTCAAATACAGGTTCATCAGAAGAAAATAGACATTTAAAGACTAAGTCAGCATATAAATACTTTGTTTTCTTGGTGCAGTGAGTTCACTATAGTAGAGCGATTATTGCCATCATGGAGTCACTTCGTGGAAGGAAAAGGGACTTTGCCTGTACCTTCCAGGTTGTCCTTCCTTCCTTTCCCCTTTTTCTTCCTTCCCTGCTTCCTTCCTCCCATTTTTAAAAAAAGCTTTTTAAAAATTGTAAAACCATGGCAAGGAAAAGCAATGTAATTTTTCAATTACATTGAGATATCATATTCTCGTCTAGCTTAGCCTCACGGAGAGAGCCTAGTTTGCGGAACAAGACAGTTAATTAAGAGATGTGTAACCGCGTTCATTGAGAACTTAAATTGTCTTAATAAACTCATGGCCCTGATGCCTTACCTTTGAAAGAGTAACTTTGAAATACTCCTGCACGATGATTTTGAAGTTATAAAATACTCAATTCCAGTCTCCTTTTTTTCTCAGATAAATATATGTCAACATCATATAACGGGTCAGCTTGGCAGAAAAGAATTCCTTTTTCAAAAACATATTCAAAAACTGAAAAGATACATACAGGAAAATATTTCCTGGTGATTTTAATGCATCATACAATTCTGAAAATGAATGACAAGTTTTTAAGCTCAAGGAACTTATTTTAGAAAACTTAGAATATTTTTACCATGCATATGAACAAATACTTGTTTAATTAGATATTTTCTCCACTAGCCATTTTACTTTGTATTATTGTGTTCATCTTTGTCCATTTTTATGTGTTATCAGAAGTCTTTTGATGTATTTCTTGGGCTATAAGTATAGCTGTTGCAGCAATTTTGTAATACGTTAAGATGCATTCTTTGTTGAACTGCAAAGCAAATATAAAAAACCATATGCTGACCCAAAATATTCCAGCCTTACTGTGTCCACCATAGACCAATATGGGCTGGTCCACACTGACAGGGCATCAGAGATGAAGTTTCCAGGCCAGGAGGTCCAGAGTGACTGTGGTCTCCCCCTTGCTGTGCTCTATTCTCCAGGAAGGTGTGTGGGTCCAGGGAAGAGCCTCAGGGGAGAGGTCTGTAAACCTCCATCTCACCTCAGGTGCTTCTTTGACTTGAAAGCTGCTTCTAGCTTATCCTGGCACTGGCTCAATGGCTTTGGAAAGCCACACAGGATAAAATGGTTTCAGTTACTTCTCAGAGAAATGAAACTTTCAGAAAAAGCTCTCGATCAGGAGTTCCTACCTAAATCAATAGCCTAGAACTTTCAGAGTCATCTGAAATTCGTAAGCTCTTGTAAGAGCTTCCCCAAATGAGCCAGAACACACCCAGACTAGAGACTAGCCTCTTTCCAAGATAAATTCTGAAATCTTCTAAAGCATTATTTCTCTAAGCTCTTTTGACTTTAACTGTGATGCAGTATGCAAATTTGTATATATATTTATATACTGGAGTTGCTTTTCATTTTTCCTATCTGTTCCCAAATCCTATTGTTCTACAAGAGAACTCTGCTTGTGGCATTATTTGACTGAGTGTATTTTCTCTAAATATTGTGTGGGTTTTCACATGTGGTTGTACCTAATCTTGGGAGGAAGGAGGTGAAAAGTTGACAAACATCCCGGATGAAACTGCAAATTGCCAAGCCACACCTTTTTCTTCCATGGTATCCTTGTGGGTGGGATGGTTTTGGAGTTAAAGGATGTACACCTCATCCCCTCAGGTCTCAGTGACTGCTCCTGTCCCATCCCAGATAGTCAAGCATGAATTACCGAAGGATATGGGTGAAGGTGATGTCACTTCAGAGCATGAAACATGTACCATCCATGTATGGCACAAGAAAGTGGATGTAACCAGGGATGAGCTGACAAAACTGCTCTTTTCTTTCAACCTGGAAGTTACAGAGGAGGGTACGGAAAAGCAGTAAGAGAGCAGATACAGTGTGGGTCCGCTTATTCAGGACTCGTCGCCTCCTTGTCTCTTACCACCTCCAGCTATGCCAGGGAGCTGGTAGGAAGGTCAATAAGAGAATTCCCCATGAAGTTTATAAGAATCTGAGCATAAAGAGGAACTGCATTGCACTTCCCTGATGCAACCTAGGGAGAAACGTTTTAGAGAGAATTTCTCAATACCAGTTGGTGGTAGGTTGGAGGGAAGGGCAGGCTGTGTTGAACATGGGAAGCTTCTTAAGATTTCCAAGTTCCAAGCTAGCTTCATTGTACATTCTTCTGACTTTCAACTGCGAGTGAGTTCCTCAGTGAGAGGATCGGTGCTTCGATGCAAAGACTTCAGACAGGGACAAAAGGAAATGGCATCAGAATGATGCCTTTGCGGTTGGATCCCATTACAGGGGAGGACTCAGCTGGGATATCAATAGATTGCTCTGCCAGGGAGTTGATTAGAAGCCAAGCCATCATCCTTCCATCAAACCCTTGTTACTTGAAGTATGGTCGGAGGGCCAACAGAAATGACATCCCCTTGGAGCTTGCTAGAAACGTAGAATCTCCATCTAAAATCTGCTGCCTCAAAATCTGCATTTTAGCCAGATTCCCACATGACTAGAATGCATATTATAGTTTGAGAAACCTTAGACTACGTCATCTGGGCCATCATTCACTAGCACTTGACCCAGACCTTGCTGAGACCCAAGATCGTTGAGATGATACTCTCTTCTTAGCCACCCACAGCCTCAACCCTTCTCATCTGTCCCAACCCTAGAAATGAGGGTGAGCAGCAAGGAGGTGAGGAAGCGAGAAAAACCCTGAGAGAAAATTTTAAATCTGAGTGTGACTGAAACATAAATGTGAAGTAACTAAGAAATCACTGAATTGGACTAAGTTTATGTGCAAAGTACTAGAGAAGTTTTCTACATCAGGCAGAATTGGGGACTAAGTGTCCAGACACATTGAATAGAGTTATAACAAAATAAAGTTAGTTTTCTTCTTTACCTGTGCTTTTGACTGGGAAATTTGGAGTCCCTGAACTCTTATCCTTCCCACCTGGGCTTATCACCAGACTAGAGACAGAGTAGTTTGGGTTTCCTCCCCTGCGCTTCCTGCTATGGCCGAGAGATGGCAGCACTTCCAGTGGACAGCTGTACTGCTGGAGCAAGGAGGCGGAAAGCAGGAGCTCCCACTGGTCTGTTTCCCTAAGGAAAGTCTGGGAGCCACGGCCACGGAAGTAGAAACGGATGAGAGGAGCCCCTTGGGGCGATGCTGTTGCATGCTCTGAGAATAATGCACTAGGAGAGGAAAATGTATCTGTGGGAATCTAGGAAAGGAACTGAAGGTGTGCAGAGATGTCATTCTCACTGGCAGCCTTTCCTTGATGTCACATGTCTTTCCTGATAGGGACACGGCTGGCGTGACTGGAGGCATCTGTTTCGACTGGGTGGAATATTCATTCCGTTTATTGTGGGTGCCCCATGGTGCAGCCTTATGCACAGTGTTCCTTGCTTTCCTTTCCATCCCTCCATCCAAATTCAAAACACAGCAAGCTTCGGAAAGATGTACAATTAGCTGAATGGCATTTTGAAAATTATGAATAAAAACAATAAGCTTAGTTTTTGTTTTGCCTTTAGATTTATGGTAAGTAATGGCCAAAGACATACAAAATGTTGGTACACGGAAGAATGCTGAAATAGAAAATGATTGAAATAGTTCATGTGTTTTATTACTAGAGCCAAGAAGAAGTGGGAGCAAATAAACCTGGAGGTTGAAAGGAAAAATGAGAAAAGAGAAAAGTGTCAGAAATCTTCTGATTTACGATCAAAAATGAAAATTCGAAGAATGAGATATTCAGGTATTAAATACCATATACTGGATAGACAAAGATGATAAAATGCAAGTTCTGAAATAAGATGAAGGAAGTACATTGTGCTTTTTCAAAATTATAAAAATGCAAATTCAAACAGCTACCTGTGTATTTATTATATAGGAATTTATTCGATGCCTTACCACAAATATTCAATAAAATTTAAAATTTAGGTAATTAACATCATTCTTTAAATGTAAACTGATATATTGCACTGATTGAGTAGTAAAGTTCTGTCTTTGATCTCTGGTTTGCAATATTCCTTTTGAAAGATGTCACATTTTCTTTATAGTAGACTTTTAAGCTGCGCCCTGAGCAACAATAACGGATAAAATGTAAACAAATTCAATGAAGTCCCAGAGTTACAGGTTGGAAAGAGTATGTTAGAGGAATTCCAATAGAAATACACTTTGATGTATTGTAGAAAGAGACAAAGATTGGTTTATTATGCAGGGAAGTTGATGAAGAATGTCTTTTAATGGCCAACTGCAAAATCTATCTGCTGAGATATGTTGTGTTCAAAACTGAAAAATAAACATATTTCTACCATGAAAGCAAAAATTCTACAATATATTGGTGTAAAGGACTAATTACAGAAAAAAAAAAGTGAATTAATAACAGTTTCCCCAAAGTCTTAGTGAGGTTTTAAGACTTTACTAACTCCAGAAGTATAAATGCTTACAAATATAAAAGAGACATCATTTGAAAACGTTGCATTTCTTTTGTACTTGCTTAGAATTGTGTATCCTGAACAGTAAATTTTCATTTAAGTTTTGAAATTTCATCTGCAGGGTGACTGAAACAAGAACTTAAAAATGTATTCTTCAAACTTAAAAACAAGTGTGAGAACAATATAAGTAATTAAACTTTCAAATGATGTTTTTGTAAGTTTGTAGAATTTATACTTCGGAATTTATTAAAGCCCATAAATTTACAAAGACTTTGAGACACCCTGTATTTACATTTGCATGCACCTTGAGCTTAGTGGTAGCCTCTTTTTCATTATATGTTGGAGGGTTTAGTATTCATAGACATATTTTATTTTAAAATATTTTATATGATGTGATTTCAGCTTGTGAAGTAATAGGCCCTGATTTCTGGCTTCTGATGGTGCCCTGTCTACCCACTTTCCAATACATGGGTGTGTGATCATCTTGTTCAGACAGATAGAAATGAAAACTGTGCGAGCGAAATATCTTGGTGAGATAGATCTGAGAAAGATAGAAGAAAAGAGCTAAGCTGAAAAGGTGTCTGGACGGAGGCTGCTAAGGAACGTCCTGTGATTACATTTAACTAGCAGATCTGTGTCCTTCCAAAGCTTCACCTACTGAGGAAGAAGAAAGGGCTCTAAGAAGGCAATTAAAGATATATTTCTTGAAGTACAGACTCTCGGGGTGTATCTTTATTACAAGCAATGTGCTGAAGAATCAACGAGAAATGAGAAAGATCGGAAGGAAGGCTTGAATGTCATTCTTTTGAATGTGAACATGTATTATTCCTGAATAAGTGAAAATTTTATTGTGATATACTTTGTCTAAGGGACCAAGCAGACGATGGTCATGACCAATCCTATTTTTATAATTGCAGGTTACGGAAAAGTCTGTTGGTTGAAATGGGGTAAACTAGAGGCCAAGAAGGAAGGAGATAATAACAAACCACAAAATAAGTAAAGATAGAGGATGACAAAGATACGTGGAAAACCAAAAAACGTAGTAAGCCAGCAAGAAGCAAGGTCTGCTGACTACTGAATATAAAAGTAGTATATTTAAGCTTAAGTTTATGATGCCAATGGTGGGCAGTTGCTCTTCTGACACAGATCAAAGATTTCAATGAATTTAACTGGTATTTTACTCTTTCCAAAATGTAGCAGTAATAAAAATGAGAACGGAAATAGCACTTCTTGGACATTTAGTATATTAGTTTGCTAGAGCTGCCAAACCAAAGCACCACAGTCTGAGTGGCTCAAACAACAGAAATCCATTGTCACAGAGTTCTGGAGGCTGGAAGTCTAACAGCAAGGTGTGAGCCAGGTCTGTTCCGTCTGAGGGCTGTGAGGGAAAATCTGTGCTAGAGCTCTTTACAGCTTCTGGATCACTGTCGTGTGAGCATCTCTTCATAACATATTCCTTCTGTGTGCTTTTGTGCTCAAATTTCCTCTTTTATAAGAACACAAGTCATATTGGATCAGGCCCCACCCTTTGGACCTCATTTTAACTTGATTACTCGGTACGGATCCAATCTCCATGTAACATCACATTCTGAGGTACTAGGGGTTAGGACTGCAACATATGAATTTTGTAGGACACACAAAGGGTCTCCTGGACCCTTTTAGGGTTGGTGAGTACATCTTAATTCTAACACTCCAGTCTCCCTAAGCCTTAGAATCCCTTCGCCTGCAGTAAATCAAGGCACGTCTCGCATTTCTAGCTCGTACAATTTGGTTAGTGAGCAATATGGTTAACTAAATATTGTTAGTCCATATTTAGGCCAACCAACCAAACTGTTAAAGCTCTTTATCACTTAATAGCTGCAACATTAAAATGTAGACTCTCTGCTAAGTGGGCCTCTATCAACAATTATGGTCTGATTCAACTTTATGTTGCTTTTGCCACTGTCCCACAGCTGTAATATCTAGCTACACACATCCCAGGACTTTTGTCTGTACAAATCAGAAAACTCAAAGTTTTTTTGGAATGTATTGTACCTCCTCATGGGTCATACTTTGTACCTCACCTTTAGTGGTCTGCTGGGACTTGAGTCTACTTGTAGGTCTATAACTACACTTGTAGCAAAAAGCAGTGGTGGGGGTCAGTCCTGAGGGGAATCAGCTGTTGTCTTGCATGGCAACTGCTTCAGGATTAATTTGACACAGGGGTGGAGGGACTGTTTCTACCCTGCGTGGAAATGTTAATTCTTCTGGCAAAACAAAACAGATTCATCAGAATTTAGGAGCTCAAACATTCCCAGCTTCATGAGTACCTTCCCACATGTCACCAGTCTAACGTTAAGGAGGGTGTTCCTTCACAATCAATGCTCTCCCTTTAACAGCAATAACATGAGCCTGAGATTTTGATTTGTAATGTAATTTAGTCACGCAAAGGATGAGATTCTGGTTCTTTCAGCAACCTCAGTTCTTGCCTTTGGGAGATACAGGCCTTTAGGCAAGACATCACAGGAGCTTTCAGGTCATCTATGTGATGTGTGAGCTAGGAATGCAAATCCCCGTGCTCATCCATTTCTATCCTATGTTCAGTGACCTTAGGAGCAACCAACTGATCTCATTTATTTGTTAGCTTGACAAAAATGCTCATAGGTATTAAAAAATGGTCACCTAGATCATTGATTCTTGTAAGTGTTTGATTATGAGAACCCAATGGCGATATTTTGTATGTTTCTATTTCTGTGGACTATCAGTGTTTTTTTACTACTAGAAATAGTCATTAAATCTATTCAGATTAGACAGTCAATTCCCGAAACCCCAGAACCAATTCAGAAGACTTATCCTTAGAGCCACTCTCGAAATCTTATGGAGGAGGCCAGCAGGCTGGAGATTTAGAAGAGTTATGTGTTGAGTTCAAAGATAGTCAGCTGGAAACAAGAAAGAGCTGGTCAGTTTGCTTATGGACAGTAACACAGTGTTTGAATGAGAAGCCTAAAAAGTGCCTTGAGCCCTGCGGACATGCTAACACACACTGCTGCCTCTCCTATACAACTGTAAGTGCAAACCAGAGGACTTATTGAAGCCAGGACATGGTCAGCCGAGCAACATCCTGTTGCCAATCCCAACTGCGCTGAGCCCTGGGAAGTTTGTTGGGTGGATGTGGCCGTGGACATTTTGACACATGAACCAGTGATGGCTGACCCTTCTAGAACCTTGAGGACAAAACCTGGAAGCTGGCCTCTGGTGTGTTCCTGGAGTAACAGAAAAGTGGCCCCTAAAGATCACAGTAGTGTACCTAAAATGGCTGGGAGGTGACAAAATTTTATGGGGAAGTTTTGTTTTTATCTTTATGGCCAGTACATGTACCTCCCATCGCCCTATACATTGACCGATCTGTAACTCCCCCAGGGTGAAGGTCTGGTATACTAGACTAGGATGAGATCCCACTCCTGCCACTGTCCTATCACAGGACCACTCCCTTGCACACATCCAACCTGATGGACAAGACTTCCCTATTCTGGTGTCATTCAAACATGTATCACCCTTAAGATTATTTTCTCCTACAGCCCTTGCAACTGGAACCCGCCCCCTTCCTGCAGCTGCCACTTGCTGTTGTGCTCAGAGCTCCCTGCTGGTTCAGCCGCTCATCTACTCCTGTGGAACAGGCGAGCCATGGACTTCATCTGCATAGGATTTTGAGCCTAGCTGGATCCTCTGGTTTAAGGATTATCAGAATTTACTTCTGTTGTTACTGTATGTTATTGGTCTAGTGACAGTGCTCCAGTTTTCTCAAGTTTTTTTCTCCAGTTTCCCCGTTTTTTAGGGGCTGTTACAGAAGATGGGAACAGAGAAGTTTGTATGGCAAGAATTCTGGAGGGGTGGGCTGTGGATAAAATTGCAGTATTTCCAGAATCTCTCACCTGACCTTAGCCCATCTCCCTATCAATAGGTGTTTAAAGGGGTCGAGAGAAACTGTTCTCTCCTTAGTCCATTTCCATATCAATAGGCGTTTATGAGTGGGGAGAGGTGAGTGTGCACCTGGATGGAGAAAAATGGTTGAGTGGTAGGAGCTGAAGGAGAGCCATGAACCAGGCTACTTGTAGGCAATAAACGGGTTTCCCTCACTTGAAGTTTTCCCTCAACTGGTTTTGGCTTCACTGGCTTCACTGGTTTATTCACCCCATCTGGGAACAAGCTTTCCTCCTGTAACTACACAACCTTAATTCTTTTTTGCCATATGATCTAACATACAGGTTCCAGGCATCAGGATGTGAGCATCTTTGGAGAGACATTTTCCTGTCTACCCCAACTACTTTTATTATGCACAATACAAATAATGGTTGCTATAATCTAGCAGGCACTATAGCACATGACATGACTCATTTAAACATTGCTACTGTGTCCGTGATGTATGGCAGAGGTTGTACTGCAAGTTAGTGGACAAAGCAGAGACTATTGTTTTGGGAAATTGAGTATCCATACAGAAAAAGAAAAAAGACCACGATCCCTAGTCTCACACAAAAATTTCAAATGAATCAAACAGTTGAATGTCACAACGCTTTAAAATTTACAAAAATTGCATGTTGAGTCTAAACGTGATTCATAGCATATTTAAAAATGTACCACGGAATGAAAAGTTTGATAAGCCTAATATAACTGCTCTGCTTGTTAATGTCTGGGTAAATGGAGGAAGGCAGGAAGAGAAAGGCAAGCATATTCTGTTCCTCACGTCACACAGGACTTCCTAAATATGCTTCCCAAATAAACAATGGCATGTTTGCAGGAAATTAGACACTAGTCCTCTGGTGCTTATTGCTATGGCACTGTGTTTCATGGTATTTCTCACTGAACTCATTGTTCCTGGATTGTATATAACTTGTTATTTCACAACTATTGTACAATTTTGAGACAGGGACCATATGCTTAGACAGAATATGGTGAGGGCCACTGGAAAAAGCAACGCAGGATATTTGCAGTCAGAGCAATGTAACTACATGCAAGGAAATCCCCTACCCAAACTCTGTTAAACATTAAGCTCTAGCGTCATTCTTCAGTGAGATCAGTTAATATTCCCCAGATAAAGAAGAGTAGCACATGATTTTATTATGCTAATCATTTCTAAGCATGTGTACGATTCACTTTAGCATGCTAAAAGTCCCAGGCCTATGTGCTGTCCTTCCTCTTTCAAATCTGATGGGGTCTAATTTAGCATGCAGACCCAGCTGTAAACAACATAATAAAAGGCAAAAAAGATTCTACCTTAAAGATAATGTTGCATTTTAACACCAAGGAATTTTAACAAGTAAGATTTTTAACTTGCTCTTTAGCAAACAGATAATACCTTGGTCCACCTTGGGGGCTGGGCAGTCTGCCTTTTGATATTCTCCTAGACCAGGACAGTGGTGTCCCAGAGAGAAGTGGAGGCAGAAAATTCCTTGTAAGTTAATTCTAGATATTCAGACAATACTTAACAAGTCCACACCCCTAAGCCATTTTTTTCATGTTCTCGAAAATCCTCATCTGCCTATAAAACCCCTACACAATGCAACAGCCTGGACTATCTTGTTCCCTCCTGGCGTGAGCTGGAAGCTCTGTCCTTTCACTTTATCTCTAAATAAAAGCCTGTTATTGGCTCTCCTACCTTGAGTGCTTGTGAAGCTCACTCTTCGTCTTTGTGAAAAACAACCCTGGCATCATTTCTTTTTTTTGTGTGTGGTATCGTTACTCTACAATTATGTGTGCAATATTATGGTTACTAAACTCCCCACTTCATCAAGTCCCCACCAAAAATACCCCATTACATTCACAGTCCATCAGCATAGTGAGATGCTATAGAATCACTACTTGTCTTCTTGGAGTTGTACAGTCCACCCTGTGTGCCCCCTACATTATGTCTGCTAATCGTAATGCCCCTTTTCCCCCCTTTTCCCTCCCTTCCAACCCATTCTCCCCAGTCCCTTTCCCTTTGGTAACTGTTAGTCCATTCTGGGTTCTGTGAGTCTGCTGCTGTTTTGTTCCTTCAGTTTTTTTATTTGTTCTTATACTCCACATATGAGTGAAATCATTTGATACTGGTCTTTTTCCACCTGGCTTATTTCACTGAGAATAATACCCTCTAGCTCCATCCATGTTGTTGCAAATGGTAGGATTTGTTTTCTTCTTATGACTGAATAATATTCCATTGTATATATGTACCACATCTTCTTTATCCATTCATCTGCAGATGGACACTTATATTGCGTCCATTTCTTGGCTATTGTAAATAGTGCTGCGATAAACATAGGGATGCATATTTCTTTTTCAGACTGGGCTGCTGCATTCTTAAGGTAAATTCCTAGGAGTGGCACCCCTGGGTCAAATGGTATTTCTATTTTGAGTTCTTAAGGAACCTCCGTACTGCTTTCCATAATGGTTGAACTAATGTACATTCCCACCAGCAGTGTGTGAGGGTTCCCCTTTCTCCACATCCTGGCCAACAATTGTTGTTTGTGTTTTGGATGTTCGCCATCCTTACTGGTGTTATGTATTATCCAATTGTGGTTTTAATTTTCATTTCTCTGATGATTAGTGATGTGGAGCATCTTTTCACGTGCATGTTGGCTTTCTGAATTTCTTCTTTTTAGAAGTGTCTGATTAGATCCTCTGCCCATTTTTTAATTGGCTTATTTGCCTTTTGTTTGTTGAGGTGCATGAGTTCTTTATATATTTTAGATGTCAACCCCTTATCGGATATGTCATTTATGAATATATTCTCCCATACTGTAGGATGTCTTTTTGTTCTACTGATGGTGTCCTTTACTGTACACAAGCTTCTCAGCTTGATATAGTACCACTTTTTCATTTTTGCTTTAGTATCCTTGCCTGGAGTGATATATTTATGAAGAAGTCACTCATGTTTATGTCCAGGAGATTTTTGCTTGTTTTTTTCTAAGAGTTTTATGGTTTCATGACTTACATTCAGGTCTTTGATCCATTGTGAGTTTACTTTTATGTATGGGGTTAGACAGTAGTCCAGTTTCATTCTCTTACATATAGCTGTCCAGTTTTTCCAACACCAGCTGCTGAAGAGGCTGTCATCTCCCCACTGTATATCTAATGCTCCTTTATCATATATTAATTGACTGCATATGTTTGGATTTTCTATTCTGTTCCACTGGTCTGTGGGTCTGTTATTGTGCCAATACCAAATTGTCTTGTTTACTGTGGCTTTGTAGTAGAGCTTGAAGTCAGGGAGCACAATTCCCCGTTTTATTCCTCCTTCTCAGGATTGCTTTGGCTATTCAGAGTCTTTTGTGGTCCATATGAATTTTAGAATTACTTGTTCCAGTTCATTGAAGAAAGCTGTTGGTAGTTTGATAGGGATTGCGTTGAATCTGTAGATTGCTTTAGGTAGTATAGCTATTTTGACAATATTTATTCTTCCTAGCCAAGAGCATGGGATGCATTTCCATTTGTTAGTGTCCTCTTTAATTTCTCTTAGGAGTGTCTTGTAGTTTTCAGGGTATAGGTCTTTCACTTCCTTGGTTAGGTTTATACCTAGGTATTTTATTCTTTTTGATGCAATTGTGAATGGAATTGTTTTCCTCATTTCTCTTTCTGTTAGTTCATCATTAGTGTATAGGAAAGCAAGAGATTTCTGTTTGTTAATTTCATATCCCGCAACTCTGCTGAATTCAAATATTAGATCTAGTAGTTTTGGAATGGAGTCTTTAGGGTTTTTCATGTACAATAGCATGTCATCTGCAAATAGTGACAATTTGTCTTCTTCTTTACCAATCTGGATGCCTTGTATTTCTTTGTTTTGTCTGATTGCCATGGCTAGGACCTCCAGTAGTATGTTGAGTAAAAGTGGAGAGAGTGGGCATCCCTTTCTTGTTCCCAATCTTAGATGAAAAGCTTTCAGCTTCTTACTGTTAAGTATGATGTTAGCTGTGGTTTTGTCATATATGGCCTTTATGATGTTGAGGTACTTGCCGTCTATACCCATTTTGTTGAGAGTTGTTATCATGAGTGGATGCTGAATTTTGTCAAATGCTTTTTCAGCATCTATGGAGATGATCATGTGGTTTTTGTTCTTCTTTTTGTTGATGTGGTGGATGATGTTGATGGATTTTTGAATGTTGTACCATCCTTGCATCCATGGGATGAATCCCACTTGATCTGGTGTATGATCCTCTTGATGTATTTTTGAATTCGGTTTGCTAATATTTTGTTGAGTATTTTTGCATCTACGTTCATCAGGGATATTGGTCTGTAATTTTCTTTTTTGGTGAGGTCTTTGCCGGTTTTGGTATTAGAGTGATGGTGGCTTCATAGAATGAGTTTGGAAGTATTCCCTCCTCTTCTATTTTTTGGAAAACTTTAAGGAGAATCGGTGTTATTTCTTCTCTATATGTCTGGTAGAATTCAGAGGTGAAACCATCTGGCCCTGGGGTTTGTTCTTGGGTAGTGTTTTGGTTACCGATTCAATTGCGTTGGTGGTGATTTGTCTGTTTAGTTTTTCTGTTTCTTGCTTAGTCAGTCTTGGAAGGTTGTATTTTTCTAAGAAGTTGTCCATTTCTTCTAGGTTTTCCAGCTTGTTAGTATATATGCTCTCATTGTAATCTCTAATAATTCCTTGTATTTCTGTGGGGTCTGTCGTGATTTTCCCTTTCTCATTTCTGATTCTGTTTATGTATGTAGATTCTCTTTTTCTCTTAATAAGTCTGGCTAGGGGTTTATCTATTTTCTTTTTTCAAAGAATCAGCTGTTGGTTTCATTGATTTTTTCTATTGTTTTATTCTTCTCAATTTTATTTATTTCATCTCTGATCTTTATTATGTCCCTCCTTCTGGTGACTTTGGGACTCATTTGTTATTCCTTTTTCAATTTCAGTAATTGTGTCTTTAGACTATTCATTTGGGAATGTTCTTCCTTCTTTAAATAGGCGTGGATTGCAATATACTTTCCTCTTTGAAATGCCTTTGCTGCGTCCCACAAGTTGTGGCTTTGTGTTGTTGTTGTCATTAGTCTTCATATATTCTTTGATTTCTCTTTTGATTTGGTATTTAACCCACTGATTAATTAGAAGAATGTTGTTAAGTCTCCATGTATTTGTGAGCCTTTTTGTTTTCTTTCTAAAATTTATTTCTGGTTTTATACCTTTGTGATCTGAGAAGTTGGTTGGTGGAATTTCAATATTTTTTAATTTACTGAGGTTCTTTTTGTGGCCTAGTATGTGGTCTATTCTGGAAAATGTTCCATGTGCACTTGAGAACAATGTGTATCCTGTTGCTTTTGGGTGTAGAGTTCTGTAGATATCTGTTAGGTGCATCTGTTCTATTGTGTTGTTCAGTGCCTCTGTCTGGTTGATCTGTCCTTTGGATTGAGTGGTGTGTTGAAGTCTCCTAAAATGACTGCATTGCTTTCTATTTCCTCCTTTAATTCTGTTAGTATTTATATCAAATATGCCGGTGCTCCTGTGTTGGGTGCATATATAATTTAAATGGTTATATCCTCTTGTTGGACTGACCCCTTTATCATTATGTAATGTCCTTCTTTATCTCTTGTTACTTTCTTTGTTTTGAAGTCTATTTTGTCTGATATAAGTACTGCAACACCTGCTTTTTTCTTCCTGTTGTTTGCATGAAATATCTTTTTCCATCCCTTTACTTTTAGTCTGCTTATATCTTTGGGTTTGATGTTAGTCTCTTGTAAGCTCCATATTGATGGTTCTTGTTTTTTATCCGTTCTAGTCCTCTGTGTCTTTTGATTGGTGCATTCAGTCCATTTACATTTAGGGTGATTATCGATAGATATGTACTTTTTTTCCATTGCTGGATTTAGATTTGTGATTACCAAAGGTTTAAGGTTAGCTTCTTTACTATCTAACACTCTAACTTAACTCTCTTGTTAAGCTATTATTAACACAATCTGATCATTCTTTATTTTCTCCCTTCTTATTCTTCCTCCTCCATTCTTTATATGCTACATGTTTTATTCTGTACTGTTTTACATTTCCTTTGACTGTTTTTGTGGATAGTTGATTTTACTTTTTGCTTTTAGTTAGTATTTGCATGGTCTGCTCTCTTTCCTATGATTTTATTTTCTCTGGTGACATCTTTTAGCCTTAGGAGTGTTTCCATCTAGAGCAGTTCCTTTAAGATATCCTGTATAGGTGGTTTGTGGGAGGCAAATTCTCTCAACTTTCCCTTGTCTGGGAATTGTTTAATGCATCCCTGAAATTTAAATGTTGATTGTGATGGATACAGTATTCTTGGTTCAAGGCCCTTCTGTTTCATTGCATTAAATATATCATGCCATTCTCTTCTGGCCTGTAAGGTTTCTGTTGAGAAGTCTGATGATAGTCTGATGGGTTTTCCTTTGTAGGTGATCTTTTTTCTCTCTCTGGCTGCCTTTAATACTCTGTCCTTGTGTTTGATCTTTCCCATTTTAATTATTATATGTCTTGGTGTTGTCTTCCTTGGGTCCCTTGTGTTGGGAGATCTGTGGGCTTCCATGGTCTGAGAGACTATTTCCTTTCGAAGCTTCAGGAAGTTTTCCTCAATTATGTCTTCAAAGACACTTTCTATCCCTTTTTCTCTCTCTTCTTTTTCTGGTACTCTTATAATGCGAATATTGTTCTTTTGGATTGGTCACAAAGTTCTCTTAATATTCTTTCATTCCTAGAGATCCTTTTTTCTCTCTCTGCCTCAGCTTCTCTGTATTCCTGTTCTCTGATTTCTATTCCATTAACAGTCTCTTGCACCTCTTCCAGTCTGCTCTTCAGTCCATCAATCGATTGTTTCATTTCTGTAATGTCTCTCCTGACTTCCGCCCTTAGCTCTTGCATATTTCTCTGTAGGTCCATCAGCATGGTTATGACTTTTATTCTGAATTCTTTTTCAGGAAGATTGTTTAAATCTATCCCACCAGGCCCTCTCTCTGGGGTTGTCTGGGTGATTTTTGACTGGATCATATTCTTTTGTCTTTTCATGGTGATAGAAGTGGTCGCAGGCAGGTGCCACGTGTGTCAGCTGGGAGAACAAAGTCCCTTCCTGCTTGTTGTTCTCCTTGCCATTCTCTGCCGTATTTGCTGGTTACCCGCACACTGGGAGGCAGTGTCTGGGATAATCCCCTGAGCTGTCATGTGCGGGACCTGCTCAGACTAGCCTATAGCTCTGTGGGGGTTTTCAGCCACGCCGGGTGCGTTCTGTGCCACTTGGTGCCTTCCCACCTTGCTTTGGCTTCCACGGCCCTTCCTGGTAAGCTGCACACGTACAGGGAGGAGAGTCCACGTGTTTGCTGTGGGTGGGGCCTCTCTCCCGCTCTTCCACAGCTGTGGCAGATCCGCCGGAGCATTTGCGGTGCCGGCCGGGGGCAACAAATGGCAGGCTGCTTATCACTGTGAGGGGCTTCAGCAGGGTTGCTTTACCCTGTAGCCAGTTAGAGGGCCCCAAATTCCTCAAGATTCCCAGCCTGCTAGGCTGAGTACACTTGGACAATTTGTTTTGCTATTGGGCCCTTGTCTCTGTAAGACTTTTAAAAAAGCACCTGGTTTTCTTTTGTCCCAGGGGAGCCAGCTGTGGGGAACCACTCACAGTCTCCATCTTGGATCCTGCCCTTCCGTTTCTCTAATCTCCAGTACACCATGCGATGTGTGTCTGTGCTCCCAGTGCAGGTCACCAAGGCTGGTTATTTAGCAGTCCTGTGCTTCCACTCCCTCCCCACTCTGATTCTTTTCCCCTGGCAAGTGTGCTGAGGTGGGGGGAGTGCTCGAGTCCCACTGGGTCATGGCTTTGTATCTTACCCTTTTCATGAGATGTTGAGTTCTCTCAGATGTAGCTCTAGCCTGGCTGTTGTACTGTATCTTCTGGTCTCTCTTCTAGGAATAGTTGTATTTGTTGTATTTTCACAAATATATATGGTTTTGGGATGAGATTTCTGCCGCCCTGCCCATGCCATCTTCCCCAAAATCTCCCTGGCATCATTTTTACCTAAATTTTCTTTTCTTAGCTTTACTTGAGGGACCTAAATTGCTTGTTTTCAACTCTAATCTTAGGATATGTCTATGCTACCTTTACGTCAAGTTTATCAGTGTAGGGACCAAGGGCAGGGCACCCCAAGATGTGCCACTGTTACATGAAGATTATTTTGAGTTGAAAAATCGTCAAGGCCCAAAAGTCTCAGGAAATACTTTGAGCAACCCCCTCCACTCCCAATAACAGAACAAGAATGTGGAGGGAGGATCTCCTCCAGAAAAGCAACCAGTATAGAGAGCTACATTATAATGTAAACTAGGAGTGACAGGAAGGAATGTGACAGAGTCTGTTAAAATTTCTCTCTGTGCCTCATTGGTTCTGGTTGACCCAAAAGGTATTTTGTTTACCAAACAATTCCTTTTTTCATAGTCCTGTGAATTGATTCCCCATTCCTTTGAAGTCTCAGACCCAACTGCCTTCTCCTTGGTTCAGGATGACATAAATACCTCATCCTCTCTAACTGTCTTTGCAACCCATACGTATGGCTTCCCCATGGATAGACAAATAATGGGACTTTGTGGACTTTTTTCCTCCTATTCATGTGTCTTGTCAATTTGATTCTAGGACCCGTTAGAAGAACGTTGAGGGACAGAGGAAATGTCTTCCTCGCCAGCACTAGAGATAGCCTTTCCTTTGAAAATGGTCTTGGCTCCTTTTACCAGAGGCTGCCATTTCACTTGGAAGTGAACGTTCTAGCTAGACAGTTCCTTTTTATTTAACAATGTTTTTGTCACAAATTGGAGTCTACAGCCTGGGAAAAATAAAAGCCACAACTTCTACTTTGCTCCTGGCGTAAATTCAAAAGGACGATTTGTACCATTTGTAAGCTAATCAGAACAGATCATCCACGGTAAGGCTGGGATAGCCTTAGTTCCAATTCAATCTTCTTTGAGTTGGTTTTAGATTGTAGTGTTTGTGGAGATAATTGCCTCTATTGCCAAATGGATGTTTATTCTCTTTCCCCTACGAAAAGGCTGCCATAGAACAAATTAAGGGTGTTTATCATGAAGAGTAGGTAATTGCCAGTAAGTTCAATAAACTCTTATGAGCTTTGGAACCAGAAGGTATTTTTTAGGCTCTGGTTTTGTCATTTGCTTGTCATGTGACCTAGAAGGAAATACATTTTCTCTGTGCATAAATTTCCTCATTTATAATAATAGATTCCTGATAGGGTTGCAATGGGCATTTGAGATGATATATGAAGTTCCTAAAGTTATGTCTGGGATGGGAGTGGTTTTTGATAAATGAAACCTATTATTTTTGAAAAATTTCATTGATAATTGAAAATAATTTAAAATCGAAATAACTGAAAAATATTATCACCACTTGCTGATCAATATAATAGAAATAATGTGACTATTCTCTTAAGACTTAACCTGCTATTAAATTTGCATGATAGCAACTAAATATAATAAGATCTGGATGTTTCAGCTGGGGCATAGGCTAGAAATACAGTTTGAAGTTGTTTTTGAGAGCAGACTGATAATGCTCAGACTTACTTGCTCCTTTCTATGAGATCTGCTGACTAAGGATACACAAATGTTTCCCTTTCCTGCATTTTTGATTCAGAAACAAATCTATTTCAAATATTTTAATAGGAATAAAACATAAGAACAAAGTAAATTTGATGCATTATATCACTGAAAATTAAACAAACCACATGATACAGTAGAATTTAAAAGCTTTTTCATTTTTTTAAAGTCATGGTTTAATAATTTATATTTCCCATGCATGAAGCCCTGAGAAATTTCTAGCTCAGGACATCATAGCTCTGCTTAGAGTCAACTAAATGATTTTCATGAGATTTTTCCACAGGGAAATAACTTCAAATTTCCTTTCTCCTGACACCCAGACGCTTCTCTTTTCCTTCCATAGCTAATAGGTTATTATGTTTAAATTAAATTTATTTTATATTGAGTGCCTATTATGAACCAGTTACTATTCAAGATATTGGTGTTATCTCTCTAACTGTATATTATTTATGTTGTATGTTTTTTATTTATTACCAGTTTTTACTCCAAGTAAAAGCCTCATGAAAGTAAGGATTTTTTCTTTTGAGTTTATTTTTTATTTCTCTGAGCCTAAAATGATGCCTGACACATAGCAGACAAGAGATAAAGATATGTTAAACTGAAGGACACAATCTCTGTCTTCAGTGAGCTTGAAGTCTGTAAGGAAAAGAAACAAATGGCTTTTCAAGGAGAAAAACAAACTAGAGCATATTATAATTTATAAGCTTCAGAATTTTCTAAACGTGAAAATTATAATTCCATAATACTGCAATTAATAATCTATCTCTGTACCAACAGCTACATTTTTATTGATGTGTTATATGTTTGTGATTCTGCAAAGAATAATAGCAATAATGCTGACAGTAATAGAAAGCTTTTATACAGTGCTTATTCCATGGTAGGATATACTGAATAAATTACATATATTATTGAATTTAATTCTCATAAGTCTTTCAAATATGCACTAATTTTACTTTCCCACTTCACAAATGAGAAAACTGCATTACTTCCAAATAGACTTGCTTAAGTCAAAGGCCGTAAGTGTCAAGCTCCATTTTGAACCTGACTTTCTGATTCTAGAATCAATATTCTTTTTTTTTCATCTCTTACTATCTGTGTTTTTAATGGCCAAATATTTGAATAACCTCAATACTCAAGAATAGGGTTGAATAGATGATGTTCCTTTATATGATGGAATACAGTGGCTGCCATTGACAATCATGACATAAACTCTGTATTCTTAACCTCTATTCAGGTTAACATGAATTTTCCTCTTTTTTGTTTTAAAATGGTCTTCGAGAGTTCACATTTTTATTTTCATGTTTTGCAATGTATAGATGCAAGATTAGTAATTAGAATTTATTTTTTAAAATAAAAGATGCGGTACCATTGACAACAGGTTCCTACAAAGTGCTTCAAACTGGCCACAGAATTTGAATGAGATCACTACAGGACGTGAAGAGTGAGTCATAAATGATGTTTTCCTGAGGGTGTTGAGAGCCCACGGGCTCACTATGAGTAGGTATGACTGATGCAGACAAGTATTTTTAGGGCCTTGTGGTGGAAAACAGGGTAATTAAACATTTCTTAGAGCAACTACCGCTGATTCTCTTATCTGGTACCTATACAATTTTTATATGGTAGTTTATTCAATGTCTTCATCTGATTTTTGTAATTGTCATGATTCTGCCATTTACTGTTGTATGACTTTTGGCAGGTAAGTGGGGATATTAATAATAAAACCTCATATAGTTGAGAGGAGTAAATAAGATGATCCATGTATTTAAAAAATATATTAGCTTTTATTATTTTTATTCTGAATATTGGAGAGACCTAAGGTAAGGAAGAATAACCTTTCAGCATTTCTTAAATTAGGTGACAGAATGCTGAAGTATAGTGTTATAGAGCTTGGGATGGGCTGAGGAGTGGGATGTAGTCCAGGTCACAGTAAAGATTCTAACCCCCAATGTTGTATCTTCTCCTAAATATTCCAGTTAGCCAGCAGTTCACAAGTTTCTCTTTTAAAATATACCCTCATTTTGCCTCAGATGTTCAATTACTGTCATTAGTTAGCTTTCTTCCTAATTTCCCTTTCAAAATTGTCATATTTCTTATTATAGCATAATCTTTTATAATAGGAACTGCATTTTATTCATTGCTATGTCTTACAACATTCCATTTAGTAGATTCCTCACTATAGTCACTGAATCAGAAATTAAGAGGAAGCAAAGGGAATTGATAAATCTGTGAGGTGTGTGTTTCTTCTAATGGAACCTACTTTTTAATTATTGCTTTTCCTATTTTACCTTGTATCGGTCAATGTCCTAGTAAAATCCCATTTGGAATGCATTCAAAGACTTATTTCATAGATTATACCAATGAAGTTACACAGCCTATTTAAGTTAGGATCACCAAATTTTAGATAACTGAATTATTAAAGTTAAAACTTAAGGTTTGGCCTTCAATGACACAGAAAGGCATCAGATAGCCACTGGTACTCAATTCACTGTTGTTCTTTCATGCAACAAATATTTACTTTAGTACTTCCTCCATACCTGTTCCAAAATGTCAGGGATATAGCAGTCAACAAACAGGGAAAAAAAATCCTGCGTTTGTGGAGCTTATATTGTACTGGGGAGAGACAGACAATGAGTATGTAGTAAGCCTAGATGATGATGAACCCTATGGAGAAGGATGAACAAAGTTAAGGTGGAGAGAAGACTGGGGCATAGAACTTGCTATTCCAGTAAGGGAGGAGAGCTCACTGACAGGGAGGTGCTTTGAACAAAGGTCTGAAGGACGTGAGGGAGTAGCTCGTGAAGATGACCCTCTGGGTCAACACATTCCAGAGGGAAGGAACAGCAAATATCCAGAGCCTAAGGGAATTAGGGTGCTTGGTGCTGGTAAAGAAAAATTGCACCTGAGTAAGTTAACCAGGCAAAGAAGATTTTATTTGACTTGTAATGGGGGAGAGAGATTCAACTCAACTTGCCAAACAAAGGGCTGGAGACTTTTGAGAGCTGGGTTGGTGGGCATCCTAGGCCATTGGTGTCACCAATTAGGAAAATCAAACTTTTTCCTATCTTCATGGACAGGAGGTACTGTTACGATTAGGCTCCTACCCTCCCACAGAGACTGGGACGCAGAGACACTGTCTTCCCTGATGGTCACACATGAAAAAAAAAATGACTCTTAGGTACTTGAGGAAGACATTCCTGTATTTTACACCCCCAAGAAACTTTGGAAAAGATTTGCAGCTTGAAGGGGCAGAGATGAAAGTATAATTACATGTTTTCTAAAGCAAATACTCTAAGAAAAGGGAAGTTAGGGGCCTAGAGGCAGGAAGAACCCTGTCTAAAGTTTAGTCAAGTTGATGATAACTTTCAGGTCATGTTGGTCAGTGTCTTTGTTTAAGAAATAGCCAAGAGGCCAGTGTGGCTGAAGCAGGGACAGAGAGGGAGAATTAGTGAGAGGTAAGGTTCAGGAGGTGGGGTCTAGAGGCAGGTTATATCGATAGGGATCTGTTGGCATCTCCAGACTTCAGCCTTTTTTTCTGAAAGAGAGCCCTGGAAAAAGCCATTTGAAGGTTTTCAGAAGAGGAATGCCACCATCTGCTTTCCATTTCTATAGGATCATTGGGGCTACTAAAGCTAACAGACATCCAGTAGGGGGGAAGATATAGCCTCAGGGAGACCAGTTAGAAAGTTTTCACCATAATACCAGTGAGACAGCATGTGGCCTGGGACAGCATGATGGTGGCAAGAGGGTGAGAAACATCTGCATGCTGATGTATGCAACAGGGGAACCCACAGGATTTCTCATGGATTTGTAGGGGGAGAGAAACAAAGAAGTCTTAATTCTAAGGTTTTTAGAATGAACAAATGCAAGGTTGGAGCTGAAAGAGGAATAGGGAGTTTGGTTTCAGACTGCATTCAGTTTGAGATGCTTCAAAGTGAATGTGCATGATGATAATGGAAAACATTTTTTTCTTTCCTAAAAATTCATATTTTAAAAAGTCCCCAAACTCTAATTCCCAGATTCAGTTTTAATATTGAAAAAAGGCAATTATTTACTTATTACTGAACTTAGAATTATTATTATGTTCCACTAACAGAATAGCCAAACCCATGAAGATTGAAAATAAAATACAAATGAAGTTAAAGAAAATATCAGTGTTCTGAACGCTAGAGGTCAGCAGTATCATGAAAATAGAAAATGAGTCTAGGAAGCATTCACACTAAGACATTTTGTTTGAGCACATTTATTTCTAACTCACTGATAATAACAGCAGGAGTCTTCAGAAATGAAAATAAACAAAGCATAACCTTTCCATCAAAGATATTTTATAAAAAGAAAAAATAATTTATTTCAATTTATAAGGATCCAGAGAAGCTATAATGTAGGTCGGGGGCTTCTATAGTATTTGAAAATAAAAACATAATGACAGATGGAGCAGGGGACACTCTGAGGCATATTTTTCTCTGGATGCCCTTGCTGAAATCATGCTGGCAGTGATGAACTGCCCTAAGGTAGAGAAGAGGGCAGCCCAGGTTTCCCAGCTCAAACTTGGTATTCCTCTCAAAGGCCACGCTGCAGCTTTGGTATACGTGCCTTCTAAAGGTGACATTCCTGCCAGGATCCTACTTAAGTCAGTTGTGGCTGTTGGGGCCAGCAGATCGTGGGTGCTCGAGTGGGAGATGGGAATCTTCCTTCCATCAGGGAATAGGGGAAGATACAAAACAAACAAACAAACAAACAAAAAAAACAATAGTGCATACAGGAAGGGCAGAGTTAAAGCAAAACTAATAAAACATTGGAGTCTTCAAAAAGGATGAGAAAAAGTACTTATTTTAACACAAGTGAAAGGAATGCACAAACTTGTGTAGAATAGGCAGTATATCTGTTTTTGTTAGACAATGGAGCAGGTGCTGGTATGGATTTGTAAATTGTCAGGACCTAATATACTAGATTAAATTTGGGGGGGAAGGTGGTTATCTATTGGAGAGAATCAGTTATTTTGATAAGCAAACTGAAAAGGTGTGTGTGTGTGTTTGTGTAAGGGAGTGAGAGAGACAGAGAATATGTTTGCCTAGGTACTGCTTTATCCTCTGTTAGACTTCCATTTATACCTAGAAATGCATTCAATCAGGATATGTTTCTTGACAATGGTACTTAAAAATATGCCCATAAAATGACATTAGTATATGTCAAAATTACTGCTTCAGTTTTTCTGTAGACTAAAGAAGGACATAAATATTTATATCTTTTTACAGAGATTCAAGACAACTGTATTATAATTTATTGCCTTGCATCCCTGAAGGACAAAGGGGTAAGTGGACTAAAAAACTAGTAAGGTCAATTAGGCACACAAGCTTACACACAGAAAAAAAAACAAAGATCATGGATGTAGTGAACATATTTGTGGTCAACTAACAGGTAATTAGTGAACACTAATTCTCCCTCTCTGTCTCTGCTCCAGCCACACTGGCCTCTTGGCTATTTCTCTAACAAAACACTGACAAACATGACCTGAAAGTTATCATCAACTTGACTAAACTTTAGATAGGGTTCTTCCTGCCTTTAGGCCCCTGACTTCCCTTTTCTTAGAGTATTTGCTTTAGAGTGGGTGCAATGGGTGTAGGGAGTCAAAAGGTAAAAATTTCCCCTTATAAAATGAGTAAGTCATGGGGATGTATCATTCAGCATTGTGACTGTAGTTAATACTATATTACATATTTGAAAGTAGCATGCAGAGTGGACCTTAAAGGATATCATGAGAAAAATATTGTATGTATGATGATGGATGTTAACTGGAATTATTGTGGTAATTTTGCAATATCTGCAAATATCAAAACATTATGTTGTACACCTCTAACTATTATGTCAGTTATACCCCAGGAAGTCACCCCCTCTTCAATTGGCTTATGGCTGCACTTCATGCTGTGTGGCTCACTCAGGGTGATTTACCATCTTCCCTCACTAGACAGCAGACATACGCTGAGCTCCAACAGGTGTTACAGGAATTAGGCATGAAAAATGCCATTTATAGTCCAGAGAATTATGGCCCAGATGAGGAATCTTTTACTGCGGGGTTGAGAAATATGGTGCTTCAAACAGCTCTCACGTCCCTCTTAGTTGCCATTCTTGTCCCTCACTTAGGGCAGCTCATAAGTGAGGTTACCCATATGGTAGGAGACTTAAGAGAGGCTGAAGCAATGAGAGTATGGAAGGAAATATGGTCTGTTACTCAGAGGAAGAAATTAAAGGGCCCTGTGAAGGTCACAAGGACCCAGATGTGGGTTGATTTAATAGGGGCAGAATCAGACAGAGAGAAATTGGATGGGAAGTCAAATAGAATTGTACTGGAGCTGTGGCAACAACTGAAATTGGAGTAGCAGTTCCAGCCACTGAGGACTAAGAGGCAGAGGCTCGAGATAGAGGCACAAGTACAGCCTGTGCATTTGTAAGACTTCCTGCTAGAGAGTGAGCCAACCTTGCCTGAACCTGTACAGGAAGATGATTGGGGGACACAGTTTGATTGAGGGGAGTGTTGAGATACTCACCCTGAGGGAGCAGGGGGGTGGGAGGGGATTTGAGGATACTTGTTGAAATATCGATCCATTGGTCCCCAGTGAGCATATATGTTTTGGCTCTGGTAGACAAAGGAGCTGAATGCACACTGATTTATGGCAAATCTGAGTGATTTCCTGGAACCTACACTGTTATAGATGGATACGGGGGTAAGGCTATAAGAGTGAAACAAGCCCGAATTCCACTGGGAATAGGGCATCTACCACCAAAGGAGTATACTGGGTATATCTCTTCCATCCCCAAATATATTTGGGGGATAGATATTCTGCAGGGCCTATGGTTGCAGACCACTGCAGGTGAATTCAGACTGAGGGTACATGTGGTGAAGGCAGTTCTGAGGGGACATGCTAAGCACCCCACCACAGCTTTGCCTGTGACTTTGTGGGTGACTAATACCAAACAATACAAATTGCCTGGAGGGCATAAGGAAATTGGGGACATCTTCCAGGAACTGGAAAAGGTTGGTATTATAAAGTCCACCCATAGTCCTTTCAATGCCCCAGTGTGGCTAATAAAATAGCTGGATAGCTCCTGGCAAATGATTGTGGATTACAGAGAATTGAATAAAGTCATAACTCTTCTGCATGCTGCTGTCACCTCTATAGCAGCCATTCTGGACACCCTCAGCCATGGGCTGGGAATGTATCATTATGTAGTAGATCTTATGTAGCAGACCTTGCTAATGTTTTCTTCTCTATTGACATAGCACAGGAAAGTCAGGAACGGTTTGCCTTCACATAGGAAGGCCAGCAGTGGACATTCACTGTCCTTCCACAGGGATATCACCACAGTCCCACCATCTGTCATGAACTTGTAGCCCAGGACTTGACCACATGGAAGAAACCACAAATGGTGTGGCTGTATCACTACATTGATGGTATCGTGCTCACATCTGATTCCCTTTCATATCTAGAAGGTGCAGCACCTAGACTGCTGCAACATCTGCAGGAGAAAAGATGAGCTGTGAACAGACCAAGGTTCAGGGACCTGGTTTGTCTGTCAAATTCTTGGGGGTCGTCTGGTCAGGTAAGACTAAAGTTATACCAGAACCAGTCATAGATAAAGTCCAGGTCTTCCCTATCCCTACAACTGTGGCATTATTACAGGAGTTTTTTGGGTCTTTTAGGCTACTGAAAAGTGTTCATCTTGCACTTGGCACAAAATCTGAAGCTCTTAAACTGTTTGGTACAAAAGGGCATCAGGTGGACTGAGATGAAACATGGGCAGCTGCCTTTACTACAGTAAAACAGGCAGTCAAGGCCGTGCAGGCATTGTGATTGATCCATCAAGGCCTTGTGAGCTGGATGTTCATGTGACTGAAGACAGTTATGGCTGGGGTCTCTGGCACTGGCTTGAATGAATTCGCCAACCTATTGGATTCTGGTCACAACTCTGGAAAGGAGTAGAGGTACCATACTCCTTAATAGAAAAACGATTGGCTGTCGTGTATCGTGCCTTGATGGTTACAGAACCCATCACGGAAACGTCCCCAATAAAGGTTATAACAACCTATCCCATCACGGGGTGGGTGTGAGACTGGACACAAAAGCCATAGAATGGCGTGGCACAGACACCCACACTGGCCAAGTGGGGTGCGTTTCTACAGCAGCTTTGCGCCCTCTCTACTAGCCCCTTGAGTGAAGAACTCCAACGCTTATTGGGGGCAGTGACCTATACCAGTGAAAGGCAGGAAGAATTCACTTTGGAGCCATTAGTAGCAGAGAGTCCTTATCAGGAGGGAAGAGCCCCTTTACCCATAGATGTATGGTATACAGATGGCTCCAGCTGTGGGCAGCCCCTGAAATGGAGGGCTGTAGCTTTCCATCCTAAGACTGAGAAAATATGGATGGAGGATGGGGAGGGGAAGAGCAGTCAGTGGGCTGAGTTGCAGGCAGTATGGCTCGTGATCACCCAGGACCCTCCCCCATAGTTGTCTGCACTGACAGTTGGGCCGTCTATCGGGGCTTGACCCTGTGGCTACCAACATGGTATCATGCCAACTGGATGGTCGGTCACCAGACCCTTTGGAGGCAAGAGTTGTGGCAAGACCTATGGGCCTCTGGTCAGACTAAAACAGTTACCGCATATCACATGACAGGCCATTTGCTGCTGGCATCCCCAGGAAATGATGAAGCAGACGAATTAGCCCAGGTACATTGACTAGAAGGAAATCCTGTCTCTGTTGTGGCCCAATGGTTACATCAATATTTGTTGCACGCAGGGCAAAAGACAATGTGGGTCATAACCCATCAATGGGGCCTGCCTCTGACCTCTAAAGAAGTCAGAAGAGCACAGCAAGAGTGTACTGTATTCTCTAAAAGGGACTTATACCAAGTCCCACAACAATGTGGGACAATAGCTAAGGGGCAGATAGACTATATTGGGCCTCTGCCTGTGTCAGAAGGGTACCAATGCGCCATGACTTGTGTGGACACAGCTACTAGACTGTTGGTTGCTTTTTCTGCACATTATGGAAACCAGTGGATGACCAAGAGGCCTGAAGCATCTCTCTGCAGCCTATGGCCAACCACAGGTAATTGAGAGTGATTAAGATATCCACTTTATTGGACATGCAGCACAAGAATGGGTGTAGCAATTAGGGATCAAACGGAAGTTTCGTGAATCATATAATCCTACTCTGTCAGGCATCATAGACATGCCTGTTTGTTAAAATATGGCCTGAAGTCAGACACCATTCTATGGGCTGGTCAGTCTGCTTGTGGACAGTGCTACAGCGTTTTAATGAGAAGCCCTGGAAGGGAGCACTGAGGCCTGTAGACACGCTAACACATATTGCTGCCTTCCATAGACAACTGCAAGTACAAATCAAGGCATAACTGTTGAAGCCAAGGTTTGGCTACCAGAATAGTATCTTGCTGCCACCACCAACTACACTAAACCCTTGAGACTTCATTGAGTGGAAGTGGCCTTGGACATTTTAACACATGGACCAGTGATGGCTGGCCCTTCTGCCACCTTGGGGATAAGGCCTGGAAGCTGGCCTCCTGTGAATTCCTGGAGTAACAGCAGAGTGGCCCCCAAAATCACAGTCGTATATCCTAAATAGCTGAAAAGTAGGAGCATCTTACTGGGAGTTTTATTTTATCATTATGGCCAGTACATGCACATCCAGTAGCACTGGATATAGACCCCTCAGTAACCCCCACAGGGAAAGGGGTAAAGGTATGGTACACTGACCTGAATGGCACCCCCTTCCTGCACAATCCTTTCACAGGACCACTCTCTTGCATGCATCCTACCTGATAGACAAGATTTGCCTATGTTTGTGTCATTAAAACATGTGTCTTATCACCCTTAAGGTTACTCTCCTCTAACGTCTTTTTGGATTGGGCACACTACCTAGCAACAAACTGCTACTGCTGGAGTGCATGGAACTCCCTATTAGTATCGTTTTGGCCACCTATGGAAAGTATGAATCTTGGACTGGAACTGGTTCTTTATGTTGTTTTTATCTTCTGTTGCTGTTATGGAATCTGGTTACAATGCTCCAGCCATCTCACACAGGGACTCTTGTGGAAGATGGAGGGCGTGTAGATTGTGAGGTGAGAATCCTGGAGGGGTGGAGTGTGGGGAAAAATGGAAGTTGCTATGCTCAGGACCTGACCCTAAACTACTTGATGATATAATTGGCCCACTGCTAGGCTACTGCTTCCACACCTGTAGGCAATAAGCTATTATTGACTGAGCCACTATAAAAAGAACTCTGCCCAGTGCTCTGGACAGAGGCAGAGATGGAGTTGGATTATGGACCTGCATACTGCTGGATGCAGACAGGATTCTAGGGCTTGACCTACTGCTCGGAGAAAAAATCTGGGTATAAACCCTTTTACCCCAAGGTCTCACTGAATCCATAGTGAACTTGCCTGGGGTTGAAAGCATCAGGCAAGACACCATGGCACTTCCATTTTCCCTGCAACTGGGTTCACAGTAATGGCACAGATATCCAATCAGAGAGTTAAGTAAATTACAGAACATTGTCTTTAATATGCTTATGTAATTTAGTTGTCTTCTGAAAATATTTAATCTTTGTAATTTCTAATTTCAAGTGATTTTAAATATTGCTGTTTTAATTTAAATATTCAAATGTATTAAAATATTGTGGCCGTTATTTTGAGGTCAAATTATTTTAGGAAATTCCACATATTATGACCTCCTCTTATAGCTGAAAAATTTTCTTTAGCCTATTAAAGACTCTGAAAATCCTAAACTAACTTGTTTATCTTCAGTTTACCCAGAATGAAATGAAAATTAGTTAACAAATAACTTCCCTATTTTCCTGAATAACACATATTAATATCTTATGGAAATATATTTCCTGGAACATCCTGTGAGATTCTCTGCATAGTTCTTTCATTTGTCTAGTCATTCAATAAAAATTTATTGAGCAACTTTCCTTTTGAAAAAGGAAAAGTATAATGGATTCAGGCCAGAATTCTTTTCAGGAATTTCCCTATTATGCACATGAAGGGAAAATGAAAATTTCTATGGCCAGGGTCCTCGCCTGACCCTAAGCTACTTGATGATGTAACTGGCCTACTGCTAGGCTAGTGCTTACACATCTGTTGGCAATGAGCCATTATTGTCTGTGTTACTATATAAAGAACTCCACCCTGTGCTCTGCCCAGAGGCAGAGACAGAGACAGATCGTGAAATGTCCCAGAGGCAGACATGATTCCAGCACTGGACCAGCCACCATGAGAATAAAGCCTGGTATAAATCCTTTAACCCCTAACTTTCCATTGTTGTTATTCAGTCTCACCAAATCCAGACTGAATTTGCCTGGGAGCAATCCCCCTCAGGCAAGACAGCACACTATCCCTCTTCCAGGAAAAATGCTATTGTCATATGGGAAGAAAGAAGGCCTGAAAACTCAGAAATACAATGAGAAAATAAGTTCTGGGATGTAATGCACAGCATAGTAACTATAGTTGATAATACTGTATTATATATTTGAAAGTTGCTAAGAGAGAAGATTTTTAAATTTCTCATCACAAGAAAAAAATTATACTCTGTGAGGTGGTGGATGTTAACTAAACTTACTGAGATAATCATTTCATGGTATATGCATATATCAACTCATTAGGTTGTACACCTTAAACTAATACAGTGTTATATGTCAATTATATTTCATGTTGGTTGTCATAATTGGGGATGTCACTGGTATCCAGTGGGTACAGGATGCTGCTAAACATTTTACGATGCCCAGGACAGACCCTCACAACAGAATTATTCAGTCTAAGTGTCAGTAGCACTGACACTGAGAAACTCTATGGTAAAGTGTTATTTAAAAAAGAACTGGTAAGCCATAATGTAAGTATTGTTAGGCCTCAGGTGATTATATTTCTATGAACATTGAGACTGGTGAACAAAATGCAAGAAAGATTAGAGATTCCAGATGTCGCACTTTATATCTGCAAATTACATTAATTTTGGAAGGGTCCCTGAAATTTGTTTTTATTCTTTACATTTAAATGCTGATATTTGTGGACACACTTAGATGCCCTTTCTTGTCAAAAATTCCCTTGAGCCCATGTTCTCCAGATGTGTCTGCGGCCTCAGAATTTCAGAGAGAATGTCAGGTAGATTGAGCACTTCTCCAAATTCTTCAGAGTTGGACTCATAGAGCAATTAATAAGGAAGAAGTCACAGCTTGAAATCAATTTCTCAATGTAAAAATTACTTATGAATTGTGGCCATTAGTTCTTTCTCTACTGTGCTGTTACAATAGAAAAGGGGCTCTGCATTCAGTAAGATTAAAAGAAAAACAAGAATGAAGAACAGCTAGGACAGAATGTGAGTCTTCAGTAACCAAGGTCAACTTTTGGATTTCTCTGTCAATGCGCCTTTTCTAGCTCTGTGACCTTGAGCAAATGACCCAACCTGTCCATGCCTCTGTCCTCTCACCTGTGTAGGGGGCTAAGGTGGTGCCTGTCTCACAGGGAAGTTACATATGGACTGGTCAGCACCATGTCTGGTATATAGAAAGGCTTCAGTGAATCTTAATTGCCATTATCTTCTTTCTTATTCTTCATTTATTTATCAAATATTACTGAGCTCCAGTTACATGACAGGCTCTGTACTAGTCACTAGGGGTTATATGTTGAGCCAAAGTAGACAGATCCCCTCTTTTATGAAGTTTATTGCTGAGGGGATGTAAAAACATGAATTAGATAACCCCACAAATAAATAATATTATTGTGGTTGTCCTAAAAAGAGGTACATGGAGCTACAACATTTAAGTGAGAAATTTAACCCCCTCTGGACCCCAAGGGATCCTTAAGGAGTCCTGCTTATGGGCTAAGAGACCTTTGGATCTTTGTCTTGTGACAGCTCTTCTTTCACCTTCTTTGAAAAATGGTCTTAGTGTTGCCAGAGTGAGGTATTGTAGGTTCTGAGTGTTCCGCCCGAAAATATAATTCGTACACTTTACAATAAGGGGAGAAAATAGGAATAAGTGATTAAAAACGAATTCTTATATCTCCCTCTTTCAGAATTTGTGCCTGCTACCTGCTAGTTTTTCATTTTTCCATAGAGAATGGGAATGATGTCGCCGCCTCTCAGCGCCATTATTTGAATGCAGCTGCTGAGTAATATCTGTGGAATATGACTGTTGCTGTATTTCTCTTTTTGTCTAAGATGTGGGGGTGGAGGAGAGTTTATACTCAGCTGTTTAAACCCATGTAGAAACTTTATCAGCAGAGAGCTAAGACATCAGTGAAGAAAATATCTGATAATTACTTAATGTTATCTTGGACAGAAAATAAAAAGACTTGTCAAAAATCCTTTTGCCTGACCTCTTTTAGTGGTCTATTTGTTTTAAAACTCAGAAAGGATCAGTCCATCATTTAGGGCTTGTGCCTGAGACTTAGCTGTTCAAAATTCATTTTCCCTTTCTCTCTCTTTCCCAGCATAAAGCTTTTCTGTAGTTAATAGTCCCCTTTGCAATTAGGTGAGGCCATATGACAGAGCTTTAGGCCATGGAAGTGATGGATGTGTTTCCAGGCTTGGCACATGAAATACCCCAAGTCACTCCTCTGGGCTTTCTTTCCTTTGCGGCTGTCTGGGATCACAAGTCTCATTCTGAAACTGGAAACTATATCCACTGGAGATGGCAGAGCCTCCGAAAGTCTGGGTCCTGGAACAATTTTACGGAGCAGTTCTCCTACCCCACCTCAGCAGGAAATATTTACCTTGTATTCTTAAAGAGAGAGAAATATATTTCTTGATCCTCAAACTATTGAATTTTGGGGGTTTGTTGCTATAGTATAATTGTGCTAACATAGGGCCTGTTAAAACAAGAGACTCATCCATGATTATGGAATGGTGTCAAAATGTTTGTGAGGCCAGAAAGTTCTCTCAGACGAAGTGACGATCAAGTTGTTATTATTGCTACTGATAGAATAGTTCTGAAATATTTCTGTGCTCACACATAGGCCTGGATTTCCATATAAGATTCACAGCAATCAGAGATCTAACCCCTAAGCAATATTTGCTACCTGATAATGAGGATGAAGGACATGAAATGGCTCAGATGAAGCAGAGAGCATGGACACAAGGTCCTTTCCCTGTTGGACATGCCCTTCTGGTACAGAACAGATGGGGTCCCTGACTGTGGTTTGCTAGCTCTTCATACTCTTGGGAGTGAAATAATTATGAAACATCTTCATTTTATATCCCAGAGAACTGCATAGTTTACAAGACATTGCTCAGGAAGCTATGCCTCTTAGATCCTGGGTCTTATTCACTATAGGTAATCCTTAGCCAAAGATATCAGGGAAATTTATGAAATGTAAGGACATTTCAGAAATAAAGTCTCTTCTTCCCAGTATATAGTAACAGTCTACTAACCCAGAGGTCCAACCAGTAAGGAATTTAAACTCGTGGGGTCACCTTGCTTCTCTCTTTTTCCGCTAGTGGTATTCCCTCAGGTGAATGGACTCCAGTACACCCTTTCAGCTGCTTTCTTATAATTTTATAACTCCACTAGAAAATAAAAGGATCAATTATACATTATGCATATTGCCAAAGACTGCTTTGGGTAAGGCTGAAAGGAAGATAAGCTCATTTGTGCTTTCCAGCAGCTTTGTGTTTATTAAGCTCTGCATTTTATGCTAAAGAAACTGAGGCTTAGAGATAGTTTAGAGCCTAGTGATTTACACAGCTAGTGGGTGTCCAGGTGGGACCCCTGGACTAGGACCTAGGTCTTGTGACCCCTGTATTCAAAATCCGTTTCTGCAACTTAAATTACCTTCCCAGTGAGTGGAGGTTCTTTGGCCATATTTTGATCACTTCTCTAACATCCACCTGCTTCTGCTGATAGCGTGTTTGTGACAAAAGGTGGTATAATGACTAGTAAAACAAACACAGAAAAGTTACTTTAATCCTTCCTCAAATTCTCAGCCTTCCTTTTCAGTGTGGTAGTCCTAACAATTGGCATTGGTGGGGGAATAATGGGAAGACCAAAGATAGGAGAATTCTTTGAAGACTTAAAAAAAATTACAGTAGAAGGAAGTAAGAAATTTATTTCATTCAATTCACTCTCAAGAACTACTTCCCAGATTTACCAGCTTATTAAACAAACTGGTGTCCATAAGAGCAGAAAACTGAACAATGAATGAAAGGAACAGAGTCTGTTTCCTGATCTGCCAACTTTAACAACCAAAAACAATAGGTGTGTGTGTGTGTGTGTGTGTGTGTGTGTGTGTGTATCTAAGTCAATATTTAAAACTTGTGAAATGCAACAGAAACTACAGTGATCAAGATACATTCCACAAGGATTAAATATATATATAGTCCTAGATTAAGGTAGAATAAAAATGCATGAAATTATCTCCAAATTTTCCACACTGAAATTTTTTAAGATAATGATGTTTTACTCATGTTTATATCCCTAATAACTAGCATAATGCCTGGCTCATATTAGACTTCCAATCAATTTTTGTACTACTGGAATTTTTTTTTACCACTCTCGGTGTTTCCATGTGGGTTTTCTCTCACATGAGCATGTATAAGCCAGCCAACAGGCTCCTGTGACCATTCACAAAGGAAGTAAAGGGACAATGGTTTAATAGACTTCTAAATCACTCTCTTAGCTGAAAGTTTGCTCACTTTTCCCTTAACAGCCTGAGTATAAATGAACTTCTTGTGTTTCTGAAAATATTATCTTATATGCTTTTTAAACCCTATCTATATGCCAGTTGACTAGCCTAATGGTTATGCCTCTACTCTGTGGAGTTCTAGCTCCAATACAAGTTTTTACATTATTTTCAATACACTACATATGAAAACAATTTAATGTTAAAATTAAAAGTTATAAGTTTATTGTGTTGGAAATTACAAAAATATACAAATGAGAATTAAATTTAGCCATAATCTCACAGTTTCAAGCTGTACATGTGTAACTGCTAATGTTTTGACATGTTTCGTTCTGTAGATTTTCTATGCATATGTATATCTTTTTGCCATTAAAGTTCATAGAATATATTCAATTTTAAACTTGGCCTTTCTGTTTCTGTATCAGCCCAGTTTGGATCCTTTGACTAAACCGACTCTGGCAATTAAGTTTTATTACTATGGGGCCTAGAATAATAATACCTCAATCATTATACAAAAGAGATGAGCAGGAAGGCTTTGCATTTCAGTTGTTTGTTATTGCTACATAGTGTAGTTTACTATGTGTCAGACATTATTCCAAGCACTTAGATGCATTAATTAACTTAATCTTTACATTAACCCTATAAGGTAGGAACTGTTTTTACCACCATTTTGTACAGGCAGAAAAGGGCACAGATTAATCAAGTATTTTACCAAAGTTCACACAGCTCTAAGTAAAAGGGCTGGAATTGGATCTGAGCTGTCTGAATCCAGAATTCATGTTCTTAACTGCTATCTCCAATTGCATCTCAAAGTCCTGACTCTCTTTTTGGATAGCATTCTGAGGAAGAGTAAATAGCTGTAGGGATGCCTCATGAACTTAGCATTACAAAGCGTTGGGGCCTTAAATGAGGGTCATCTATGGTCTAGCTCAAAATGGAGAAAGTAGAGCTGCTGGCAGACTGGCTTTTCTTAAAAGGATCATGACTTGGGAGCTCAGCAATAGACTTGGACGGAAATGCGGAGAGGTGTCATGGTGGCATGGGCCAGAACATTCTGCTCAGCACACCTGTCAGGTTGGGAGGACAAACTGTAGTGATGGCAGCTGCAGACTGGTAGACACTGGATCTCTTACCAGCCTGGGAGAGGAAGGCTGGACCACCCCTCTGTTGTGCTGCATAAGTTATTATGGTTCTTGGATGATGGTTAAGGGGCTTAATATGATGGGAAGAGAAGGAGTCTCAAGTGTATGATAATAAACCATTTGCCATTATGCTTGATGGAGCTCAAGTCAATTCTAATATAATTTCAGTTGTAAATAAATACAGTGGTGGGCATAAAAAGCTCTACACTTACATAAACACTGCCATAACATTCAATAGTTTTTTTACATAAATAATGAAGTAATAGATATGTTTGCAATTTCACATTTTAGAGCAAGCTTTTTTTTCCATTTCTTTTTATTTTGGTATCATGAATATATAAAACATGAGCAACATTGTGGTTACGAGATTTCCCACATTATCGAGTCACCCCACATACCCCATTACAGCCACTGTCCATCAGCATAGTAAGATGCTATAGGGTCACTACTTGTCTTCTGTGTTATATTGCCTTCCCCATGTCCCCCCCACTATATTATGTGTGCTAATCGTAATGCCCCTTATTCCCCTTATCCCTCCCTTCCCACCCATCCTCCCCAATCCCCTTCCCTTTGGTAACTGTTAGTCCATTCTTGGGCTCTGTGAGTTTGCTGCTGTTTCGTTCCTTCAGTTTTCTCTTTGTTCTTATACTCCACAGATGAGTGAAATCATTTTGTACTTGTCTTTCTCTGCCTGTCTTATTTCACTGAGCATAATACCCTCTAGCTCCATCCATGTTGTTACAAATGGCAGGATTTGTTTTCTTCTTATGGCTGAATAATACTTCATTGTGTGTATGTACCACCTCTTCTTTATCCATTCATCTACTGATGGACACTTAGTTTGCTTCCATTTCTTGGCTATTGTAAATAGTGCTGCAATAAACATAGTGGTGCATATATCTTTTTGAAATTGGGAAACTGCATTCTTAGGGTAAATTCCTAGGAGTGGAATTCCTGGGTCAAATGGTATTTCTATTTTGAGTTTTTTGAGGAACCTCCATACTGCTTTCCACAATGGTTGAACTAATTTGCATTCCCACCAGCAGTGTAGGAGGGTTCCCCTTTCTCTGCATCCTCGCCAGCATTTGTTGGTCCTATTCTTTTCTATGTTGGCCATTCTAACTGGCATGAGGTGCTATCTCATTGTGGTTTTAATTTGCATTTCCCTGATAATTAGAGATGTGGAGCATCTTTTCACGTGCCTGTCGGCCATCTGAATTACTTCTTTGGAGAATTGTCTGTTCATAATCTCTGTCCATTTTTTAATAGGGTTATTTGTTTTTTGGGTGTTGAAGCACTTGAGCTCCTTATATATTTTGGATGTTAACCCCTTGTCAGATATGTAATTTACAAATGCATTCTCCCATACTGTAGGATGCCTTTTTGTTCTGCTGATAGTGACCTTTGCTGTACAGAAACTTTTTAACATGATGTAGTCCCATTTGTTCATTTTTTATTTTGTTTCCCTTGCCTGAGGAGATGCATTCAGGAAGAAGTTGCTCATGTTTATATTCAAGAGATTTTTGCCTGTTTTCTTCTAACAGTTTTATGGTTTCATGACTTACATTCAGCTCTTTGATCCATTTTGAATTTATTTTTGTGTATGGGGTTAGACAATACTCCAGTTTCATTCTCTTACATGTAGCTGTCCAGTTTTGCCAACACCAGCTGTTGAAGAGGCTGTCATTTCCCCATTTTATATCCATGGTTCCTTTATTGTATATTAATTGACCATATATGCTTGGGTTTATATCTGAGCTCTCTAGTCTGTTCCATTGGTCTGTGGGTCTGTTCTAGTGCCAGTAGCAAATTGTCTTGAGTACTGTAGCTCTGTAGTAGAGCTTGAAATTGGGGAGCATAATCCCCCCCAGTTTTATTCTTCCTTCTCAGGATTGTTTTGGCTATTCAGGGTCTTTTGTGGTTCCATATGAATTTTAGAACTATTTGCTCTAGTTCATTGAAGAATGCTGTTGGTATTTTGATAGGGATTGCATTGAATCTGTAGATTGCTTTAGGCAGGATGGCTATTTTTACAATATTAATTCTTCCTATCCATGAGCATGGGATGTGTTTCCATTTATTGGTATCTTCTTTAATTTCTCTCAAGAGTGTCTTGTAATTTTTAGAGTATAGGTCTTTCACTTCCTTGGTTAGGTGTATTCCTAGGTATTTTATTCTTTTTGTTGCAATTGTGGATTGAATTGTTTTCCTAATATCTCTTTCTGCTAGTTCATCATTAGTGTATAGGAATGCAACAGGTTTCTGTGTATTAATTTTGTATCCCACAACTTTGCTGAATTCAGATATTAGTTCTAATTATTTTGGAGTGGATTCTTTAGGGTTTTTTATGTACAATATCATGTCATCTACAAACGGAGGAACAAGAATTTTTTAAATGATAAATAATTCCTCATAATGTTGAACGACCAGAAACCTCACATAACATACTATAAACTGGCTGATTCCTGGTATATGACGCTCAGGAATAGGCAGCATTAGTTTATATTAATAACGTAAGAATGGTGTTACTTCTCTGGGTAACTGTTTAAGAAGGGAGACAGGAGAGTCTTCTGGGCAGGCTGTTGAAAATGTATCATGATCTGGGTGGTGTCCACATGGGTATATGCATATGCAAAAATATACCAAGCTGTATACTTAATATTTATGCCCTTAACTGTTGGAGTATTGTACCCAACATATAAAAAGATGAATAATCCAGTGGAGGCCAGATATTCAGGACCACTTTGCTTCCATCTTAGAGGAGTTTCTTCCATCAAATGGCTTGATAGCCTAGATGAAGGGACACAAACTTTGATCCAAGAGCCAAATTCAGCCTACTGACTGTATTTTTAAATAAAATTTTATTGAAAACAGCCATGCTCCTTCATTTATATATTGCAGTTACTGCTTTCATGGTATAATGGCAGAGTTGAGCAGTATGACAGAAACTGTATGGTCCACAAAGCCTGAAATATTCAATATCTGGTCCTTCACATGAAAAATCTGCTGATTCTTTGCCTAGATAACATTTAGGTTCCCTCCCAGTACTGAGATTTTGACCATATGATTCTCGAGTCCAGGACATTTTCTTCTAGAAGCATCTCTAGAACTAATGCTAATCTCTTGAGATTTATTATATGTAAATAGAAAGTAAGGGGACTGCAGCCTTTTTTGTCTTTATCTTGAATCTCCACCTTATACTTCTGTTTTTTAAAAAAGAAACAAGAATAGAAAAGATACATAAATGTTTTGAATATAAACATTTCTAAAACAGTCAAATGAATTTGGACTGGAACTTGGTCCATGACTCATAGGAGCAACAGGCGTCCCTCTTTGTATGGGGAGGAAGATAGTGAAATCCACAACAACAGAGGGATATGGAGCCAGAATTTTATTCCTGTCAGTTTTTAGGATATGAAGATAAAAAGAAACAAAATTAGAGTAACCACCCTGACAAATCTTCCAGCTCCACCTCTGCAGTGTATCAAGTCTGTTCAATATTTCTTACCATGAGGCTGTAGATACCTGCGGCTTGATTTAAGGCATTTGAAAAGTGAGCAGCTTGCTGCAGAATAAACAGCCTCAAGAGCCCAGCTCTTCTTTGCTTTAGATGTATGATTCACCCCTTCAGGGTTTCTCCCCTCTTTGGTCGCTTCCTAGGGTTTCACAGCTTCTATTCTTAGCCTGTGATATTAATGATGCCGATAGGCAGACCCAGAGACTGCTGTTTTACGAAATCTTTACTGATATAGTCTTAATATAACTCTTCCGAGTCTCTTGGGTTTTTTGTTTTGTTTGGCTCTTATTTACCTTTGCCCTGTAGAAGCTGCAATTTGCCATTTCTTGCTGTGACTCACATTTCCCCCCCTGCTGATACTTTGAATTAAAGTTGTTATTAAGTTACCATTCTATTTCTCTGGGACAACCCTATCTCCAAACACTCTAGGTAGAGCCTTTCTGGCAACCTGCTGTTCATAAATCAGGACCTACAGCCAAAGCCAAACAATTCCTTTGTTGTAAGCATCCAGACATACTGAGTGCTGCCCATGTACTGAGAATACAAAACAGAAGGTTCCTACCCTCTACAAGCTTACAAGATGGAAGATGTGTAAGCTCTTAGGGAAAATAGAGTAGTTAAAATTAATGAAGAGAGTGATATTAACAGCCTCTGAAAAAGAGTCCAAAATGCCCAACCAAGAGCATCATCTGAAAAATTAAATCTTCAGTTTTAAAGCCATGACCTTAATCTTCCAGCTGCTCTCTGAAAACACTCTACAAAAGCTTGAAGTTCTTTATAGAGTTCACAGAGAGAGCCTGACAATTCGTCATTCAGCTCTATTTCTCCTGGCCTTTGGCTAGACTGGATCTGGCATGCCACACCTCTTTGGCGAGGGAGTGTTGCTAGCTGGTGCTGCACCTCTGAGCTCGGAAGAGGGGTCCTGTCGGGCCTGGAGCCAGACTTTTGATGCCAGTCTATGGTGCTGACATCAGTGTGGCTGGCACTGTGAGTGCCAGTGAAACTGAAAGCCGGGTTCACTTGCTGCTATGGGAAGGAACTGCCTCTGCAGGGGGAGGATGTGTTGCTGGGCCGATGCTCCCAGGACCCTAAGGCAGAGAAGAAACCCAGGGAAGCATACAGGGAACACACGGAAAGGAGCATGCCTCCTTTTCTGTCTCCACTTCCCAATCTTCCTCGGCCACCCTGTGGGGAGGAATTGCCGCTCCAGCGTGAATCCTTGCTGAGGTGATGCCCACAGGAGCCATAGCAGTTGGAAGCCAACAGAAACCAGCAGAGAACAGGGAAGAGCAAGCCTCTTCCTCCTCCTCCAACTTAGCAGGCTCCTTCTAGCTCCCCTCATTGTCAAAGCTTGACAGGCAACTGTTTGTATACAAGAAAAGTGGTTCACAGAGCCCCATCGCAAAGAGGAGGAGAAAGTAGGTTTGGAGCTGAGAGACAGTAACTTAACAGATAGTGTAATTATTTTCCCCCCAGTGCTCTGTTCTGCTTTCCCTGACTGTATTGAAATGATGATGGGTATTGAGAAGTACACAGGCTTTCTCAACTGTGCTTGGACCATTAGATTATCCAGGAATGAAAAGAAAGGGAAAGAAAAAGAAAGGTTTTGAGGACACAGATGTAGATAATGTGCTAGGCATGACTTCACTTTCAACTTGAGACTTTTTCATTGGTTGGTAAACATGTTCTCAATATGTAGGGAGTGGGAGACAATGAAAAAAATGTGAGTAGAAAAAGAGGCAATCATTTCAAGGGAGGTTGTCCCCACCTCCCAAACCTCATGCAGTTTCTCTATACTGTTTATCCTGTTCCTCACATCCTCTGTAATGCCCTGGGTAGAACATGATATATAAAATATGTAGAATAAACTGAGCACTTTCAAATAAGAAAAGCAAGGGTGACCCTATGCCTACAATTCTCCATGCATGGAAGCCTCAGTGTGGTTTCTGTTTGCTTTAATGGCTAAATGCTATGCAGTTGGCTGTCATCTGGCATGTCAGTTGGTGAAGCACACGAATGGTTCTACTTCCTTATTTCCCACAGGCAGTATTTGTAACGGCAAGATTGTGTGTCCAGAATTCAACCTAAGAAAATAGGGGGGAAAAATCATGAGCTGAGTGCTATAGCCTTAGACTTTATTGCGATCAGAAGGTAATGATTTCACTGGCAAGCATTTTTTGCTACAGGTAATAACAGAGTGCTGTGTGCTATCTGAGAGGTGAACATAAAGAGGAGAAGGTGTAACCAACCCAATGGACCAGACTTATTTTTAGACCCTGTGAAATACATCACTTCAAACATTTAAAGGAAATAATGCACTTTAGAAAAATAGAGGGAATAAATAACCAAGTTACAGTTATTGAACACCAAATCTGTTCATCAGCATTAAGGAATGGGTTATTTTAATTATGTTTAATTAATCTCTTTTAATTATGATTTCCAGAAAAAATAATGCCATATTTTTTGACAGCATTATATGCTTTGAGATATGGATGGTAAAAACTGATTCATAAATATACTTTACGTTAAAATTTTCCTTTTTATTTCAACCAGCAGTTTGTTCAGATTGTTTTATTTTTCACATCCTTGAAATGAAATTGGCCTTATTCTATATCTTTAAGAACTTCAAATAATTTTGAGGAAGATACAATTAAGTGTGTATCTTCCTCTGGTACTTATGAGTGAGGTATTTTGGATAAAACATGCAAATAGACCCAAAGTTCAGTTTCTTTTCTAAACTGGGGATTAAAATTAGTTTAGGGTGATTAGCTACTTCAGTGCTCTGACTTGCACCTATGAACCACCAAAATATCAGCTATTCATTCTACTAGCAGCATTATTACATAATTATGTTCATCATTATTAGTATTACAATTAGCCATATAAGCATTGTCGTATTTTGTTAACTATACGTATTGTTTTTCTAAAGTCTAATTTACACTTGTGGACTCAAAAGTGTTACTTGGTTTCCTTGACCGTGTGTCTTGCCTGAAGGAACAGCAAGCCGGAGAAAATAAGATTCCGTTAAGGGAAGTGAGCATGAGGCTCTTCCCCAGTTGTTCTGTGCGATGCCAGCACATCAGTGGGCGACATTCTGTATCCAGTTCGGACTTACCCGCTGGGGCGGCGGCTCACCATGGGCAAACTGAGCTTGCGTGTCTGATGTGCCGCCTTGGCGACCAGGAAGGCATTTCAGATCCAGCTGGGAACATCAACCGATACCAATGAAACAACCACTTGCCTTCCTATAGACTAACAATTACATGGGGAATCAGTTAACAATAATACTTGATCTGTAAGCCTACTGAGGAATACTTTGTGATCTGTCATTAGACCGATATTCAAGAACGTGAACGTTCAGCTCTGCAGTTCAATGAAAGATTCCTAGTTGAGTCCTATTAACTGCCCAGGATACTGCTAGAGCTTATGGGATTTCTGCAAATGATCTGAACAGGCTTTTGATCTCTCTGAAAAATAACACACTCGGGACATATATAGGACAAGTAGAAATTTGGAGACACATATGGCAACGCGGCAAGGTGGAAGTAATTTAGAAAAATTTCCTAAGGTTTTGGCTAAATTACTTAAACTAATTGGTAATCTCTTTCCTGAAATGTCAAATAGCGGTGACATGTTGAAATGAAATGCTTGGTTCTAACCACTTGGAAGTGAAGTTCCAGGACTCCAGCATCTGCTCCTGCGCCAGGACTGTGACTAATGCCTGCTGTTAGTGTTGCTGGGAAAGCATGGCACTCTTGGGGCATCTTTTCTTAGTAATTAAAAAATGTCTTTAAACCCACTGTCCATGGAGGGGAATTTTCTTTCCAAGTCTTTTTTTCTACTTAGAGCAAACATCTAGTTTATAATCATTACACAGCATAGAAGACAATTATTCTATACTTCCAGCACTTGCACCTAATACAGAAAATTATCGCTCCCAAAGCGAAGGGTCAGATGCTTTTGTTTTTATGTTTAACAAATATTCTGCAGGTTCATGAATGGCTCAATTGTAACGGTAACTGATGTGAAAATGTAAGCTTACTCAAGATGCTCTGACAACAGCTTGAACTTACACATTTCTTTCCATCCTTAATGACCTTTTCTTAATTCAGGCATGACGGACAGATCTTAGGATGCCTCTACCACCGCCGCCATGCTGAGCAACGTCACATGGCAAGGAACTGCCAGTAACTTTTAGAAGCTGAGGGTTAGCATCTGGCCTAGCTTCAGCAAACACTGAAGCTCTTAGTTCAACCACAAGGAACTGAAGGCTGACCCTTCCATAGTCTCCACATGAGAACTCAGCCCTGGCTGATATTTTGCAACCATATAAAACCATAAGGCAGGGAAGCCACATTTAATACACAGAAACAGGTATGTGTTGTTTTAAGCTACTAAGTTTGTGATAATATTACGTACCAAAAAAAAAATGATACATGGTGACTATAATTAAAGCCTGATTTACTTCCCCAGTTTCTTAATTAACCTCTTCGACTATAAAGTTGGTCTTACTGGAATTCATTCGCTACTCTGAAGTCACTTTCTAAAATACAAACCTGATTATGCCTTGCTTGAATCTCTCCAGTGTCTCTATGTTTTTTCTGAAGACCCTTCATTATCTGTTTTCTATGTAACTCTCCTGGTTTGTTCTGCCTGCTTTGCCACAACCTCACATAAGGCTTTACTCCATGGAAAACTTCAGTCTTTGCATATTCTGCACATATCCCCCCTTTGCCTTTCAATTCTCAATTTAGGCATGGCTTCCTAAATTTAGGTCATAAGCTTCTATGGGCTACAGTAAAATAAGAAAAAAACTACTTAACTCTGACATTGACTTTATCAAAGTGTATTATAATTGCCTATTGACTTGTGTATCTCTCCTGTTGACTAAACACTTCTGGGGAGAAAAATCACAATTTGTTTATCACAAATTGCCACTTACATACAGCACTAATGGCTAGCACATAGTGCGTAGTCAGTAAATATCTCATGAATGAAGGTTGTACATGTTTCCAACCTAAAAAGAATGTTGTTCAAATCTCCACTGAACTGATTTGTATCGCATCCCCCATTTTATAGTCATGGCCATTGTCTCCTTTTTTTTAATTTGATTAATCTAAAATCAGTAATTCCAAAATTTGCCAGACTTGAAGACCCATCATGCATATCTGTTTAAAATGGAAATGTTTCTTCCTCTTTGATACCCATTGTGTGAAGCTGCATAGGGGGAAGAACTAGGAATCTATTGTTTTAGCCAATACTCTTTGCAACTGTTTTGATTTAACAAGTTTAGAACACAGGTGTTAAATGATTACATATTATTGACTATTGCACACCTGAGTCTTACCTGTGGGTTTTAGTGTGCCTGTAAAGCCAATGAGATCAAGCCACATGAATGGTCTACCATTACTAGAACTGTCCAGAACTGAGCCCCAATGACTTGTCTCTGGCTCACCAGATGCTTTTCTATTTTCCCACAGTTCAGTTCCCAGAACCCTTTTGTATATTCACCTGTGTTGACTCCCTGTAGGACCCACCACATAACCATTTTGGAGGTGGCCATTGTTTGGTATTGAGACATTTTTTTCTCCCATCTTATTTGCTACTAAATTACACCAAATTAAACCTTAACCCAATGAAGCCCCTTACTTCCCACAGTGCAGTTTTCTAATTTACTTCATACTCAGGCAGGCATTCCTCAGTCACAAAACAGCAATTCCTGTAAGAATGTTGACATTGTAACTATATAAAAACATTTACCACGTTTTAAGCAAATGCAAGATTTTTTCTTTTTCACTTTCTATTATCATCTTTTCTCAGGGGGCTTACATGCATAAGTAAAATCAAGACACAGCTAAATAGTTCCCATGGTTTTATAGAACCTAACGATAAGATTTTGGGGAGATAGAAAATTTATATTAATATTATTATTGTCACTTCTTATATGGTACAATAATATCTTATTGCAACTACAGGGTTGTGTTGGGTGGGCGGCAGGGAGCTACATACCCAATAAGGATCTCCAGTCTTCAGGCAGTTTCAGATCCCAATTCCATTCACTACTGACTGGACCACTCTGGGCAAGTGACTTAACTGCTCTGCACTTTGATTCCTTCATCTGCATAAATGGGGACAATAATAGGGTTTTTGTGAGGAATGTAGGTTTCAATATAAATAAATTGCTTAGGGAAGTATCTGTCACACAGTACTGCTCAGTTAATATTGAATTAAAAATCTAGGTGGAATGATGTTAAATCACCTTTGTGAACAATTTTAAACCAGCTCGCAATGGCTTAAAAATACAGAATAACAATTGGGAACATATTGTTAACTTGTAACTGGGAATTCAAAAGTGGAGTCAGGTCAGCACCAGTCAGTTTGTTCAGGAATCACCTTCCTTTATTTTTGCTTTTCTCTTAGGTCTATCCCTTTTGTTATAAGGATGGCTCCAACCATAACTGAAAGATGGCTATCCTCAAAAAAAGGGAACTTTTCTCCATACTTTTGTGGAGGACAGAGATTGGTATCCCATCTCTCTTATTTAAAGAATAAAATAGAATTTTCTCAGAAAAGTTTGGCATTCCTCCCCTGCAGCAGCCCATTCCAGGAGAATCACTGATAGGAGGGATGGTATTTTCTTTAAGCAATCCAATTCTGCCCTTGATTTGAAGTCAATTACAAAAACTGCACTGCAGCTTCTAATTAGGGGAGAGGTAAGTCAACCATAGTGTTCACTACACTTAATTTTTCTATTTTAAAATGAAGAAGATGGAGTAAATGATTGGTAAAACCCTTTCTATGCCCACTTTTCTATCAGATCAGACATTCTTAATCATTTTATGACACCTCAGAATAATTTAGAAAAAGGCTACATGTAATTAGTAAAACACCAAAGAGTTGTACATGCATAACATATATTTGTGCTTTTTGGTAGCACATTACGTAACAATAACGTAACTACTGAAAACTTTGATGTAGTGGTAAGTAAGAGTAAACAATAGTTTAAGATCTCTATTGTGATCTCAGACACTGCTAATATTACTTGGATTTTTTCCTACATTAATAATCGCAGAAAATTACAAATTTCAGTTAGAATTTAGTGGAAATAAAGACTAACAACCTCCTACTATCCATGGACCTACTATCAAGGACCCAAAGAAGAACCCCTGTCATAGAGCATTCTTTTAGGCTATCAAGAAAAAATCCTGTCATGGAGGTTCAGTTGTAATTCTCTTACAGCAGTTAACACAATTCCCCCATGATCTGATTATAGCAGTATGTGGTACAGTTTCATAACTAGAGTGTGAGCCCCTTAAAAGAGAGAGCCATATCATCTACATTTTTGACTTATTTACAGCATTATTCTTAAAACTGCCTCTGCAGTAAAATCACTTTGGGAGATTTAAAAAATTCAGATGTTCCCCACCTACCTCTGAATCAGAATATCTGCATAGGGACCTAGGAATCTGTGTTTATAAAAGCTTCCAAGATTATTCTGATGCAGTTAGCTTTCACCAAGTTAATGATTCACATTAGGGAACCACTGTCATTTAACACCTGGCATAGTGCTTTGCACAAATTACATCTTCAGTAAAATGGTTTAGGGATTTGAATGATAGAAACTAGGCCATATAAAAGGAGTTCACATTTAGAAACACTACCAAAAAACCCTCTCATTCAAATATGACAAAAATGTCCTCAAGAAACAGTTTCATTTCTAAGTTATTTTTAATAACAGAATTGTATTTGAAGGCACAGTCCATGGCTCTTGTATAAGAATTCTTAATGTAAATTACTCCTAGGATTCACCCCAGAGAAACTGTAACTCAGATGAACAATTGTGATTCTGTTTGCTATAATATAAAAGTCAGGTAACTTTTACTCAGTTGAATAGAATTGACTGGAAGTGGCAAGAGACAAGAGGTGGAGCTACTGTTTAGTGACTTGTGCCAGTTGCATTACAATGTCACTGCGACGGGTGACCTGGAAGAGTCAATCAAACATAATTATTCCAACCTTACCACCAAACCATAACTACCTGGCTATATGGGTCCCAATTTTAGACATATTAGCCCTAATACTGCAGTGCTTTTTCTGGGCCATAAGAGATTAAACTTGAGAAGACAGCAATAGAAACTATGGGTTAACTGTGCAGATTTATTTTAAAATTAACCTAAGTCCATATAATACGAAGTAAAAGTTGCTAAGGTATGTCCATGTACATACACTACTTGTATATGTAGTACGCAGGTTGACTAACAAGAGGGCTCTTAATTACCCAAGACTCCTTCACAAATGAATTGGAAAACCCTTCTTACCATGGATGGCTATAGCCAGTATCTTAGGGTTTGCCCTTCCGCTTTTATTCTGCACCATTTGCTTTTGCCTGTTTGATAGGGTATATGTTGCTTCTCTTTGGCTGAATTAAGGACCTCTCTAAATTCCTTTGCATTTTCTCAGTTTATTTGTTCAAGACCATGCCATAACAATTTTTACTATTATTGTGACCTTTCCTCTTACTGAATTCTGTATATACTGCACTACTTTATTCTGTGTAAAGTCCTGTTTCCCTCTGCACCTTTCTTTTTGCTTAAACTCTTTAATAGTTACAATTTCAAATGTGACTACATATCTCCCTCCAAATGAATCTTAGGCATACTAGTCTTTGATTAAACTGCTTTTATGGACATAAAAAGATGCCATCCTAGTTGTCACTTCCACTAGGAGTCTATCCTGACACCCAAAGTACTGGGTAGGGTTTCTTGATCACAAGCAAAAACAACTAAGTTTAACTAATATAAGCACAAAAGAATTGATGGAATGACTATTAGGGTCCTCAGAACTGATCATTAGGGAAAAATTGCCAGAGGCTACGGAAGCAGGAAGTTCAGCAACTATCTTGTAGCAGCAACTATCTTGAGCCATTTGCTTTGGCTGCTTCAGTGGAGGTGAATAATGAATTCCAATTCTTTCTTCTATATTTGTGATACTCAAGACGCTCTTGGAAAGACAGATGATTTGCTGAGCTAAGCGAATACACACATACCCTGAATTAGTTGGGCTCTGAAAAGAAAGAACGTGAACATTTTTGTTTCTGTTGCATGAATCAGGCATCTGAATTTATCATTTTAACAATTCAATGGAAAGATAATTCTCAAAAAGGAAATCCAGGAGCTTTAGGAAGACAGAATATATCAAGAGTCTTCAAAAATGCAAGTGTCCACTACATTGTGGCTTCTAATCGTTCCCATGGTACTCTAGGCTTCTCTCCACATGGCAGTTAGCCATGTTATCTTGCCTATTCTCTAGATACTTAGCTGCATTCTAACTTCTGGGTGGGCAAAGACTATGCTTGTCTTGTTTATCATATCATGCATCCTCTGGACTTAGCACAGGGTTTGGTACATACAATACATAGATACATGTTTTGACAAATTTGATTAACATCATTGTATTGCCAGCTTCACTACACTTATGTGGCAATAGCAGAAAACCTACTTCAAATACACTTGATGATGGTAATTTATTGAGTCATAAAGTAAAAGACCAGAGGCATAGGGGGTTTCAGATACTAACAAGGACCAGTTTCTTCTCTTAGCCCAGCCTTGTGCTTGGTCAACATTTCCTCAGTAATGTCACCCCCATAGCCTTGAAATGGTTGCCAATAAGTATGAGAACTACAGACATTTTTTTTTTATGTCCAGCAGGCAAGAGACAGGTTTGAATCCTGAATTCCTAGAACAGGGCTGAGGAGAATCACTCCTTTATACATTGGGGTTTAGCACACATCTACTCCTGAGCCAACTCCTTTGCCCAGTAGGAGACAATGAGCTTATTTTTTAGCCTGAAACTAGGATTGAAGTCCATTTTACTGGGTCTACTTCACTTCCTTAAATAATCGGAAAGTAGTAGGAAAAAAAAAAAGGTTTCTGGTGAGACTACCAACAAATGTCTATATCACCAGTCAAGCTTTATGGCCCATAATAGGCACTTGCTGACCTCTTTTAGGTGTGATCCCATCCCATAGACTGTGCTGTCATTCTATTTAGTCTACAGTTCTTTTCTTTCAGGATCCTACAGAAGTTTATTAATGTTGTTTGTGTGGTCAAAGAGAAAACAAAATAAAAAAATACTTCTGCATAGTCAAGAAGACTTTTACTGTTTGTTGAAAAACAGATCTTTTCTGTAATAGTTTGCCGGTTTCCCCTCTCATACTTTCTCCTTTGTCGTGTCTGGTTGATGGAGATGGCAAAAAACCTCTGCTCCCTTCAAAGGTTGTGAAGAGAAACGAAAGTCTCTTAGTCTTAGTCCTTTGTAAAATATTTTACTCTTCTTTCTTAATTCCCCCAACTATAATCTGGTTTTGCTGACACTCTGGAGGGTGACGTACTAAGCCAGGGAAGAGAAAAAGACAGCTGAAAATCTTTCTGCCTAATATTCAGTATACTTCAGTATTCCTCTTCAAGTAAGAAAAAAATCCAAAGGTAAGCTTTCTAGAGGATATCCCAACTGATGCATTTATCAAAATACCATGTAATATATTGCTCTTTCAAGGGTGTTAGAGTACAGCATTTAACCAATTCACCATCTTATTTTTCACTTGTTAGCACTTCTTTTTTTATTAAGGTCACTACATTCACCCATATTATCAAGTTGCCCCCCACACACACTCCATTGCAGTCACTGTTCATCAGTGTAATAAGATGCCAGATAGTCACTACTTGTCTTCTCTGTGCTACACTCTCATCCCCATGATCCCCTCACACCATGTGTACTAATCATAATACCTCTCAATTCCCTTCTCCTTCCCTCTGCACCTGCCCTCCCATACCCTTCCCATTTGGTGACTATTTCCTTCTTGGAGTCTGTGAGTCTGCTGCTGTTTTGTTCCTTCACTTTTGCTTCATTGCTATACTCCACAAATGAGAGAAATCATTTAGTACTTGTCTTTCTCCACGTGGCTTATTTCACTGAATATAATACCCTCTAGCTCCATTCTTGTTGTTGCAAATGGTAGGATTTGTTTTCTTCTTATGGCTGAATAATATTCTATTGTGTATATGTAACACATCTTTATCCATTCATTTACTGATGGACACTTAGATTGCTTCCATGTTTTGGCTATTGTAAATAGTGCTGCGATAAACAAAGGGGTGCATATGTCTTTTTGAATCTAAGATCTTGTTTTCTTCTGGTAAATTCCTAGCAGTGGAATTCCTGGATTAAATGGTATTTCTATTTTTAGTTTTTTGAGGAACCTCCATATTGCTTTCCACAATGGTTGAACTAATTTACATTCCTACCAGCAGTGTAGGAGGGTTCCCCTTTCTCTGTATCTTCACCACATTTGTTGTTCCTTGTCTTTTGGATGTTGGCCATCCTAACTGGTGTGAGGTGATGTCTCATTGTGGTTTTTATTTGCATTTCCTGATAAATAGTGATGTGGAGCATCTTTTCATGTGCCTGTTGGCCATCTGTATTTCTTCTTTGGAGAAGTATCTGTTCATAACCTCTGCCCATTTTTTAATAGGGTTATTTGTTTTTTGAGTGTTGAGGCTTGTGGGTACTTCATGTATTTCGGATGTTAACCCTTTGTCGGATGCCGTTTACAGATATATTCTCGCATACTGCAGGATACCTTGTTGTTCTACTGATGGTGTCCATTGCTGTAAAGAGCTTTTTAGTTTGATATAGTCCCATTTGTTCATTTTGGCTTTTGTTTCCCTTGCCCGAGGAGATGCATTCAGGAAAAAGTTGCTCATGTTTATATTCAAGACATTGTTGCCTATGTTTTCTTCTAAGAGTTTTATGGTTTCATGACTTACATTCAACTCTTTGATCCATTTTGAGTTTGCTTTTGTGTATGGAGTTAGACAGTAATCCAGTTTCATTCTCTTACATGTAGCTGTTCAGTTTTGCCAACAACAGCTGCTGAAGAGGCTGTCATCTCCCCATTGTATATCCATGGCTCCTTTATCACATATTAATTGACCACATGTCCTTGGGTTTATATCTGGACTCTCTGTTCTGTTCCACGGGTCTGTGGGTCTGTTCTTGTGCCAGTACCAAATTGTCTTGATTACTGCAGCTTTGTAGTAGAGCTTAAAGTCAGGGAGTTTAATCCCCCTGCTTTATTCTTCCTTCTCAGGATCGCTTTGGCTATTCACGGTCTTTGGTGGTTCATATGAATTTTAGAACTATTTGTTCTAGTTCATTGAAGAATGACATTGTTTTAACAGGGATTGCATTGAATCTGTAGATTGCTTTAGGCAGGATGGCCATTTTGACAATATTGATTCTTTCTGTCCATGAGCACAGGATGTATATTGATTTATTAGTGTCCTCTTTGATTTCTCTCAAGAGTGACTTGTAGTTTTCAGGGTATAGGTCTTTCACCTCCTTGGTTAAGTATATTCTTAGGTATTTTATTCTTTTTGATGTGAGTGGAATTGTTTTCCTGATTTCTCTTTCTGCTAGTTCATCGTTAGTGTATAGGAATGCCACAGATTTCTGCTTTTGGGTGGAGAGTTCTGCAGACGTCTTTTCGTTCCATTTGTTCTAATGTGTTGTTCAGTGCCTCTGTCTCCTTATTTTCTGTCTGGTTGATCTATCCTTCAGAGTGATTGGAGTGTTGAAGTCCCTAGAATAAATGCATTGCTTTCTATTTCTCCTTTTCGTTCTGTTAGTATTTGTTTCACATATGAGGTGCTCCTGTGTTGCGTGCATAGATATTTATAATGGTTATATCTTCTTGTTGAATTGACCCTTTTATCATTATTTGATGTCCTTCTGTGTCTCTTGTGACTTTCTTTGTTTTGAAGTCTATTTTGTCTCATACAAGTACTTCAACTCCTCCTTTTTTCTCCCTATTAGTTGCATGAAATATCTTTTTCCATCCCATCACTTTTAGTCTGTGTGTGTCTTTGGGTTTAAAGTGAATCTCTTATAGGCAGCATGTAGATGGGTGCTGTTTTTTATCCATTCCGTGACTCTATGTCTTTTGATTGGTGCATTCAGACCATTTACATTTAGTGTCATTATTGATAGGTATGTACTTATTGCTAATGCAGGCTTTAAATTAGTGGTTACCAAAAGTTCAAGGGTAGGATTTTTACTAACTAACGATCTAACATAACTCACTTCATATGGTGTTACAAACACAATTTAAAGGTTCTTTTCTTCCTCCTCCATTCTTTATATGTTAGGTATCATATTTTGTTCTCTTTTTTTATCCCTTGATTGACTTTGGGTGTAGTTGATTTAATTTTGCACTTTCTTAGTAATTAATTGGTGTACTTCCTTTACTGTCATTTTATTTTTTCTGGTGACAACTATTTATTCTTAGGACACTTCCATCTATATCCATCCTTCCAAAATACACTGTAGAGACACTCTGTTGGATGTAAATTCTCTAAACTTTTGCTTATCTGGAAATTGTTTAATCTGTGCTTCAAATTTAAATTATAATCTTGCCGAGTAGAGTATTCTTGGTTTGAGGTCCTCTTGTTTCATTGGATAAAATATATCATGTCACTCCCTTTAGGCCTGTAAGGTCTCTGTTGGGAAGTCTGATGATAGCCTGATCAATTTTCATTGTATGAAATCTTTTTTCTCTCTCTAACTGCTTTTAATACTTTGTCCTTATGCTTGATCTTTGTCATTTTAATTTTATATGTCTTGGTGTTGTCCTCCTTGGAACCCTTGTGTTGGGACATCTGTGCACCTCCATTGCCTGAGAGACTATCTCCTTCCCTAGATTGGGGAAGTTTTCACCAATTACCTCCTCAAAGACACTTTATATCCTTTTTTCTCTCTTCTTCTTCTTCTGGTACCCCTCTAATGCAAATATTGTTCTGTTTGATTGGTCACACATATCTCTTAATATTCTTTCATTCCTAGAGATCCTTTTTCCTCTCTGTGTTTCAGCTTCTTTGTATTCCTGTTCTCTAATTTCTATTTCATTTACTGTGTCCTCTACTTCATCTAAACTGCTTTAAAATCCCTCCATTGTATGTTTCATTGTGAATACTGTATTTTTCAAAGCTTCTCTTTCTTGAATTCCTCTGAGTTCTTGAATATTTTTCTGTAGCTCCATGAGCATGTTTATGATTTTTATTTTGAAATCATTTTCAGGAAGATTGGTGAGTTCAGTTTCACTTGGCCCTCTTTCTGATGTTTGTGGGATTTTGGTGTGTAACAGGTTCTTTTGACGTTTCTACTTGTAAAAATATCTTGGTGTAGGTAGCACCCTCTAGTGCAAAAATGCTCTACTCTCTGGAGCTGCTCAGCCTTTGGAGCAATGGCTGGGGTTGCAGGCGATTGGCACTGGTGCCTGCCTGGAGGAAAGAGCTCTTTCCTGCTTCCCCCCTACAGTGCCTGCCTCCACTGCCAGGGCAAGTGGGCTGAGTGCTCAGGGAGGAGCCTCTATGGTATGCCCTTTTAGCTGGCACTGGCAGGGCCACCCTTTTGCTGGCCTGGTGCAATCTCAGGGGCAGCCGGTTTGTGAGCCGGTGCCGGCTGGGAGGAAGGACTGGCAGGCTTTTTATTGCAGCGGGGTGCTTCAGAGCTGCATTGCCTGCCAACTGGAGGGGAAACTCCTGAAAGTTCCCAACCTGCTGGGCTGAGTGTGCCAGGAAAATTTTGTCCATCTGTTCTTTCTCTTGAGTAGCAAACTGTGCAGTCCTTGCCCCTTTAACAGCCCTGTTGGTGTTGGGAAGTCTTTCAGAGTGCCTGCCTTTCTTCTGTCTCAGAGTGGCTGGTGGTGGGTACCTGTTCTCCACAAGTGGCTGGAATCTCAGCCTCTCCAAGTATTCCACCTGTCTTAGCTTTCCAACCCCACTAATCTCCCGAGCACCATGTAATGTAGGTTCATGCTCCCAGAGCAGATCTCGAGGGCTGGGTGTTCAGCAGTCATAGGCCTCCACCCCCTCCCTGGTCCATTTCTCTTCCTTCCACTGGTGAGCTGGGGTGCAGGAAGTGCTTGGGTCCCACTGGATCATGGCTTTGGTACTTTACCCTTTTCTGTGATGTCTGCTCTTTTCCCCAAGTGTAGGCACTCTGCCACAGCCTTCTTTCCTGTTGCTCTTTCAGGATTAGTTGTATTTGCTATATTTTCATAGTATATGTGGTTTTTGGAGGAGGTTTCTATCTTACCTGTCACACCACCATCTTTAAGCCAATCTGACTTGTTAGCATCTTATCTATTATCTATTATGTGTTATTACTGAAAGCCTGTTTATTTTAAAAACACCAGGCTAGGTATTTGCCCACCACTAGTAAAGCATTTGTTCCTTGCTATTCTCTCAGAACACCTAGAAAGTATAGAGTAATTTCTTATAAATAAAGGTTATCATGTGTTAGGGATATACAATATTAGTATAAATTAATTAGTATTAGGAACTTGAGAGCCAAGTCATGACTAAAGTAAGGTATCATAAATACCTTTACTGCTTTAGCATGTGTGACACAACCCACTAGCACTTAGAATTCCTCAGTTGTGCAGAATGAAAATTTCGAGGGAAGTAATTCATTTCTTTTTCTTTCTGTCTGCCAGACACAGTGAAATATCCTGCCACAACCTTAAAGATGCTTTTAACTAATGGACTATTCTTAAAGGACTTTAAATGTTGTTTTGCCCTAGAATTGATATTTGACCAACTCTGACTTCGGTTCCAAAGGTTAAAGAGTGAATTTTACCCTGCTATTTATTCAGACACGTATTTTAACATTTAAGTAATTAAAGTTCAAAACCATGTCAGAACTTTAAAATAGTCAATAATATTCAGAATATAGCTCATGGCAAGCAGAGTGCTAGATTTTTGGTCTGTGAAAAACTAAGAATTCATTCAAAACCAGTGACATTTTAGCCTCAAGAGGTTGATTTTCTGACTATAAACAAGCATTTTGTACATGCAAACAATGTTCGACATCTATTTTCAGGCTTTTATCTTATTTTGCCTTCTCATTTTTTTTTCTTTTTCTTTGTTGTTTTCCCTTAAAAATCAATGATTCCTAAAGATCTGTCAATGAGTTTCTCTCTTCCCTTAGGCAAGGAGCCTTTAACTGGATTTAGTTTTTTTACATGCTTACCCTATCTTCCACAGAGACAGCAAGATTTTTGCAACAACTGTCATGGCATGGACAGATTGTGATCATATGCAGAGTCTGAGAACATTTTTAGAAATCAGAGTGTTAGTGTTGAATAGCACCTGACAAATAATTGCATGCTGGAGATGAGAGGGAAATGCTTCTCAAGGCAATAAAATGTTCTATGTTCATTTCATTGTAAATTAAAAGAAAAAAAACCTATATATAATGAACATTGATGGTATCTGAGTGAAAATACCCTGTGAATTCTGAGGGGTATTTTCTGCCTTTTGAAGGCTTTTATTTGTAACAATATTAATAAACAAAGTGCAACCTAAGAAGACAGCCTTGAGAAATGGTAAGAGTTTGGCCGTTATACTCCAATATTTATTTTATTCAAGTTTTTTGGTAATTTCCCTGTTCTTTCTAGATATTACATCTTATAGTGTTTTTTTATTACCCTTTAGCTAATACTGCTATTTGTGGTTCCCCACCAAACACGGGCATGGGGTCAGTATGCTCCCCACCCACCCAAACTGTTTTTTAGGTGGATACTGAGGACACCATGAATAAAGAGAGTATAAGAAGGTTTATTGCTCACGTGATAAGACTTCCTAGGGCGAACAGGGCAGACTCCCAAGCCCGTCAGGAATGGCTTAAGGAGAAGGATGAATGATGAATTTGGTTTTTATTGTGGTTGGGAGGCGGGGAGTGATTCTAGTTCATGACTAGGAGTTTGTGTGGTTTGTACTTCCACACTGCCACCAAAAGGAGTGCCTGGGCCTTCTCATTGGCTTATACAGGGGGAGGGCAAGAGTGGAAGGGTAGAAGTAGGGCCTGAAAGCTTTCAGTGTTCATACATCAAAAGTGGAGGGAGAACGTTCATTATAATTCTTCTATTGAAATTCTGTTTGCATAGATTTTTTTTAAAGGGAGCAAAATTATTTAAGAGTCTAAGAACCAATACTATGGGGATCTTATTCGGATTTTTAAAAACATTTTGACATAATTTCAGACTTACATAAAGACGGACAAAAAGGAAGCCCAGGCTTTCTCTTACACTGTCCTTCCCCACTCTCCCCTGGGGAGTCCTTAGATAAGTTGTGCATAAGTGTCTGAGCTGGTTCCGCCATTCTTCTATCTGGTGTCTACATCTCTAGGTCTTCTGCTCCACTAATAGCTGCTGCCATCTCCTCAATGGCAGCTGCCTATATTGCTACCTGGTGTTAATCTCCTCCAAAGTCCTGATATCCATGGCCTTTTGGTAAGAAAGCTCCTCTGGAAAGACATGCTCATTTTATTTAGAGGGTTTCCCCATTGGCAGAATGATTTCGCCTGTAGGTACACTTGTATCCCCCCTTACCCTTGAGCTCTCTTCCTCTTTGTTGGGTTGTAGTGTGGAGGAGGTGTTACAGGAGGGTGCAGGGTTAGGTCACAGCTAAGCAGCGTCCTGTACTGGACCTGGAATCACTCTTCCCTGTGCATTCTCTTCCTGCTGCTCAGCCTCACCCGTATTCCCAGCTTCTTCATTTTGGCACTTTTTTCTTTTCTGAGCTCCCTTTTTTTCTTCATCCAAATCATCTTCCATTGAGGTACCCAGTACATTTAGATAGGTGTTTAGCTACCCACCTCTCATTTATGAGCTCTGTTCCAAGTTTCTTACCCATAGGACCACTAGGCCCCAGGCAAGTCAAAATGTGGCTGAACATTTTATTTTTTATGTCCCTGAACATTCTGTGACATGAAAAGGAGAAATTGTCACAATAGACTAAGAGATGGGAAAATAACCAAGAGGATAGTATTATGGAAGTCAAGTTAAAACATGTTTAAAACAAAGAGTGATGAGCTATGCCACATGTATTGATAAATTGAATAAAATGAGGTCCAGGAATTGATAAAGCTTGGCAAAGTAGAGGTGATTGTTGACCTTAGATATCAGCATTATTGGAGAGTTTTGGGCACAGAATCCTTATAAAATGTGTTCAGCTGAGAACAGAAGCACAGGAAATGGAGACTATTGAATATGCACAATAGTTTGGAGGAATTGTGCTCTATGAGGAGGGTGGGGGAGGTAAGAAGAGAGAGGGATGAGAGGAGAGTAAGGAGGGAGGGGGAAGCAGAGGGGGAGAGATCACCGAATAGCAAAGGCAATGGCTTTGAGTGGTGAAAAGGGAGTATGATTGATGAGACCGATGACACAAGTGGCAGGGTTGGCCTTAGAGAGGAGCATGAATCATTCATTGATGGTAACTGTAGGGAAGCAGGAAACAGGGAAAAAGGGACAGATGATGGCTGTTTTATGGAAAGCTCTATAGAGGGATTTTCTACTGATCTATTTTTCACTGCAGACTAAAAAGCAAGTCACAAGCATATACTTAAGCTTAGGTTAAAGGTATGGAGTTTATAGCAGCATTTAGGGTAAAGTTTTAACATTTTCCCCCTTTTAAGGTCAGAATTCTTATTGTTAGAAACTTCTTATAATGTGAGGGAAATGCACTTGAGTCTGGTGGGCCCTAATCAAAGAAACTGCAAGTTGATGACTTACCACCTGGAATAGTCCTGTAGATGGACTCTTTTTAGCCTTTACACAGTTTAAACATTTACAATTGTAGTTTTCACTATTTAAATATCAGGGGATTTTACACTGAAACAAAATTTCATATTTATCTTTTAAAAGATGGATTGCCTACTAGTACTGGACTTGTATTCCTGCATGTCAATATTTAGGATGGAGTTGAATAATGATAAGCCTTTAGATAGGGTACTTAAGTTTTCTCCAGCCTCCAGTAAGTACTCTCCATCATTACCTTATATGGGGCTTGATTTACTCCTTTAGTTTACCTTTGTGGCTCTTGTAAGGATTTGAAATCGAGGCACAGGCTGCAGAGTACAACTCTGGAGACACCATCCATAGTGTAGTCTCTGTGAATGGTGCCTCTGGAGTTGTGCCCTGTGGAGAGCCGTAGCCTATCAAATGTTTGCAGTTCTTTTATGTTCACATTGAGTTCACACTTTAGTACACTGGTTCTCATTCCTAAGTCTGTTTCTGTTTGTAATGCCATTTTTCTTAAGAGAAAGCTCTGCAATGTTGTTTTCCTTCAGGGTCTGTAATGGGTTGAGTTTTATCTTTCCAAAAGATATGGTCCTGTCTTAATGATCACTACCTGTGAATGTAATCTCATTGGGAAATAGGGTCTTTGCAGATGTAATTATGTGCTAATTAAGATGAACTCATATGGGATTAGGGTTGCCATAAGGCCAATCACTGATGTGGTTACAAGAAGAGACACAGAGAAAGACGGGCATAGGCCATTTGGGGGGAAGACCATGACAGAGCCAGAGACTGGAGGGATGCACCAAGGATTGGTGGCAGCCATGGAAAACTAGAACAAGGCAAGGAAAAATTATTCTCTATTGCCTTAGGAGGGAACATGGCTTAATGACACATCTATTTTGGATTTCTAGCTCTAGAACTGTGAGAGTATAAATTTCTGTTTTTAAAATCACCCAAGTTGTGGCAATTTTGTTATGGCAGCCATAGGAAATTAATACAGGGCCTATACTTCTAAAATTTTCTGCATTACTTTTTCCCTAAGAATCTTTGGAAGCTTTTTCTCACTCAATATTTATACTTTACCTTCTTATTTGAAGGAGTTTTGATATTCAGGATTAAATAAGGATCTTGCATTTGATTTATGCTTATTGCATTGTGTCAATGCTGAAGTCTCTCAAACTCCCTAAGCGACCGATACTCTATTTTCTGTAGTGAAATTTATATATGTCTTTAGGTCCCACATTATATACTTGCACATTCTAAAAAAATGAGGTACTGTGATGTGTTCTTTAACTTTGGGAGATAAAGTGTATAATGATGCAATTATGCCATCCAGTGATGAGGAGCAGAGTTTCATTCTTTTAATACATGTAGGTAAGACCAGGAATGACCTTATTTAAGTATGATTTTTGATGGATAAAGATGTGGACTGTCAAAATTAGTTATTTGGTAAAAATCAACATTTAAAATGTTGCCTAGAGCATTTCACCAGATGTAGCATTTATATTAGAAAAAAGAATACTGTGCTACTTAAAGGAAAGAAATGAAAAGAGATATTCATAAAGTATGCCAATTATATTTTTGGAAGTACTAGATAGTAGCAATACTTTCAAATAGTTTCTAGTATCAACTTATAAAGACAGCAATAGACAAGGTAAAGAGCAAACATAAATATTATAACAGATGACTTGCTCTAAGTTAAGAAAATAAGAACCATAGAGAGACCCTCACTCTCCAGTGAGGAGTATATTTCTTGAAATATATATAAAACTGTATATTCTTGGTCCAATCACAAAGTAAGGCATACAATGATAAACCCACTAGACATTGAATTTTGTGAATTTCAGTTACATTATTAATTACATGAAAAATATATGAACATTTCATTAAATTAACACTTTGATAACTGGAAAATCAATTGTAAGATCAAAGTCTGTTTCAAATGAATGATTCCATTAGAACATTTAATAATCTCCATGTCAACGAAATAAATTCCACTGTTAAAAATCTTCTGAATAATTAAACTCTTTTAATGGTTACAAAGTTAGATATTTTCTACTATTTTCTCAAATGGAGATATTAAATATTGTAGTTTTAAATGTATGAATTTCTAACCCTGATGGAGAAAGGATTTTACAGAATCCACAGAGTCAACTTTCTTAACAAAGATTATCAAATTATAGGTATATTATCTTTGGCAATAATACAGTTACTTTTCAAAGATGTGTTAATATTCAGTCTAAAGTAATAAATCATTAGTATAGTACACAGTGAAATATTTTCATATTTAAAAAGTATTCATATTTCTTAACTATGCTGGGGAGAGGTTTTTTTTTTAAACTATATAATCTCTTTTCATGGAAGAAGCAGCAACTGAAGAACTGTAGAAAAATACTTTTCTCCAAACAGTCCTACTGAGGTCAGTAACAATCCTTATAACACCACCTTATCTAGATGTGAATTCACTAATAATTATAAAACAACTAGCTCTGTCTCCATGGTATGAATCAGAAGCAGTCTAGTTCCATTTAGTCAGTTCAGTCTGAGTAACTGTGACATGTAGGAGCTTTAGTTATGCCACAATATTTAATGAGAAATTATTTATTTTTTACTTACCAAATATTAACTGGTGTCTATTACATTCCCAATATCAGGGATACAGCTGCAAACAAGACCTAGAGCTTTCAGAAGCTTATCATCTATGAGAAAATAAATGAACATTTCTATGCAGGAACTTTTGTTTTTCTGAGCTTTTATCGTGTATGCTAAATGGGTGCTGTTGACTGAATGTGCCCCAACCCCAAATTCACGTGTTGAAACCTAACCGTCAGTGTGATGGTATTTGGAGGTAGGGCCTTTAGGAGGTGATTACGTCATAAGGGTGGAGTCCTCATTAATGGGATTAGTGCTCTTGTGAAAGAGACCCCAGAGTTCCCTCACCCTTTTGCCACGTGAGGACACAGTGAGAACATGGCCACCTGTAAACCAGGTGGGTTCGCCCCAGACACCGAATCCGTAGGTGCCTTGCTCTGGACTTCTCAACCTCAAGAACTGTGAGAAGTAAGTGTCTGTTGTCTGTAAGTCACCCAGTCTATTGTATTCTGTTGTAGCAATCAAGTGGACAGTATCTTAGAATGGACATATCCCTGGGGCATGTAATTACCTGGCCACATCGAGGAATTTTGCATTCCTTGTCTCTATTGGATCTGACAGGTTAATCATTTTGCCCTTGTGGCAAATATTTCTTTTACAAAGTCCCAATACTACTTAATTCTTGCCCCATTTTGCCAATCCCAGGTACTGACAGTAATAGTACAGAGAGATCCTATATACCCTTCACCCTGTTTCCCCTGATGTTACCATTTTATATGAACATGTTTCACTTGTCAAAATTAAGTTGTTGACGTTGGTATATTACTATTAATTAAACTTCTGATTTTTTGAGGATTTCACCATTTTTTCCACTCATGTCCTTTTCCTGTTCCAGGATTCAAGCCAGGATACTACATTACATGGAGTGGTACATCAATTTTGTGACTATCTTAATTTTAAATTGTATGTTTTGACTAGAGAAAACATAACTTTGCTATTTTTCCTTCCTTCTATTAATTGCTGTTTCCTATTCAGTTCATTAAAATTACTGTTATTTTAAAAAGATTCTTTACTTCTGTCTACTCAATACATTTGCAGTTCTGCTGAGTTTCAAGAGGTAGGTTTAAATGCAAAGTTAGAAAAAAAACTTAAGGAATGGAGAATACAATCAACTCTTCTAAAGTTCATAAAACAATTGAACATCATCAGACCCAGTAGAAGATATTAGTTTTCCTGTAAAATTCCAGAAAGTTTTATACTTCAAAGTTAAAAGTAAATTGATCTGATGGCTGCTTAACCTAAAACTTCGTAGTCTTCACAGAGATCGAGTTCTTGTTTGTAGAAAGTCAAACTGAAATAACTTAACTATAAGATCACAGTTAGATGGAGGTCATAGTAAAAAAGTTCACCAATAGCACCAGAAACTATTATACAGGACTATGGCATTTCTTTAGTCTTTTGACATCTGTGAGTACAATAAAGATTTGCAAAATGTTGAGTGGCACTGTCTCTCTTATTTTTCCAAATTTCCTTGTGCATCACATAATTTTAAGAGCTCATAGATAAGTTTCTCTTTGATTTTACTTTAACTATGAAGATTTATTCATGATCTATAAAGAATGTCTAGGAAATAATGAATTTCACTTTTCCCAGGATTAACATTTTATATTGTTTTGTTTTACACTTAACTTTCCTTCATTTATGATGACTATTTTTAAAAATAAGGAAATTATTGCATATGGTAAAAAAATTAACTTTTACAATGGAGTTTATAAGAAAAACAACAGGTAACCCCCCCCCCTTTTTCCAGGCCTATATCTGAGGTAAACTCTTTTATTTCAGTGTAACCTATTTTTATTATTACTATTTTTTTTGGTGGCTACATTTGAAAATCAAATCAATGTATATACTATTTTACTAGTAACTTACTAACTTCTTTCTGGAAAAAATGAAACCTTAATTAGATATCTGTCTCCTTTTTTCCAACCTGGTCTCTGCTGTATTCTCAGGTTTTGATAATCATTATTTTCACTGTTCCAGGAGTCACTTTTGCAATTGAATACTATATTGAATACCCCAATTCTTATTCCACTGGCTTTAGACATTGCTTTTTTCTTTTCCCATTATGCATAATAAGGTTATTATAGCCCTATTTCTTCCCCATTTCTTTTTCTAGTATTTATTAGTAAGGCTTCTTTTATGTTGTTGAGGTTAATAGCATCACATTTTATAATTGTCTTTTATGATTTATATATAGATCAACTTAAAAATATAAAAACAAGTATATAGCATTCACTTTATCCATAAAGTAAATCTTACTCCTTCCTTACTGATCCCTGCAGGGGATGCTAAGATTGCGATTCCATCTTCTCTGGTCCAAAGTAATGATCCCTGTTTCACTCAAAGGTGAATGTGCTTAGAACTGATATTTTACTACTTACACTCCACCAATTCATTTATTCATTTACTTAGCACCTAAGAATTGAAGTCCCACTGTGTGGTAGGTACAGTTGAAGGCACAGTAGTGAATGTAACAAATACAAATGTCTTGTCTCCGTGAATGGAAAGGAAGTATAAGCAGATGGTGTTGATTATGTTTATTACTTAAAACAGGTTAGTTAAAAAAGACCTCATTGAATAAGTGGTATTTGGGTAAGGGAAGGAGTGGTGAGTTTGGACATGCCTATGGACAAACTTCAGTTCTGAGTGTGCAGGAAACTGAGATTTGGGTGAGTTTTAGGTGGCCTTTGTTGTATACAAAACACCCCAGACTCGATGACTAACAACCACCGCCACCCGGTAGTGCTTCTCATACTCTTCCCAGTATGGCCTGGGTTCATTCAAGTGGATTCATTCAGTTGGCAGTTTAGCTGGGATGGGCGGCCTCAGGTTTTGAGGCTCAGCTGGCAGGGCTGGGGAGTCCGGAAGCCTAACCCTTCACCTCATGGGGTCGTCCTTGCGGGGCTCCTTCACCTCACGACAGAAACAGTCTGAGGGGATGAAGACAGGAGTTTCAAAAACTTGCACAGTGACTTTCGCCACATTCTATTGGCCAAAATAAGGCACAAGGAGCAGTCCAGGTTCAAGGGATGGGAAAAGGGATTCTACTTCTCAATGAGAGGAGTTGCAAAATATTATAGTCATTTTTTTCAATGTACTAAAAGTCAGTTGCTTCCCAAATAATAACCTAATGAAGGATCTGTGCTGGTTGTTAACACTCATGAGAGTTCTCCCACTTTACCTTCACACACGTAGTTTTGTTGATTTCAAAATAATAAATTAATTTTGTCCAATTTAAACTATTTCTGATTGATTCTATGCATGAGAGTATAGATAGGAGGGCAATTTGCCCCGTGGTTAAATAAAAAGATCTCCAGTTAATCTCTCTTTCTGTACCTTTACCTTGTCTTTGTCTTCTGTACTTGTCCACTGTGGGCTAATGCCTGCCCATAATTACACCAGATAGGCTACCTCATTGACTGCAGCCCAGTTATTTGCATATTCTATAAGGCTGCCTTTTCCACTTTCACTTATCAGAACACTTCCATCTGATTTACATCTTCTAGAAGCGTGTTGAAATTTCTTGATGATGACCTCCCTCCCAATTTCTTTGCTGGCTAAGTTATTCATTTCCACTCTTTCCTGTTTTCTACTCAATCTCAAAAGTCTGAACAACTGGGAACTACACTGCTAGAATACTTTGGTTCACGACTGTTTCTGCCAGTTTATGGACGTCCTTCTGATAAGATGCACTGATGGAAGATTTGGACAGGAAAGGAGCAGCAGGAGACATTCTTCTCCTTGCAGTTATATTAAGCTCTAGCAGATGTGTGCCTTCTGCAGCAGCTCCTGGACTCATGTTCCACTGCTAGTCACTGGCCTGGGGGATGGGGGCAACTGCATCTCTTGTGAACTTTGTTGACTGACTGCAAAATTCCTTGACTGCAGTTGGCTGCTGTGTGATCTAAAGAACTAGTAGCTGTTTATTCCTGTTGTTAGAGCCCTTCTGATTATTGTTCCTTCCTAACTTGTATTTTTCTGTATTAATTCCTTTTATGCTTGAAACACCTAGAGTTATGTCTATGTTCCTGATGGATTCTTGGAGTTATTTAAATATTCCTTTATTGTAATTTTAATTCAGTCTGAAGGAAAGGAAGCAAATGTGTGTATTCAGTCTGTTGTCTTGAACTGGAAACCATTTACATTTCATTATCACCTGTTTAGCTCAGTTGTTTGAGTTTCTGTCCTATATACTTCCCCCCCAAAAAGTTAGGACACATTAAATTAAAAGGTATGAAAATAGAATTTCTTAAATTTTAAGAATAACCTAAATCTGATACCTCTTGAATATTCTGATAGCAGCCTTCCTAATAGAACATTGTTTCTTCCTATGTGATGTACAGGTTTTTGTGTAAATTTGGTTAAGCTGTAGTCCCAGTTATTCAATTATATATTGATCTAGGTGTTGCTGTGAAGGCACTTTGTAGATGTGATAAAAGTCCATAACCAGTTGACTTTAACTAAAGGAGATTATCCTCAATAATCTGGGTGGTCTTGAAAAAACAGTTGAAAGACCTTAAGAGCAGAAATGAAGTCCCCTGGAAGAAGAAGTTCCCTCTGGGAACTATTAACTAGGTGAAGCCATTGCCTGAGGGCTTCCAGCCTGCCCTCCCTGATGGACTGTCCCCCCATCTGGTCATGCCTAGCCAGCCCCTGTACCCCACAATTGTGAACCAATTCCTTGCATTAAGTCTAGCTATCTAGGTTCTCTTTCCTTGATGGTACCCCAACTGTTAACAAGTGGAAAGTCACTATTTCTCCATACAGACACCATATAGGGGGATTTTGTTAAGTTTTAATCTTTTTATTGCCCAGTTTTCTTTAGATATTTCATGGTTTTATTTTTATTCTTAAATCTTTAATCTATTTAGAGTTTATTCTGTACTATAGTGTGAGATACAGATCCAATTTATCTCTTTAAGGATGACTACTCAGTTGCCCAACAAAATTCATTAGTATCTTAAATCCCTATCTACATGTGGGGTTATTTCTGGACTTTCTATTGCAAAGCTATTTTAATTTTTGAGGCTTTATATTTTAATATCCAATAGGACTGTTCTCACCTTTTACTCTCCTCTTTTCAGACTTTCTATTCTTCTATTTTTTCTATATAAATTTTATGTTGTGGAGTGTCTAGTACTGTTGCTGTTATTGGGATCATATTACATTTATAAACTTAAGGAAAAATTGTTGTCATTATGAAGTCAGGTGTTCCTATCTACAAATATGGGAAATCTTACTTTTGTTTAAATCTACTTTTGTGGTCTTTTTCTCACATAGGGCTTGTGTAATTTTTGTTAAGTTTATTCCTAGGTATTTTATCATCTTACTATTATTCTAATGGCAATCTTTGCCTCCTTTAAAGCTTTGCTTCCTGATGATTATTTGGTATATAACAGAAACAATTGCTTTCTGAATACCCAGGTACTAAACTACATTCTCTTATTTTTGTTGAACTCTTATAATGAATTCTTTTTGGTTTCCAAGTACACAATAATTTCAGCTGCAAGTAGTTTTATTTTAATCTTTTCCTATTTTTAATTTTTTAATATCTTTAATTTTCTTCCTTTATCTCTATGCATTGACCAATAGCTTAAGTAGAATATTACATTATACTGCTGTCTACTTTTATTGTCAGTTTTGGTAAGAAATGTTTTGCCAGAAAGTTATCGACTTATTTCAGATTTTCATATTTACTAATAACAAGTAGTACAAATTAGTCACTTGTGATTTAAATAATTTCTTCTGTATTTTGTTTTAAACTTTAAAAATCTTTATTTTCACTTGCACAGCATAATATGTGAAGGATTTAAAATTAACATCTAAATTTGAAGTATTAACATTTAAAAATAAATGGGTAAAAATGAGTTTTATTTTTTATAATGTATATTTTAGGAAAGACACTTTCAAGAGCTAAAATCCATTACTGTTTGTGTTGTTAAGACATTTGCCTCAATTTTGTTTGGTTTCTGTATTTTCTAACAATTATGAAACCTCCACCTTGAAAAAAAAGCAGAGAAAAAAACTTCATTCAAAAACTGAAACTAGTGATATGTGAGGAATATGACAATATCTCTCTCATTTTCATTGTAGAAAATAGACATACTAGTCTAATCAAATATCAATTTGGATCGTGTTTAGCAGGTTTAGGAGTAGAGAAATATTGATTAGCCATCCGCATTTTAATCAATTAACTTAGATGGTGACAGAGAAACTGCACTACTAGAGTTTACTGCTGACAAAAAGCTAGCTGAGATGACTAATATGAAAGGTATAAAAGTGGACATTCAAAATGATCTCGATTGAAATAGGGGAACGTGGTCAAATAGGGCGACTTCCAGTTCTAAGTCCTGGGGGTGTGATGTGCGGCATCATGACTATAGTTGTATTGTGTATTTGAAAGTTGCTAAGAGAGTAGATCTTAAAAGTTCACATCACAAGGAAAAAAAAAACATTTGTAACTATGTGAAGTGATGGATGTTAACTAAATTTATTGTGGAAATCATTAATTTTGCAATATATACATATACTAAATCATTAGGTTGTCCACCTAAAACTGATACAGTTACATGTCAATTATATCTCAATAAAAAGGGAAAAATGATCTCAATAGTTTGGAATACAAAAGTCTTGGAATACAAAGCTGAGACAACAAAGATGCAATTTAATAGGAAGGACGTAAATATCGGTACTTTGATATAGATATGATCTGTCACTATACAGAATGAGCCTTAGCTTCAGCAAGGTGACTGCATGTTTTAATCCACCATAACCTGAATTTGAAACAATAATATTTTGTTGGTATATGCTACTTAAGAATTAGCCTCTTCTTTGTTTAGACCAATAGAAACGCAAGGAACATATCATAAAAGGTACATATCTGACTATTCTCTGTGCTGCACAGACTCTTTTAGGACTTTTGCCGTAAGTTTTGAGTCATATTTAAGAGAGAGACTTGCAACTGGAATTTGTCAAATAGACAGCCATTTGGCTTTTGAGGCTGGTGAGGTCTAGAAACTGTGTCACAAGAGACAGTATTGGAAGTGTCTGAAATTTTGACTGTGGAAGACTTAGGGAAATTGCCCTCCTAAGGAGTCATGAATCTATTTGTCCAAGGCCCCTTCCTCTGTGACTGCCCCATACCCTGTACATTCACTCAGTCTTTTCACTAAGAATTGGATGGATTGCTTGTGATATGCCAGGAGCTGTTCTACACTCTGGGGCACGAAGTGGTGAAAAGAACAGATAAGATCCCTTATTGAACTGACTCTGTGGGAGTTGCGGACATTAAACAAATACAAGCTTAAGTGATAAATGCCATGAGAAAATAAAATAGGTCATGGTAATAAAAAGTAACTAAAGAGGGGGTGCTTTCTTATATCTTAGTTTTGAAAGGCCTATCGGAGGAGGTGACATTTTACAGGAAATGAATTATAGGAAGAAATGAACCAAGAACTAGGGTTGGCATCTTCCTTGCAGAGGTATTAATAAGGGCACATGTCTTCTGTTGTAGGGATGGGTTTGGCTTGTGGCAGGAGCAAGCGATAGACTGGTAGGAGATTAAATTGGAAAATAAGCAGGGATATTTCTTGTGGAAAGTTTAGTCTATGGTCATGAGTTTGAATTTTATTAGAAATGCTTGAGAAGTTTAAGGATGGTTTAAACTGGGGAATTCCATGATCAGATTTGTAAGCTGCAAGGCTGCTATAATGTATATTGATTGTAGGGGAAAGAAAGAAGAAAGTAAATTCTTACAAAGCACTTTAGTTTTATTTGCTTATACATATTCATTTTCTTCTAAACTATAGCTTCCTCAATAGCAAGAATCACATCTTGTTTATTTTTGTGTCACTAGCACCAGAAAAATAACTGGAATCCAAGAGATACTTAATAAATTCTTTTTTGAAGATTTTAATTTTATTCTATCTGATATCTTAAATGGACAAAATAATATTTGGAAGCTGATGATGTCTATGTGTCACAAGGATGGAAGCAAAGCTAGCTGGTTTGTAACAATGGCATAATGTAGAGAGAATGTAGAGAAAACAGGGAATGAGGCATTTCTTTGCCCCCTATGATTCTCATCACCTTGTGCAGCTTATTCCTGATTACATTCTGACTTTGTGTCAAGAGACAATACCTGAATATTTATAACAAGCTAGTTTTCAACTTTTTGTGTGTTGTTAACTGGTATTGATTTCTGTTACTTTCAAAGAAAAGAATCGTAGGATTGATTGTTAAGGCAAGTTCCTTAACTTCTTTAAGTTTCAGCTTCATATTTCCTTATAGCAGGTTTGATAAAATTGTAATACCTGGTGATAATACACATTCAGATAATGCAATTAGCATTGGGTTCTTCTCTGACTAGCTTCTATTCATTAACTATGTGCAGATGGTAGTCATGATGAGATGTGGATGGGAACAAAAGTCCAGGTGACAGGCTAACCCATTTCAGGAAGAGGGAAGAAGGCAAGTGAGTCTCCAAGTGCCTAGAATTTTCTCAGCCCAATCACCCCATATCTGTTTGGCCAAATGGGGGTGGAAAGATTCTTGGAATTGCCTATGACCTAGAAGTCTAAGCCATCATTGTCAGATACATGGAGATCTTTAAGCCAGAACTGGCAAATGTCACAAGGGGAAACAAGCACAGTTGGGATTAGGATGGCTGCAACTTGCATCGCACCTCTTCCTCTCACCCCTCACTGATGTCTTATACAGGGTCAACCTAGTCATTTAATTATACTTGCAATAACATTACTTCTTATATTGTGTAGTTGGAATTTTTATACATCACATTTCACTATGGTGAGGTTTTGCTATAATAACATCTACCAGTAAATCATTAAGAGAATTACGAGATTGCATAGGGTATTGTCCACACCCAATAATTGTGAAGCTTGTATCAGTCATTATCATAATCCTCAGAATTATGGTTATTATAACTGGAGGAGGAGCATATAAAGGAGTTGAAACTCAATATGACTAATTCTTCTCATATAGTTGGTAGTTGAAGAATAGAGCTAATACAAACGGCTGAAGTGCTAATCTGTGAATCTCACTTGTGTAAGTTATTTCTTCCTCTATGCAGACTAATTATTGTGAGTTGGATGCATATTTAATATTTTCAAAAGCAGAACTGGCAGTGAGTTTGCTCTGTTGGCATTTTTGTTCATACATATGTTTTATGTATGGCTAGAGATGGTATTATTTTTACGCCCCTGTCATCATACTGATCTCTTTTGTAAGAGCAAACATTTCAAAATATGAACATTTGGGATTTAGTTTATTCATTTTAAAGCACTCATCTAACTTGCATTCATTCCCCTTGATATATGAAGTCTGTACATTCTATGCTACTTAGGATTTGTAAAGCAATTATTAAGAGTCTTTGATATTTATAAAGGATCTGAAGCTTTCAGAGTGATTAATTATTGATTACCCAAATGAATCAACCTATCAGGCCACAATAAATATTTAATATTTTCTTGGAATGAAGTAATGCATTTTATGAATTTTTTTTTATATCGTTCTTCTGTGTGTTTATATTTCTATTATGCTGCATTGCAATTAGATGTAATCTGCTTTTAGTAAATAGGCTTATTTGGTCCTTATATCATGTTTGTTTTTTTAAATAATCAGGCATATAATACAGTTAATAACCATACATTTCTCATTCATATGTAAATGGTTTTAAATTTATCTCTGGGATTTTTGGGGGCCTGATATTCTTTATAAACAAGCAAAACATTTCTTTTTTTACACAGAAACAGGTTTCGATGTTTTCACTGTTCTGACTAGGTATGTCAAGCAGTACAAAGTCAATTCTCAAAAATTAATTGGTTCAGATTAATATATATAAAGAGTTTGTCAAACCCAAACTACAGAGTACTGTTGCCTGTCTCCATGGAATCAGGGGTCTCCATAAACAAATTACTATTCCATCATGGAAAATACTGATCTGCTCAACTACGAAAGCCTTTACAACAGCAACTGCATTCAAACAATGAAATACTTCCTATATACTCTTTGTATAAGCACGTTCAAGAATCCTTGAAGTATACAGTTATGTTAGTGGCATGACCCATTCATTCATTTATCCACTCAACAATTAAACAGTGTGTAAATACTCCGTGCACTATGGTACATTCTGAAGATGTACCTACCAGTGAGAAGGACAGACATGGTTTCTCCCTCTCAGAGCGTGGCGTGTGAGATAAACGCAAGGCCAGACCTCAGGTAGCACACAGTGAAAATATACCACATCGGGTGTGTATGTGTGTCCTTGTTGGGAGGGGGGATAAGTAGGAATTTACAAAGTACAGAAGTTGGGGAAAAATAACTGAAACAGAAGGAAGAATATATGAAAATGCTCAGATTTATAAAAGGCAATTAAGAACAGAGAAGAATGAAGAGGAGTGAGAAATAAGTTAAAGAGCCTTAATAAACAGCGTAGGTGTTTTAAACAAACATTAATGACTAAATGAAGGAAGGGTTAAGGTGTCAACAAATGGAGGAATAAGAAATATAGGAAAGATGAAAAGAATTAAAAAAAGAATGGGAGGAAAACTAAGAAATATATAATCCTGAAAATTAGAATACTCTTGTATTTAATGTTTATAAGTCTGATAATGAAAGAAAGGGACTGGATAATGTGTTTCTATGGGTGCCGTTGAATATTACCTTAAACACATTTTTATTGCAATATAGTTTTGGGAAAAATTGGACAGAATTATTTATCACAGGACTTCAGAACCTGCAGTATTCTAATGTACTCTGTGATTCTTGTAGAAAGCAGTACACTAGGCCATGCTCCCCCACATTTCTTGGCCATAACGGTTTCTTTTTTTTTCTTGCTAGTATTTCCAGGGGTTAAGCTTCTGAGGAACACAGTGGAAAATATTATATTAACAGAGAAATATTTAAAAATGGAGGGGAGATAGGGAATAAAAAAAACGACCTTATTTGTTTTTCCTGAATTTGACACTGATTCTCCCTGGGCCAACCCCTTTCTGTCTCAGTCACCTCTTTTCATACCCAGCATTCAGTCCACCATAATTTATTTTATTTTTCAAGCATAAATCCCATAACAGCCAAAATGTATGTATGTATGTTTGTGTATATAGATATATGTGTGTGTATACATACATATACATGAGCATATATATACATATACACACATACATATATATGTATGTACACACATACATCATACATATATCTTTGGTTCTCATTAAAAATCAGTTTTCTAGGTTCAAAGGGTAGATAGAACACACTAACCAAAGGTAGTCAACAATTTTGATAGCAGTTAAGAGTAGAAGTGGTAGTGGACACCTATCATTTAAAGTGAAAATGAAAAAAAAAATCACAATAGGAAAAAAAGTAATACTGTGGAAAATGGTATAGAAATATTTTCCTAGTCTTCAAACATTATACAGCACAGAAACCCTTAAGGGATCAATAACCAGGGTGTTTATGTATGCCATATGGAAATATTTCCCCTGCAATGTGCCTGCATTGCTATTTAAATGGAGAATAAATGTTATGTTAGCAATATTTTTATGTAGCCTAGAATTTTTATTTGATTTTATTATTCCGTTATTTTTTCTTATTTTTATTTTATTTTATTTTTGTATCATTAATGTACAATCACTTGAATATTATGGTTACTAGACCCCCTATTATCAAATCCCCCCCACATACCCCATTACAGTCACTGTCCATCACCCTAGTAAGATGCTAAAGAATCATTACCTGTCTTCTCTGTAAATACTGCCATTCCCGTGTTCCTCCCCCCCTGCTACATTATGTGGGCTAGTCGTAATGCCATTTTTCCCCCCTTATCCCTCCTTTCCCACTCATCCTCCCCAGTCCCTTTCCATTTGGCAACTGTTGGTCCATTCTTGGGTTCTGTGAGTGTGCTGCTGTTTTGTTCCTTCAATTTTTTCTTTGTTCTTATACTCCACATATGAGTGAAATCATTTGATACTTGTCTTTCTACGCCTGGCTTATTTCACTGAGCATAATACCCTCGAGCTCAATACATATTGTTGCAAATGGTAGGATTTCTTTTCTTCTTATGGCTGAATAATGTTCCACTGTGTATATGTACCACCTCTTCTTTATCCATTCATCTACTGATGGACACTTAGGTTGCTTCCATTTCTTGGCTATTGTAAATAGTGCTGTCATAAACATAAGGCTACATATGTCTTTTTCAAACTGCGCTGCTGCATTCTTAGGGCAAATTCCTAGGAGTGGAATTCCTGGGTCAAATGGTATTTCTATTATGAGTTTTTTGAGGAATCTCCATACTGCTTTCCACAATGGTTCAACTAGTTTATATTCCCATCAGCAGTGTAGGAGGGGGTCCCCTTTCTCCACATCCTTGCCAACATTTGTTGTTTGTCTTTTGGATGGTGGCCATCCTAACTGGTGTGAGGTGATATCTCATTGTGGTTTTAATTTGCATTTCTCTGATGATTAGCGATGTGAAGCACCTCTTCAAGTGCCTGTTAGCCATCTGAATTTCTTCTTTGGAGAAGTGTCTGTTCAGCTCCTCTGCCCATTTTTTAATTGGCTTATTTGCTTTTTGTTTATTGAGGTGCATGAGCTCTTTATATATTTTGGATGTCAATCCCTTATCAGATATGTCATTTATGAATATATTCTCCCATACCATAGGATGTCTTTTTGTTTTATTGGTGGTGTCCTTTGCTGTACAGAAGCTTTTTAGTTTGATATAGTCCCACTTGTTCATTTTTGCTTATGTTTCCCTTGCCCAGGGAGATATATGTTCATGAAGAAGTTGCTCATGTTTATGTCCAAGAGATTTTTGCCTATATTTTTTTCTAAAAGTTTTATGGTTTCATGACTTACATGCAGGTCTTTGATCCATTTTGAGTTTATTTTGTGTATGGGGTTAGACAGTAATCCAGTTTCATTCTTTTACATGTAGCTGTCCAGTTTTGCCAACATCAGCTGTTGAAGAGGCTGTCATTTTCCAATTGTATATCCATGACTCCTTTGTCATATATTAATTGACCATATATGCTTGGGTTTATACGTGGGCTCTTTATTCTGTTCCATTGGTCTATGGGTCTGTTCTTGTGCCAGTACCAAATTATCTTGATTACTGTGGCTTTGTAGGAGAGCTTCAAGTCAGGGAGCATAATTCCGACTGCTTTATTCTTCCTTCTCAGGATAGCTTTGGCTATTTGGGGTCTTTTGTCGTTCCATATGTATTTTATAACTATTTGCTCTAGTTCATTGAAGAATGCTGTAGGTATTTTGATAGGGATTGGATTGAATCTGTAGATTGCTTAATGCAGGATGGCCATTTTGACAATATTAATTCTTCCTAGCCAAGAGCATGGGATGAATTTCCATTTATTAGTGTCCTCTTTAATTTCTCTTAAAAGAGTGTCTTGTAGTTTTCAGGGTATAGGTCTTTTACTTCCTTGGTTAGGTTTATTCCTAGGTATTTTATTCTTTTTGATGTGATTGTGAATGGAATTATTTTCCTGATTTCTCTTTCTTACAGTTCACTGTTAGTGTATAGGAATGCACACACATGTAAGCCTCTGTGCTTTGTATCTCTGGCTGTTGTAGGCAGGGCCTCCCTCTGCCTGGCCTGATGTCAGCACAGTGACTGGCAGTTTGCAAACCGGTTCTGGCAGGCTACAGGAAGGTGCAGCAGGCTGTGTGTCACAGTGGGGGGCCTCGGCACTGCATAGGCAGCCAGGGGGATGGAGCACCTGAAGCTCCTCAAAGTTCCCAACGAGCTGGGCAGAGCATGCCCAGGCAACCTTGTCCAGCTCGCCCTTCTCCCGCACAGCAAGCTCCGTGCAAACCCCGCCCCTTTTGCAGCCCTCTGGCTGCTAGGAAGCCTCTCAGACCACCCGCCCTTCCTCTGACAAGAGCGGCCAGATGTGGATCCCCTCCTCCACAAATGGCTGGAATGCCTGTCTCTCAAGCACTCGGCTCGTCCGAGTGCTCCAACGACCAGAGCACCACACAATATAGGCTTTCGCTCACAAAGCAGATCTCCAGGGCTAGGTGCTCAGGAGTCCCAAGCTTCCACCTCCTCTCCACTCCCATTTCTCTTCCTCCTGCCCATGAACTGGGGTGGGGGAAGGGCTTGGGTCCCACCAGATTAAGGCTTTCGTACATTACCCTGTTTAGTGAGGTCTGCTCTGTTCATTACATTTGTATGCAGTCTGGTTCAGCCTTCTTTCTTCTTACTGTTTTAGGATTAGTTGTATTAATTAACTACATTTTTGTACTATTTGTGGTTTTGGGAGGAGTTCTCCATGTCACCTCTCATGCCATCATCTTGAATCTTGGAGACTCTAGAATTTTTATTTCTTTAAATTTTTTCTCCATTGCATCTGCATGGTAAATAAAAGATAAAATTCAGCTAGAGAAGAAGTTATGTATATAATCTTATACAATAGTCTGATTTAAAAGGAAACTTTAACAATTTTATTCTTGAAAGTATTAGTAGTCTTTTTAAAAAATAGTAAGTTGAATTGTAGGTAATTATGTGCTCTTACAACAATAAGATAAAAGCTTTTATGGACTGTTATTGTATGCTTTTAAGGCAATGCTGGACATAACAATGAACCTTATACAATAAAGTGCTAATTCAAGTAAGAAAACTTAGTAACTTTGGAATTTCTGAAGTTATTGTTTCTGGATTCTACAGAAGGAATTTTGATAATGCCTCTATTGTTTTTCACAATTTTTCTAACAAATGAGAGTAAAGATCATCTTAACATTAACTTTTCATATTATAAAGCACTGCATATTATAAAGCATATGTCTCAATCATAGGGAACCTGGAAAACAAAATTATAGAAAAAATATTAAAATTGCACATATCTAATTATCCAGTGTTAACCACTCTTAACATATACCATCTCTATTTATGTACATCTATGTATCTGTACATCTCTATTTATGATGCATTATAGATACATATAGCTTTACTTTTCAGCATAGCACCACACTGCATATATTCCAAGCTATATATTGCCATTTTTAACCCCCACTGCTTGCTGGGAGGATTCTCATGTTTACTCAAGGACATGCCCTATAGTCTACTACTGGTATCCGCAGCTTGCTTCCTTTCCCGACTTCAGCAGCCCCTTCACGTTATCTGTGACTATTACTTCTCTTAGATGTTGTTACTGCATACCACACTGTATTCTCACAACAAACCCTTCTCTCTCCTCCTAGCTGAGCTGATTTCTCTGGAACTCATGATGCATGAACATCCTTCTGTACTCTTGGCAGGTGAGAGGAGATATTTCTCTAAACCCCTAAAATTATGTTTTCCCTGGTGTACTAAAGCCAACAATTTAGTAAGGTTTGGTAGGGTTTGGCATCAATGTTATGCAGATTTGTATTTTTTTTTTAGAAAAAAACCTTTTTTGGGGTCTTCTTATGGCTGCAACTTCTTCCCTCCATGAAATGAAGGGGGGAGGGCAGGAGCTCCATATAACCAACAATCATCATTGTGTGTTGAGAATGGCTTCTCTTCTCACACCACTAGAACTTCGTGGCCTTCCCAGACTTCATGACTCCCTGGTAGAGTAGTCTACGCTTGTCAGTTATGTACCTCCAGAGCCTAGTGTCATGTTTGACATATGATAAGCCTTGAAAATGTATTTTTCTGGTTTGTGTGTAAGTGTGTGTGCATGTGTGTAGGGGAGGAATGGCATTTCTATATTGTGTATGTGTATATTATTGGTGATGATAGGTGGCTATTTTCCCCTGAGTAAATGTTTATTAAATTGACAAAAAATGCAGAGAGAAATATATATCTTGTTTTAGTATGAAGAAGTATTCACTCATGCTGGATGTAGCACTAAATTTTTCGCTAGGTAATTCTTATATATATTACCACTAAGGCATACCATGGAGAGAAACTAGTTCCCATTGGTTACTGGACACATGAAGCTATATTGTAGTGCAAATACAAAGCTATGCCATGATAAGAAACGTTATGTAATAAGAATGCAGAGCTTCTGCTCAGAGTGAATTATCATTAGGAAAATCCCAAAGAGGCTTTCAGTGATGTCTCATGCATCCTCTGAGACTTTAGGAGAGGAGAAATTTATTGAGACCTTAGAAAAGGGCTAATATATTTCCTGAAAGATAGAAAAACTGTTCTTAGGAGAACTCCCAGTCTCACTGAAATTTCTGGTACTCTTCAATCTACTTGCATCTTTTTTCTGTCCAATAAGTCACATTTCACAGAGATCTTGGAAATTATTTAAATGACTTTGGGATATACCCCTGGGTCCTAACTCATTAATTAGTCCTGTCAAGTTCCATCAGATAACAATCTCTACTACCTGCCAAGTAAGCATTGGAAAGTTCTAGAACTTTCAGCCTTTTTGGGCAGTACAAATGAAATATGCCTATCTTCATCTCTAGAGCCTCGCCAACCAGGGATTTCCAATATTATGTCAAAGCTGGTTGCCAATTGTTTAAAAAAAAAACAAAAATTCAAGCAAGCTTCCCTAAACAGCTGATTGGTCGACTTACTATATACCATATTTTGGAATTTCCTAAAAGCCATTCTGGGAGTGTATATGAAGATTTTCATGTTAGCCTTGATAATATTAAGTAAAATACATAATACACATTTACAAATTACATAGTTTTATAGTAATATATGTTAAATTTCTTCTAAGTTGTCAAATATTAATATTTCTGAGTTGGATATCACCAAAAAGTGTTTCAGTTTATTTCTAATGTTACTGCAAAAGTTAAATAACAGTAGAAAATATAAGAAAATTAAAAATTAAAAATGTAATAATATGTTTTTTCCAAAACATTCTTTAGAATAGCTTTCAATCAATAAAGTCTTGGTTACTGAATTCATACTTAACAAGGATGCAATACTTTCATTTAAGCCATTCGATTTTTCAGTGGCCAACCCAGAATCTTTAGACATCCTTCTGACTTCTCATCATCTTTTCCCTAAGGACACCTGATTTTTGACCCCTCTAGTAATTCTTAAATTTTCTTCAGGTCAACCTAAAACTCAGCTTTTTGAGGTCAATCCTGTCAGTGTTAGTGTTGTTTTATAGACCTCAATAAATATGTTAACACATATTGCTGTCTAAGTCTAATAAATAGAACACCAATGGAGAACTCTTAACTCCAAAGAACAACTGAATATAGGAAGGTCAAAAAAAGGAAGAAGTAGCCTTGCTTTGATTCTGAGTTCATGAATAAATAGGCATTAGAGAATCTTCTACTTGTATACACATTGCCAGGATCCCGGAGAGCGCATGTTTGTAGGACCCTGGCTGCAAATGCAGCACAACACACATTTCTGTCCAGCCTATTTTTGGGACCACCAATATGACGGTTGTCAAGCAAAGTTCTCAGGACACAAAAGGAGACAAATACCAGGCAATAGCTGTCCCCAGGAGATAAAGGATTGACAACAGATGGGTACTAGAAAACAAGAGTCACAATTCAAACATCTAATTCTTAACAAATGTTTTTTGCCTGCCAATCTGAATTTGGACAGGAAGAGCAATATGAAATTTTACCTTCCTCTCTGGACCAGGTACGAGAGCTGATTTTGATAAGAAATATTACCCAGTGCCGACTTCTGCCAGTTTTTCCTGGATGCTGCCTGTAGGCTCCGGAGCAGGTGCAGTGTCCTAGCGAGTCCCTTCATCTTAACCTCCTTTCCCAAAGTCATTTAAATAATTGCCAAAATCTCTAGGAAATGTGATTTATTGGACAGAAAAAGATGCAGGTGCTTGGCTGAGATCCCTTTTTGTCTAGGACACCTTGGATATAGATATGCTCATCCAGGTTAAAAGTTCTACACTGTAGCTCTTACTGGTGGAATGTGTTGTTTCCCGACTTCTTGTCTTCTTGAAGGAAAGAATCCAGTCGAGAGACCAGAGAGTAAGAAAAAGCAGTGAGGTGAAAAGTACACTCTACAGACCGTACAGACGATTGTCGGGAAAGCAGAGCAAACACAGCTATTAGGGTTAGATGGGTTTTAATTTGTTCTTAAAGAGACAGGAAGTCCTGCCCTGCGTCTTACGTCCTTTGACCGACAGGTTGATTGACAGCTCTGGGTTATATCATCTTTTTCTCAGAGCGCAGGCACCTCAGCTGGCAATGCCCAAGCGAAGCGCACAGGTGGGCCAGAGCCGCAATGCTAATATTCGTTTAATGAGGTGGGGATGCCTTTGGCCTAGGCCTTCGGACCCTGTGCGTGCCCTGTAGACCCGGGAGCCCCCGAGATCCTGGGCCTCGGGGCAATCCGGGTGTCCTTGACCTGGAACTGGGACCTAAGGAGGGCTCGGAGACCGGCCAGGGAGGCGTCTCCCTTGGCGATGGGCTGGCTCCCTTCTCCTGCCTCCGTCTGCCGGGCCGCCTGCTCTAACACAGCCACTTGAATTCAAGATGATCTTTGATGAAGTTAACCTGCTACTTCAGCCGGGCAACACAATTTTAACCACCTGAGGCCTCACACTGCGCCTAGTTCGGCTTTAAGTTGGACCCAGAATGAGCCCAGACCAGGTCTGGTTTCCAACCCAGTCCAGCCGGGACGCTGTCGGGTTTGTAAATCGGACACAGGCCGGCTCTGTCCGTTTCCCATCCGGTCTGGAAACAGAAATGCCCGAATGATCTCTGAGCCGCCTAACAAAATCCCAACTGCAGAAGCGGTGGAGGACTCAAGAGGGCCCTGGGCTCGCCCTGCTGGCGGCGAGGGAGGAACCGCGTCCCGCGCTCCCCAGGTACTCTGTCCGCTTGCTCACGGCACCTGCGGGTCGTCAGGGCACCTCTTGGTCTCTGTGCCTCACTGTTACTATTAAAACATAAACTGAGGCATGTTAAAATTTTTGAGAGTTTATTTGAGCGACAGTGGTTTTGAGTCGGGCAGGGTCCAATCCAAGAGCAAGGAGCCTAGACGAGCTGTGCAACATGAGACTTTCAGAGGCTGAAGGCAGGGGAAACAAGGAGTTACAATTAGCAGAAAACGGGGGGTGGGGGGGGGGTTGGTTATTGTAAAGTTACTTTCCTTTAGAGAACGGCAGGGGTCCATCAGGCCTATCACATAACTAACACTGCTCGGGTGATTCCTAATTGATTTAAGATTGCAGTTCTAGGAGAACCAAAACTAATAAAGTCTCTGTTTGGTGATACGGGGTTTCCGTTTTGGGCCTGTTGTCTTGTTTTTAAAACCGTTATGGCTTATATTTAATGTCATGCTTAAAACATCTTCCTCCTTACAATTGTACTAAAATATTTAGTGATTTTTTTCCCTACCGTTCTGACCTTAATTATTTGTTTTTCTTTTCAAATGTATTTTTTTGTAAGAATACAAAAAATTTGATCCAGCTGTATAATATTTTTCCAAGTGACTGGTTGATTTTCTCAGCATCCTTTATTGATTTCTTTATCTTTCCCCCATCTATTTGGAATATATATTTCCCAATTTCCTGTTTAACTGGTTTATCTGTGAACACTATTGTTTCATTGATCTATCATAAAAAAAAACCCCACAATAGCCTAAATGTTTTAATATAAAACTTACAAATGCAATTTGCCAGTCTCTTGAATTAGATCTCAGGCATTTTCTATGACTATGGTTATGTTAATTTTTGTATCATCAATATTGGGGCAGGTGGGGCAAGATCTTGAAAGAAAGACATAGCATTCTGAGTGAGAATCCTTTTTATGATTTGTGTCCTAATCTGTTAGAGTTTTCTCATCTTCACTAGTTCAAAAGATTTTTTTTATTGTAGTTTTCTAAAACATTTAACTTAATTTTCATAGAAACAACCTTTTTCTTTAAGAATCCATTTCATGGGTTTACATAATATTAAATTAGGTAATTATTTGCTGTAATTAGGCATAAACAGTTCTGTGTTTTTAGTTTTAGTTCTGAGAAAGAATAATGGACTGAACCGTGGAAACAGATTTGCGTGAATGCAATTGAGTGTGGCCTGTTGGCTGTTTTCAATATTTAGAGGGCATCAGGTGATACATTTCAGAGTGAAAAGGGAATTCCTTGAACTGGTAGATTAGTTAGGGGAAGGATATTTGTACTTCTGTTACAATCATCTGGGAATCTTATTATAAAAAATGCATATCTCCATGCTCTAGTCCTGACCTAGAAAATCAGAGTTTTCAATGTTTTACGCCCTGGGAAATTTCAGAATTAATATGCATCCTAGGTGATTCTTCTGCATGATTTGAGAGCTGTGGGTGTATTACTTCACTCATACCAAGCTACTCTAATTTATGCAACTCTATTGTATTTTAATATTCTGTTGCACTCCATCAATTTTCTTGACTAGTTCTGCATGTTTATTTTAACAAGTCAAAGTTAAAATTTTACTTTCAACTTATTTCAGGTCACATTGATTCAGTAGATTAGAGAGAATTGGCATCATAATGGTGTGCAATTTTGGTTTCCACAGACACTTTATGTATATCCATTTATTCCAGGCTTTTTAATGTGACTCAGGGTTTTAAAGTTTTCTTTGTATAAGTCCTACACAATTCTTGCTAAGTTTCTTCCTCAATGTTTTATCTTCTTTTACTATTCCTACTGAAAATAAGATCTATTTATCCATCAAATTTTCTAACTTACTTGGTTTATATATTGAAAGCTGTTGCTTTTATATTTTGATTTTGTAGTCAGTCTCTTGATTCACTTTTTTTCATTGTTCTAGTAGTTTTTTTTTTTTTTCATTTCTCTGGTGTTTTCTAAACATAAGTCATATCTACTGTAAATAATAACTACTTTGCCTTTTCCTTCTTTCTGTTTTTACTTCTTGTTTCTCTTTCCAAGTGCACTGACTTCCAGAATGGCACTCTGCTGTTCTGAAATGTGGAACTAGGTCCCTATTGTTTATTCCTCCTGTCCCTGGCCCATGCCCACAAGTCTTACCAGTCTAAGTAAATGATGCTGGGACTTTACAGAGCTGCACCATTTACTTGACTATTCTTCCCCAGTGTGTGGAAGTTACATCCTCCCTCATTTGCTCCAAAATGCTCAGTGTTTTAGAAGTATTTTTTTTAGCTGTGTTTTAAATTTGTAGCTGCTTTTCTTATTTAATTGAAAATGCTCTGCTTTTATTTTTGTTTTTTGTTGAGTTTCACATAAAGTGTTATAATTACGTCTGGCTAATGATCACAGGAAGTCTTTTCCATCAGCTTTTTAAAGACCTGAAAATGTTATTTGTATTTTCATTTCTTTTCTCTTTTTACATAAATGTAAGCTTGGTGGAACATTCTAATTCTAAATCTTAGGGAGAGTTTTCATCTGTTATTGCTAAAAATGAAAATGGTGATAGTTTTATTTCAAGAATACATTATAGAAAATATGCAAAATTCTTATTGTCAACAATGTGATGTGAATTGGGGAGAGTGTGGTTTGATTTCTTTTCAGGTCAAAGTTGAGTAAAGTGTGAAGTATATCTTTATACTCTCTATTATATTTGTGTCACCTGTGCATTCAGGATAATAGAATAGTAAACATTCCTAAATTAGTGACAGAATAAATATTTGGTCAGTTCATTGTCAAGTAATAATAGAACTTAATTACCCATTTCTAAAATCATTGCATTTTCTGCTTACAACCGTGTATCACAGAACTAAATATTCTTCCTGTCCTTGAAAAGAAATCAAAGCATTCACATCAGGCATTCAAAATTTGAGAACCTGCAGTGAGAGAGTCACATCAACTACAAGAAGAAAAAATCTTCTGACAAGTAAGATTTCACCCACATAATTGAATGATCAAGACAAGCTGTAATCAATAATACCAAATGTCCCAGACTGTTTCTTCTCCATTGTTATGTTTCTGAAAAGTGATGTATAGTTCAGAATACACAACTGCAAAAGCAGATTTGATGATCTTCATGAAGAAACAAGAGATGGACTTACTAATATCTTCAGGGCATTAATACCTCAATATAATCATACAAATATTGGCATTACCATGGATATCCGTATGTATTTAATTAGCAGACACTGGGTAGGTAATTAATATGGATATCCTGTGATGATTATTCATTTAATAAATACTGGAGATGTGTAGTGACAAAAAATACTAATCTTTTTAAAACTAAAACAGAGTCTGAAACACACTGGCTTTGTAAATTATGTATTTTCAATGTTGACATTACAAAGTACCATTCTCCTAAGATAAACTTATATCACTGCCTTTAAAAGATATTAAACTGTACCCATATAAATTGTTTGTAGTAGTTCTATAAATGGAGAAAAGCAGGAAAAATATATAAAAATATATAGTATCATAATAAAATATATTAAGGCACATCAAAATTTCAATCACCAAGGTATTGGTTTCACATGGAGTCATAATTTCTCTCTCTTCTGTGTTCAGAGAAAAGTACATAAATGAGGAATTTTCATTCACAACTCTTCTGCCAAATTCCAAATGAAATGAAACCAAAGCAAGCATACTATAAAATTTGATTCAAAGGAAACCTCAGACACTAAAGCCATTAAATACACATTTCCTAAATAAAAAATAGGTTGTCTGCAAGCTGCCTTGACAGGGTCTGCAGTCTCATTGCATAAAACAGCAGGTCAGCAGATTGTCAGAGAGCTCCTGTGATAAACAGAAACCAAATCAAACTTCCTCCTTCCTGTCTTTCCATTTCAGCTTCATCTTGACCGGAGGAAAATGCTTCCCTACTCTCTAAAACATCCCCACATATCCCCATACAGCATCTGGATAGTGCTTTTTCATTTGGAAATGCTTTTCAAAAACCAGGAAGTAATGCCCTTACTGTATGCAAAAGATACATGATTAATGATTCATTTTGGAATTTAAAATTAACTACTTTTATTAGATATGTCAACTCTTAGCAATTAAAACTAAAACTTCAGAAAAGATTTTAGAGTGATTGCAGTTGTTAAGAGCAAAGAATCTGGAATTCAACAATTGGGTTTGAATTCTATTTATACATGTACTATCTCCAACTTGAGACAAAACTTGATTTGTTTGTGCCTCAGTTTCCTTATCTTTAATGGGAACAGTGATCAATTTTAACCCCATACAAGAGTCTTAAATGTTGAATTAGTTGATATGTATTTTAGAATAATTCATACCATATAATACATTTTATATGTGCTAGCTTTAATATAATAGTTATTATAGATATTTCAATCCCTAGATATTTTCTGTAACCTGTAACCACTGCCACTATATAGACATCTGAGTACCATTAGCCATACTCTATTGTTATCATATTCTATAAATCTCTTCCTGGAATTCTAGACCTTTGATAAACAGTTGTATATAACCAGAGAGAGATGAGGTAGAATGCATAAGCAACAGAGGTGCTCTAGCTTCTTCTTTTTTTAATGCTGTTAATTTTTTTTTAATTAAGGTATCATTGATATACAATCGTATGAAGGTTTCCCATTAGCAACATTGTGGTTACTACATTCCCACCTATTTTCATGTCCTCCCTCCACACCCCATTGCAGTCACTGTCCAACAGCATAGTAAGATGCTATAGTGTCACTACTTGACTTTTCTGTGCTATACTGCTTTCCCTGTGTCCCACCACTCCAATATTATGTGTGCTAATCATAGTGCCCCTTAGTACCTGTCTACCTTCCTCCCCACACAGCCTCACCATCCTCTTCCCTTTGGTAACCACTAGTCCCTTCTTGGGAGTCTGTGAGTCTGCTGCTGTTTTGTTCCTTCAGTTTGCTTCATTCTTATACTCCACAAATGAGTGAAATCATTTGGCACTTGTCTTTCTCTGCCTGGCTTATTTCACTGAGCATAATACTGTAATACCCTCTAGCTCCATCCATGTTGTTGCACATGGTAGGATTTGTTTTCTTATGGATGAATAATATTCCATTGTTTATATGTACCACATCTTTATCCATTCATCTGCTCTTGGACACTTAGATTGCATCCATATCATGGCTATCGTAAATAGTGCTGCGATAAACATAGAGGTACATATGTCTTCCTGAATCTTGCATTTTGTTTTCTTCAGGTAAATTCCTTGGAGTGGAATTCCTGGGTCAAATGGTATTTCTATTTTTAGTTACTTGAGGAACCTCCATATTGCTTTCCACAATGGTTGAACTAGCTTACATTCCCACCAGCAGCATGGGAGGGTACCCCTTTCTCTGCATCCTCGCCAGCATTCATTGTTCCTATCTTTTGGATGATGACCATCCTAACTGATGTGAGGTGATATCTCATTGTGGTTTTTTAATTTGCATTTCCCTGGTAATTAGGGATGTGGAGCACCTTTTCATGTGCCTGTTGGCCATCTGAATTTCTTCTTTGGAGAAGTGTCTGTTCAGATTCTCCGCCCATTTTTAAATGCAGTTATTTGCTTTTTGGGTGTTGAGGCATGTGAGTTCTTTATATATATATTTTGGATGTTAATCCCTTATCAGATTTGTTGTTTATGAATATATTCTCCCATACTGCAGGATGCCTTTTTGTTCTGTTGATGGTGTCCTTTGCTGTACCGAAGCTTTTTAGTTTGATGTAGTCACATTTATTCATTTTTGCTTTTGTTTCCCTTGCTCAAGAAGTTGTGTTCAGGAAAAAGTTGCTTATGTTTATATTCAAGAGATTTTTGCCTATGTTTTCTTTTAAGAATTTTATGGTTTCATGACTTCCATTCAGGTCTTTGATCCATTTTGAGTTTACTTTTGTGTATGGAGTTGGACAATAATCCAGTTTCATTCTCTTACATGTAGCTGTCCAGCTTTGCCAACAACAGTTGTTAAAGAGGTTGTCTTTTCTCCATTGTATATTCATGGCTCCTTTATTGGATATGGATTCGTCATATATGTGTGGCTTTATATCTGAGCTCTTTATTCTGTTCCATTGATCTATGGGTCTGTTCTTGGGCCAGTACCAAATCATTTTGATTACTGTGGCTTTGTGGTAGAGCTTGAAGTCAGGGAGCATAATCCCCCCATCTTTACTCTTCCTTCTCAGGATTTCTTTGGATATTTGGGTCTTTTGTGGTTCCATATGAATTTTAGAACTATTTGTTCTAGTTCATTGAAGAATACTGTTGGTATTTTGATAGGATGTTGCATTCAATCTGTAGATTGCTTTAGGCAGGATGGCCATTTTGACAATTTAAATTCTTCCTATCCATGAACACAGGATGTATTTACATTTCTGGTGTCTTTAATTTCTCTCATGAGTGTCTTGTAGTTTCAGGGTATAGGTCTTTCACCTCCTTGATTAGGTTTATTCCTAGGTATTTAATTCTTTTTGATGCAATTGTAAATGGAATTGTTTTCCTGAGTTCTCTTTCTGCTAGTTCATTGTTAGTATATAGGAATGCAACAGATTTCTGTGTATTAATTTTCTATCCTGAAACATTGCTGAATTGAGTTATTCTAGTAGTTCTTGGGGTGGATTCTTCAGGGTTTTTTTAATGTACAATATCATGTCATCTGCAAACACTGACTGTTCAACTTCTTCCTTACCTGTCTGGATGTCCTTTATTTCTTTGTGTTGTCTGATTGCTGTGGTTAGGACCTCCAGTACTATGTTGAATAGAAGCAGGGAGAGTGGGCATCCTTGTCTTGTTCCCGATCTTAGAGGAAAAACTATCAGCTTCTTGCTGTTAAGGATGGTGTTGGCTATATATTTGTCATATATGGCCTTTATAATGGTGAGGTACTTGCCCTCTCTACCCATTTTGCTGATAGCTTTTATTATGAATGGATGTTGAATTTTGTCAAATGTTCTTTCAGCATCTATGGAGATGATCATGTGATTTTTGTCCTCCCTTTTGTTGATGTGGTGGATGATGTTGATGAATTTTTTAATATTGTACTGTCCTTGCATCCCTGGAATAAATTCTACTTGATCATGATGGATGACCTTTTTTATATGTATTTTTGAATTTGGTTTGTAATATTTTGTTGAGTATTTTTGCATCTATGTTCATCAGGGATACTGGTCTGTAATTTTCTTTTTTTGTGGTACCTTTGGTTTTGGTATTAGAGTGATGCTGGCCTCATAGAATGAGTATTGCCTCCTCTTCTACTCCTTGGAAAACTTGAAGGAGGATTGGTCTTAGGTCTTCAGTAAATGTTTGATAAAATTCAGTGGTGAAGCCATCTGGTTCAGGGATATTGTTCTTGGGTAGATTTTGATTACTGATTTAATTTCATTATTGGTAATAGCCCTGTTCAGATTTTCTCTTTCTTCCAGAGTCAGTCTTGGAAGGTTGTATATTTCTTGAAAGTTGACCATTTCTTCTAGGTTATCCAGTTTCTTAGCATATAGTTTTTCATAGTATTCTCTAATAATTCTTTGCATTTCTGTCGTGTCTGTCATGATTTTTCCTTTCTCATGTCTGATTCTGTTTGTGTGTGTAGGTTCTCTTTTTTTCTTGATAAGTCTGGCTACGGCTTTATATATTTTGTTTATTTTCTCAAAGAACAAGCTCCTGTTTCATTGACTCTATTGTTTTATTCATCTCCATTTTGTTTATTTTTATTCTGATCTTTACTATGACCCTCCTGCTGACTTTGAGTCTCATTTGTTCTTTTCTAGTTTTTTGTGAGTTTAGACTGTCCATTTAGGATTGTTCTTTCTTAGGTAAGCCTGTATTGCTATATACTTTCCTCTTATAACTGCCTTTGCTGTGTCCCACAGATTTTGGGGTGTTCAGCTGTTGTTTTCATTTGTCTCCATATATTGCTTGATCTCTGTCTGTACTTGGTCATTGATCTATTGATTATTTAGGAGCATGTTATTAAGCCTCCATGTGTTTGAGGACCTTTTTGTTTTCTTTGCATAATTTATTTCTATTTTCATACCTCTGTGGTCTGAGAAGGTGGTTGGTACAATTTCAATCTTTGTGAGTTTACTGAGGCTCTTTTTGTGGCCTATTATGTGATCTATTCTGGATAATGTTCCATGTATACTTGAGAAGAATGTGTATTGTGTTGCTTTTGGGTGGAGTGTCTGTAGATGTCTGTGAGGTCCATCTGTTCTAATGTGTTATGCAGTAACTCTGTCTCCTTGCTTATTTTCTGTCTGGTTGATCTGTACTTTGGAGTGAGTAGTGTGTTGAAGTCTTCTAAAATGAATGCATTGCATTCTATTTCTCCCTTTAATTCTGTATTTAGTATTTGTTTTACATATTTGGGTGCTGCTATGTTGGGTGCATAGATATTTATAATGGTTATATCCTCTTGTTGGACTGACCCCTTCATCGTTATGTAAAGTTATTCTTCGTCCCCTGTTAATTTCTATGTTTTGAGATCTATTTCATCTGCTACAACTACTGCAACTCCTGCTTTTTTCTCCCTATTAGTTGCATGGAATATCGATTTCCATCCCTTCACTTTTTTAAATTTATTTTTTATTTTTTTATTTTTTTAATTTGCTACCATTCCATTCCCAGTGAAACATACTCAAGTTCCATGTCTCATAATCTTGCCCTCTGTTTGGCAATGTAATTATAATGTGTTCATCAAAAATGAATCCCAGCTGGAATATTAGCTAGCTAATGTCACCATTTCCAAATATTGCCTCAACCTCCCTCTTTTGCATTAGTTGTATCTTATGTATACGAAACACATATTAGCTCATTTAAAAAATACTCATTTTGCATCAATTTTAAGGCCCGTCATAGTTATGTAAAAAATATACTTCATTGTATACCTTTTGAATAAATACCTCAGTTTAGTTTAGATGTTGCTTGGAATAATTATTGAACCTGGAAGTTTATTGTCTGGACATTGCCTATTCTTATATACTTAAAATTAAGTTTTAATTGGATGAGCATTTCCCAACTCATGATTTGGTGATTCTTGAGAAGACCACTGATAAAGAAGATACCATGCCAAATTAAATTGAGAAATGCTACTTCACAGTACTCTTAATGATTCATCATACACAAGTCATATTAATAGTTATGAAAATTTTTATGAAAAAGAAGCATATTTAACTTTATTTTGATCTAACATTTTCTTTGTGTTTTGCATAGTATCCACTGACATTATTGAACAAGTATTTCTTTGAATACACTTTGAAAAACCTGTTTTAGATGAGAAGTAGTAGAGCATATCCACATGATTTAAATGATTATATTTACAGAATAAGTTGACACAAATAAAAAACATGCATGAAACTAGATTTATACTTATCCCACCAACTGTTTAAAAATATTTGAACTGTTTGTCAACCTTTCCCTCTTGTAATTTGCATACTTCATTCTATAAACAGGCAGATACTGATTTTCAAAACTGATAAATGAGAGTGAATTAAGATCTACAGACTAAGAATGGAAAATGGAAAATGGCAAATGGCTCATGGCATAGCCTCTATGTAGCTAACTGCATGGAGTGAGAAAATTAGGTTGTCTTATTCCATGGACTGTACAGTAGCTCACACTGTGCTGGGAATTAGCCTAAATTAAGTCTAGATCACAAAAAGCTTTATATACTATTAGCAAAATTGTAGTTATTAATCCTTTCTCTAATGAGAAGTCAGAATAATTAAAACTGAAATGGATTAATGTATCTCTAACTCTTAGTGCAAATGGTGAACATAGAAGCAGAAAGTCTACAATGACTATTATTTTTATAGTTTAGCAGCTTTGCCAAATATACATCATGTTGGGAAAAAAATGGGATTCTGTTAAATGCTTTTGCTTCCCTTTAGAGGCTGGAAGGATGTTGATTTACCTTCTTTTTATGCAGGGGCACAATAGCATAGTCTGAGTCAAGTGGAAACCCATTGTCTCCACACACCAGTACCTACTGGGAAACTCCTCAGACTTCCTCATTCCCTTCCCAGAATGTTTAAGGACACCATGTGCTTCAATGGAAACATATAATCAGAGCAAGTAAATATGATTCTGCATTTTTCTGAATAAGCATTTGTCAGGTTTTACATATCTTTTAATGTCAGAAGTGCCAGGTAGGATTTTGCCTCTAATGTCTTCGTCTCTAATTTGCTTGTCTTTTATAACTCTTATTTTTCTATTAGCCTAAATACCAATTTGTAGCAAATTAGTGTGCTGTTAAGATTCATCCCAGATCTCCAGAGCTGAAACCATAGTTTCCTTTCTTGCTCTTGAATACATTTGCAGCACATAGGAGGAACTAAAGAATAGAAATTTATTGGTCTAGGAGCTTTCTATTAACCCTTATTTTCTCATTTTCTTTTTTCTTTCTACTACTTTTATTTAAAAATGTGCATTGGAATACTGAAGGCTTGGAAAAATTGTGAGATTAACAAGGGGACAATATAGGTGTGGAAGGCATGTAGGAACAGAGAAGACAAGGATTAGTAAGAAATTCCCTCAGTTATAAATATGCTTCCAGGAGCTTTTCTAGGATATTAAAAAGATCTGATTGAACCTGGAAGTTAAAAAAAGAAAAGCAGTGAGTTAGAAAAACAGAAGAAAATCCTTGTCTAAAAATTGTGGGGAAAAATTCCCAGATATTAAAATAGACATAAGTGGATGCAAGAATGAAGTGAATACAAATGAGAATAGAATGGATCGAGTAATGATGAATACTGATGAGGAAGGTTGAAATATACTCAAATTTTTTAGACATAAAAATCCAGACAAGGTATTTGCAAGTTGTTTGTCTTAGAGATTGAGGAATACAAAAAGCTAAAATACAAACAGTTGAAGTTTAAGAATACTTGAGATAAAGGAGATGTCCACGTGTAAGACACAATGAAAATAATAGTAACCAAGGACTAGAAATTCATATAAACATGCTGTATCACCTTGAAATAACCAACTAACACCTAAACTTATTTCTTCTAAGCTAAAGTGGGGTTAATGATAAAATACTATTTCCTTCCCTTTACAAAGCACTGTGACTTTAAAAGCCCTTATATACTGTCAATTCGTTTCTTTAAGCTTCCAAGCAATACAGAGGGGTAGGAAGAGTTGTAGGAGTATGTAGATTTCCCCAAGTAATATGATGGGTAAATTGAGTGACAGAGCTTCAATAAAAAATGAAACTAATCCAACTAAATTAAGATCATAATGGAAAGAGAGATTTAGGAAAAAATGCCAAAGGAACACTTGGAATTAAAGGGCTGAAGAAATGGGCCAAGAAATCAGTAATGGAATATCTTTGAGCCAGTGCACACCAGATGGGAATCATAATGCATGTTATAGTTACAGGTATTTCCTTGAGGAAGAACCAGATCCCTAGACTTCTGAATCAGTTATTTTCCTTAATACTGTTACATCTGTCATATCATGCTACAAGGAATGAAAAATGGTGATTGTGACTTCTGGCTTCCTATAGGTATTGGAAGCTGCCTAAATCAGAATTTCTAAGCATTTCTTTAAAAACCATGTATGCAGGTCAATGAAAAGAGCAAATCAAATTACCCCAAACTGATATCTGGCATAATTAGAACACCAAGACTATTACAAATTTCAAATTACGTGTAGATAGTGAAAAAACATATAAATTCAGCAGATTCAGTCTCAGAACACATGACTTTAGGGAGTCAGAAAACTGAGCAGAAAAGTGGATAGGAACCTAATAGTGATAAACAATGATGAGATCACACAGTAGGAGAGAGTCAACATCCTGCCTAGAGCAATACTGAGAACAGGGTAGAGACCTTGTTCAAAGCTCTGGCTACTGAGGGATAAAAAGGAAAAGGTGTGGGAAGTGCACAGAACCAGTGGTGAATGTACTGGGAAAGCACTTTTTCTGGGGTAGAGAGGGAGACTTGGAGCAGGGAGCATTCCTAGGAGTCTTGGTGAAAGACAAGGGCACAGAAATAAGACTTACAAAAAAAACAGAAAAAGATACAAATCATTCAGATCCCCAGTACCTGCCAAAAAAATGGCACTGTTAATTAAAGGAAACTTCACTCTCTATAATGAGGAGGATGAGCTTGAACTAAAAATTCTAAAAACTGCCAACATTGGCCCAGATAAACCTGTTACTTTTGTATAGGAAAATATCAGATGAACAGAACTGAACAGAATAAAAAACTGCATCCAACATCCATACTTAAAAATAAAAAAATAGAAATGATGCTTAGTTAGCTGTCACTGCCCTAACAAAATCCCATAGGCTGGTGGCTTAAACAATAAATCTGTTCCTCACAGTTCTGGAGGCTGGAAGTCTGAGATGGGGGTGCCAGCATGGCTGTGTTCTGGTGGGGCTCTTCCTGGCTTGCAGACAGCCACCTTCTTGCTGTGTGCCTACATGGCCTTTCTTGGTTTATGTTTCTGGAAAATGAAAGAGCTTTCTCTCTTCCTCTTATAAGGCCACAGCCCTGTTGAATTAGGGCACCACTCTTATGATCTCATTTAACTTTAATTAACACCTAAAATCCCCATCTCTAATTATAGTCACATTGGGGATCAGGGCATCAGCATATGAATTTTGGGGGAACACAATTTAGTCCTTCGTAAGTGGAAATTTTTTTAGCTGATGAATAGTATTTCTTCAAAACCAACAGTGAAGCAGGAGTCAGAAACACAACACTCACCCAATAAGATATGAATAAACACTTTACATTAGAAATACAAAATCTTGGAATAGAAATGAACAAAAAAACAGGAAGACATGAGATGAGAGTCAGTTAGACTCAGGAAAGAAGTGGAAGAAAAAGACAGAATCATCTCAGGAATAAAAATAAAAGAGAAATCGTCCCAGGATAATTTATGGAAAGCTCAAGGAAAAATTGACAGAACATTTTATTTAGAAGGCTTAATGAGGAGTTAAATGAAAATAGGTAGAATGATAATGAAAAAAACAAAGAATTAAAAAGATTAGAAAGAGATATAGAGCATAGACAAAGAAGAATGAACATATACATAATTAGAATATCTGAAAAAGAGGAGAAAGCAATGAAACAACTAATATTTAACACTATAATCAAAGAGAATTTTCTGGAAATAGAAGACTTGACTTTAACATTAAAAAGGCCTACTACACACCTGGAATAATGAATATACAAGGGTCACCTCTGAGACATATTCTAATTAATCTATTATATTTTAAAGATATCCTGTTGCTTTCCAAACAAAATAAAACAAAAAGTCACTTTTGAAGGAAAGAAAAGCAAGTTAGCACCAAACCACTTGCAGCAAGATTTAAAACAATAGTGTTAAAACATTTTTAAGACACTCAAGAAAATTAAGGATTTTATATGGAACTGAGCTGTTATTCAGCTTGTGTAAGAATCACACTTAAACATGCAATGTCTCTGACATTCTGTACTTATGAGCCCTTCCTGAGGTATCTATAGCAGGATGGTTTCATTCAGCCAAGGCTGACTCTGAAAACTTAGTTCAAAGAATAATGTTGAATATTGAATATATTTATTTGCAGATCCAAGACTAAAACAAAGGTGAGGACAAGGATGGAAGAGGAATATATAAAGTAGAGAATGTAACAAAAAAGTGGGAGAAGAGTGAAATAAAGTAAAATATTGAGTAAGCTCATTGACTGCCACATGAATAATAGGGGGTATCAAGAAATATAATTACATTCTATGAGCCAAAATATTGAAACCTAAGTAAGCAAATAAAGTAATAAGAACATTTAAAAAATATAAGTATTAAGATAACTACTAGGAGTAAAAATACAAACCTTCCTATACATCAAAGGAAGTACAGAAAAATGGCAAAACTGACCCCTGAATAGAGACAAAAAGCATAATAAAGTACTTTAATATGTAGTAAATATAATATTATGGAATTTTTAATAATATAAATGGTCTTAAATTACTTTTTAAAAGAAAAAGATTTTCCAATTAGCTCATTTTGAAACCCAGCTGTATCCTGATATAAGAGATGTCTGAAACAAGTGACTGAGAATAATTACAATAAAAAGATAAAGTTTTATGAGGCAAATGCAAACAATGAGAAGATAAGATTTTGATCCTGATATTGGAAAGGTAGATACCAGGTCAAAGGTACAAAAGAATGACAAAGAAGGGCACTTAATGTTAAAGTCCTTTACCATTAGTGTAATTTACTTAAATGTAAATTCACAGTGAAACTGTAACAGTAGCGAATGTGCAGCAAGTAATACAGTACTTGACAATTGTAAATAATATGGCAATAAACATAGGGGTGCATATATCTTTTTAAATCAGGGATTTTGTTTTCTTCAGGTAAATTCCTAGAAGTACAATTACTAGGTCACATGGCATTTCTATTTTTAGTTTTTTTGAGGAACCTCCATACTGCTTTCCATAGTGGCTGCACTAATTTACATTCCCACCAACAGTGTAGGAGAGTTCCCCTTTCTCCACATCTTCACCAACAGTTGTTATTTCTTGTCTTCTAGATAGTGGCCATTCTCACTGGTGTGAGGTGATATTTCAACATTTGATGTTAAAATAGATGTGGAATCATTTGTAGAATAAATTATTAAGTGAAGAAAATGGTACAAAATAGTAAATAGAGCATATTGTCTTTTTTATAAAACAAGGGGAAAACAGATATGTGTGTGTGTGTCTACATGCATATTAAAAAAAAAGTGCCTTTCTGAGAACAAAGGAGAAAAGAAGCTATGGTAAACATGTGGGAACTGATTGGAAGGTTTAATAGAAATGAAAATTATTAGACATAATTTTTATATATTATATATAATTACATATTTTGTGTGTAATATGTATTTCATATGTTTTGACTTTGCTTTTGAAATATTAATGATTTACCTATTCAACAGCTGAAATAAGGATAAAAGAAAAATTTTATAATTAATTACAGCAGAAACAGTATCGAACTGATGAATAGCTGTAAGGAAAGGAGTTTTTCAAAGAACTTTTGGGCTTAGTTCTCTGAACACACTTAGTGAGTTATAGACTTAGGGTAAAAAAATGCAGAAAAAACTCCATACTTCATTTAATAGCTCTGTTTCTGATAGTGATATTGGTTTAATAGTACTGAAATTATTTTCTGTGTCCTGAAGGATAAAACAAATGAGTAAGCATACTGGTTTTGTTGGGAATCAGGGTTCTCATTGTAGGATAAAAGGGAGATGAAATGCACAGGAAAAGGAAAACCTAGTGGGCTCTAAATATGTGTGTATTTCTTGGCTCTGTCTATGGAACTGGGACAGAATCAATGTGAAGTCATTGGCAATGAGAACGTCTAGTCCCTAGATCTTGGTTACTAAATAATATTCTATGTTGAAAGAACTCTACAAGTTCTGTAGAGAAATGGGTGATTGTAGGTTTGTAGCAGGAAAATGGTAATGTGAGCCCAAAACATTTTAATGTGCCAGAAAGCTGGAACTCAATACTATTGGGCTGAGAAAAGAACATGGGAGTAAAATTCTGTTTAAATTAAAATAGGAGCAGACTTACCTCACATGGCCAAATTTGGGATAATTAGGATATCAAAATGGCATTAATATATTGTAAAAAATTAGTTTAAAAAATCTAAGCGCTGACAGAGAAAAAGATGGCAGTGGGAGTAGAGTGGTGGAAATCCCACCCAAAACCATATATATTTTGAAAATACAGCAAATACAACTATTCCTAAAAGAGTGACCAGAAGATACAGTACACCAGCCAGACTACATTTGCAAAAACCCAACATCTCACGGAAAAGGGTAAGATACAAAGCTGTGACCTGGTGAGACCCGAGAACTCTACCCATGCCAGCTCACCAGTGGGAGGAAAAGAATCAGAGTGGGGATGGAGTAAAAGCACAGGACTGCAAAAATAACAAGCCCTAGTAATCTTCTCTGGTAGCATAGACACACATTCATTGTGCTCTGGATATTAGAGGAGCAGAAAAGCAAAATCCGAGATGAAGACTGTGAACAGGTTCCCAGAGCAGGCTGCCCTGGCACAAAAGAAAAGCAGGAGCTTTAAAAGGCTTAAAGGGACAAGGGCTTAACAAGTGGACAAAATCGTCCTGACACCCTCAGCCCAGCAGGCTGGGAACTTTAAGGAAATTCAGGTGCCCTAACCCCCTGATTGGCAATGCAGCTCTGAGGCCCCTCATGGTGATAAGCAGACCACCATTCCTTCACCCCTGCTGGCACTACAAGCTAACTGGCTGACCCGCCATTGCTGCAGAACAGCCAGGAAGCAGCCCTGCCTACAGCAACCACATAGCTTAACACAAAGGCTTCTCCCTGCGCGTGGTTGATCAGCAAAGACAGTGGAGGTAGGCGCAGAGTCCGGAAGACATGAAGGGCTCTGTTCTTGTGGCAGAACACGAGCTGCTCACCTATGACTTCTGCTGTTGCTCTAGGCCATCTCAAAGGACACCGTGCTCCCGGCAGCATAGGGGATTAACCCACAGGCAGCTCCCCATGTGCAGTTAACTGGCACAGACAGTGGAGACAGGCAAGGCGACTGGAGAGCAGGAAGGGCTCCCACCTGACACAAGCGCCACTCACTGGCAACCACTCCCATTGCCATGAAAAGGGTGATGAACAGAAGAATCTTGTTCAGTCCAAAATCCTTAAAACACCAGAGAGAGGGCTTGGTTAGACTTAAATCACCAATAGTCCTGAAAAAGAATTCAAAATAAAAGTCATACGCATGCTGATGGAGCTACAGAGAAATATTCAAGAGCTAGGGGATGAATTCAGGAGGGAAATAAAAGAAATGAAACAAACAATGGAAGGATTTAAGAGCAGACTGGATCAGGTGGAAGACACTGTTAATGGAATAGAAATCAGAGAACAGGAATACAGAGAAGGTGAGGAAGAGAGAGATAAAAGGATCTCTAGGAATGAAAGAATATTAACAGAACTGTGTGACAAATCCAAATGGAACAATATTCGCATTATAGGGGTACCAGAAGAAGAAGAGAGAGAAAAAGGGATAGGAAGTGACTTTGAAGTAATAATTTCTGAAAACTTCCCCAATGTGGGGAAGGAAATAGTCTCTTAGGCCATGGAAGTCCACAGATCTCCCAACACAAGGGACCCAAGGAGGACAACACCAAGACATATTATAATTAAAATGGCAAAGATCAAAGACAAGGACAGTATTAAAAGAAGCCAGAGAGAGAAAAAAGATCACCTACAAAGGAAAACCCATCAGGCTATTATCAGACTTCTCAGCCAGAAGGGTTTTCCCATCCTTCTACAGGCCAGAAGGGAATGGCATGGTATATTCAATGCAATGAAACAGAAGGACCTCAAACCAAGAATACTGTATCCAGCAAGATTATCATTTAAATTTGAAGGAGGGATTAAACAATTCCCAGATAAGCAAAAGTTAAGGGAATTTATCTCCCACAAACCATCTCTACCATGTATTTTAAAGGGTGTGCTCTAGATCGAAGTATGCCTAAAGCTAAATAGCTGTCAACAGAAAATAAAACAACAGCAAAGAAAGTAGACCAACCAAATACTAACTAAAAAGCAAAATAAAATCAGCTATCCACATAATCAGTCAAGAGAAACACAAAGAGTACAGTATAAAACACCTAACATATAAAGAGTGGAGGAAGAAGAAAAAGAAGGGTGAAAAATAAAGAATCATCAGACTCTGTTTATAATGATATAATAAGTGAGTTGTTAGATTGTTAGATAGTAAATAAGATGCCTTTGAACCTGCCATAACCACAAATTCAAAGCCTGCAATGGCAATAAGTACATATCTATCGATAATCACCCTAAATGTAAATGGACTGAATGAACCATCAAAAGACACAGAGTAAGAGAATGGATAAAAAAACAAGACCCATTTATATGCTGCTTACAAGAGACTCACTTCAAACCCAAAGACATACACAGACTGAAAGTGAAGGGATGAAAAAAGATATTTCATGCAAACAATGGGGAGAAAAACAGGTGTTGCAGTACTTGTATCAGACAAAATAAACTTCAAAGCAAAGAAAGTCACAAGAGTCAAAGAAGGACTTACATAATGATAAAGGGGTCAATCCAACAAGAGGATTATGAATATCTATACACAGGAGCACCAACATATGTGAAACAAATACTAACAGAATTAAAGGAGGAAATAGAATGCAATGCATTCATTCTAGGAGACTTCAACACACCAATCACTACAAAGGAAAGATCAACCAGACAGAAAATAAGTGAGGACACAGAGACACTGAACAACATACTAGAACAGATGGACCTGGCAGACATGTACAGAACTCTATAAGCAAAAGCAGCAGGATACACATTCTTCTCAAGTGCACATGGAACATTTAACAGAATAGACAACATAGTAGGCCAGAAAAAGAGCCTCAGTGAATTGAAAAAGATTGAACTTCTACCAACCAACTTCTCAGATGACAAAGGTATGAAACTAGAAATAAATTGTACAAAGAAAATAAAAAGGCTCACAAACACATGGAGGCATAACAACATGCTCCTAAAATATCAATGGATCAATGACCAAATTGTTTTATAAAACAGAGATCAAGCAATATATGGAGACAAATGCAAAAAACAGCACAATGCCCCAATTTCTGCCAGACATCACGAAAGCAGTTCTAAGAGGAAAGTATATAGCAATCCAGGCCTATTTAAAGAAGGAGGAACAATCCCAAATTAATAGTCTAAATTCACAATTATTGAAACTGGAAAAAGAAGAAAAATTGAGGCCCAAAGTCAGCAGAGGGAGGGACATAATAAAGATCAGAGAAGAAATAAATAAAATTGAGAAGAATAAAATGATAGGAAAAAAATCAATGAAACCAAGAGCTGGTTCTTTTAGAAAATAAACAAAATAGATAACCCCCTCAACAGACGTACTAAGAAAGAAAAGAGAATCTACACACATAAACAGAATCAGAAATGAGAAAGGAAAAATCATGACAGACACCACAGAAAAACAAAGAATTATTAGAGAATACTATGAAAAACTATATGCTAACAAACTGGATAATCTAGAAGAAATGGACAACTTTCTAGAAAAGTACAACCTTCCAAGACTGACCCACGAGAAAACAGAAAACCTAACAGACTAATTACCAGCAATGAAATTGATTTGGTAATCAAAAAACCACCCAAGAAGAAAACATCTGGGCCAGATGGGTTCACTGCTGAATTTTATCAGACATTTATAGAAGACATAATACCCATTCACCTTAAAGTTTTCCAAAGAATGGAAGAAGAGGGAGTATTTCCAAATTCATTCTATGAAGCCAGCATCACTCTAATACCAAAACCAGTCAAAAACACCACACGAAAAAATTATAGACCAATATCCCTGATGAACATAGATGCAAAAATACTCAACAAAATATTAGCAAACCAAATTAAAAAAATACATCAAGAGGATCATACACCATGATCATGTGGGGTTCATCCCAGAGATGCAAGTATGGTACAATATTTGAAACTCCATCAACATGATCCACCAAATCAACAAAAATAAGGACAAAAATGACATAATCATCTCCATAGATGCTGAAAAAGCATTCGACAACATTCAACATCCATTCATGATAAAAACTCTCAACAAAATGGGTATAGAGGGCAAGGACCTCAACATAATAAAGGCCATATATGACAAACCCACAGCCAACATCATACTTAACAGCGAGAAGCTGTAAGCTTTTCATCTAAGATCAGGAGCAAGACAAGGATGCCCATTCTCCCCATTGTTATTCAACATAGTTCTGGAGGTCCTAGCCACAGCAATCAGACAACACAAAGAAACAAAAGGCATCCAGATTGGTAAGGAAGAAGTCAAACTGTCACTGTTTTCAGATAGCATGATACTGTACAAAGAAACCCTAAATAATCCACTGCAAAACTACTAGAACAATGTTGGAATTCAGCAAAGTTGCAGGAAAAAAAATTAATACACAGAAATCTGTTGCATTCCTATACACTAACGATGAACTAGCAGAAAGAGACATCAGGAAAACAGTTCCATTCACAATTGCATCCAAAAGAATAAAATACCTAGGAATAAACCTAACCAAGGAAGTGAATGTCCTATACCCTGAAAACTGCAAGACGCTCTTAAGAGAAATTAAGGAGGACACTAATAGAAATTCATCCCATGCTCTTGGGTAGGAAGAATTAATATTGTCAAAATGGCCATCCTGCCTAAAGCAATCTACAGATTCAATGCAATCCCTATTAAAATAACAACAGCATTCTTCAACGAACTGGAACAAATAACTCAAATTCATATGGAACCACAAAATACCCCGAATAGCCAAAGCAATCCTGAGAAGGAAGAATAAAGCTGGGGAGATCTCACTTTCCAATTTCAAGCTCTACTACAAAGCCACAGTAGTCAGGGCAATTTGGTACTGGCACAAGAACAGATCCATAGACCAGTGGACCAGAATAGAGAGTATAGATATTAACCCAAGCATATATGGTCAGTTAATATATGATAAAGGAGCCATGGATATACAATGGGGAAATGACAGTCTCTTCAACAACTGGTGTTGGCAAAACTGGACAACTACATGTTAAAGAATGAAACTGGATCACTTTCTAACTCCATACACAAAAATAAACTCAAAATGGATCAAAGATCTGAATGCAAGTCATGAAACCATAAAGCTCTTAGAAGAAAACAGGCAAAACTCTCTTTCAATATAAATATGAACAACTTCTTCATGAACATATCTCCCCAGGCAAGGGAAACAAAAGCAAAAATGGGCAAGTGCGACTATTTCAAACTAAAAAGCTTCTGTACAGCAAAGGACACCTTCAGTAGAACAAAAAGGCATCCTACAGTATGAGAGAATATATTCATAAATGACATATCTGATAAGGTGTTGACATCCAAAATGTACAAAGAACTCACGTACCTCAACAAACAAAAGCAAATAATCCAATTAAAAATTGGGCAGAAAATCTGAACAGACAATTCCCAAAGAAGGAATTCAGTTGGTCAACAGGCACATGAAAAGATGCTCCACATTGCTTATCATCAGAGAAATGCAAATTAAAACCACAATGAGATATCACCTCACACCAGTTAGGATGGCCAACATCCAAAAGACAAACAACAACAAATGTTGGTGAAGATGTGGAGAAAGGGGAACCTGCCTACACTGCTGGTGGGAATGAAGCTAGTTCAACCATTGTGGAAAGCTGTATGGAGGTTCCTCAAAAAACTCAAAATAGAAATACCACTTGACCCAGGAATTCCACTCCTAGGAATTTACCCTAAGAATGCAGCAGCACAGTTTGAAAAAGACAGATGCACCCCAATGTTTATCACAGCACTATTTACAATAGCCAAGAAATGGAAGCAACCTAAGTGTCCATCAGTAGATGAATGGATAAAGAAGAGGTGGTACATATACACAATGGAATATTATTCAGCCATAAGAAGAAAACAAATCCTACCATTTGCAGCAACATGGAAGGAGCTAGAGGGTATTATGCTCAATGAAATAAGCCAGGTAGAGAAAGACAAGTATCAAATGATTTCACTCATCTGTGGAGTATAAGAACAAAGCAAAGCAAGAACTGAAGGAACAAAACAGCAGCAGACTCACAGAACCCAAGAATGGACTAACAGTTACTAAAGGGAAAGGGACCAGGGAGGGTAGGAAGGGAGGGATAAGGGGAATAAGGGGCATTACAATTAGCGCACATAATTTAGGGGGGGACACGGGGAAGGTAGTATAGCATAGAGAAAACAAGTAGTGACTCTATAGCATCTTACTACGCTGATGGACAGTTAATGTAATGGGGTATGTGGTGGGGACTTGATAATGGGGACAGTCTAATAACCACAGTGTTGCTCATGTAATTGTATATTAATGAAACCAAAATAAAAAAATATAGTGATCTTTAAAAAAAAATCCAAGTGCTTTTACTGATAAAAAAGGGGACAAAAAAAAAGATTTATGATCTGTAAAAAATAAGTTGTGGTAACCACATATTATCTAGTAGTGTTCAAAATAAGATATTTATCACTTCCCTTAGAATTTAAACTTTGGAAAACTCAATAATCAAATTATTTCAATTACTCATTATCAAAATTAATAATAATGAGTGCTTGCAGTGTACTTTCAGCATGATTCTAAGCACCTTTACATGTTTTATTTATTTCTCCTAATGCCCTTGAGAAGTTAGCTTTATTTTATATATGGCAAAACTTATTTGGAGAATTTATAAAACAAGCTGAGGGACACATACCTGAGCTAGAATTTTAATGCAGGTTGATATTCTCTAAACTTTATGTCACTTTTCTTTGACCTGCTATTTGTCCAACTTAACAAACTTAATGGAACTTTCAAGTCAGCAATCTGTTTGGTTATCATAACATTCTGGGAGCTAGTCAAGTTGTGAACTATTTATTATCTTTGTTTTGAGGGCAAAGAAGTCGAGGTTCACAAATTTTAAAATATCTTGATCAAAATAATGGTATAGCCAGGATTTGCATGTAAGCTTTTTGGATCCTACTCAATACCTTTTTACAGTAGTTATCTCAAAGCTCCTTAAAAATGGAAGAGCGAGATATAGATGAGTCAGCATCAGAAATGCATATAGAATGAGGAAGCAAGGTCAGCATGATGCCAGCTGAGAAGGACCTGCTGGCTTTAAAGATATTCAGAGTGGGCCATCAGTCAAGGAATACGGGGCTCTAGAAGCTAGAGAGACACGGGAACCTATTGTCTCCTAGGGCTTTTAGAAGGACCCCTCCAAACTCCTTGATTTCAGCCAGGAAGATCTTGCATTAGGGTACAAACCTCAGAATGATAAGATAATAAATTGGTGTTGCTTTTAGCCAGTTAAGTTTGTAGCAATTTCTTATAGCAGCAAAAGAAAACTAATAGACACATATTCAAACAGGAAGAAAGGAAATAGATAAATAGTAGTGGATTCTTTTTTGTGTCAGTCTTAATGAGATTGAAATGGATGAATATACAGATGGCATCGATTCTGAGAAGGCCAGAAAGTTATGACATATTTGAGGTTAGAAGTTAGGATTTCTGACTGGGGAATTATAAAATGTATCTATGCTTGGAAAGATTATAATTCTTCCTCAGTTTCAGTAACTTTCTCATTTGCCTTCTCATCTTTGTAGAAGATTCAAAGCTTTTGTAAAGAAATGTTATTGTGTTGAGAAAAGAACACAGGAACAAAATTCTGTTTAAATTAAAATGAACTGAGAAATTTTTAAAAGGTGCATAGAAGAGTAATGGGCTTTGTCTGATCTCAAATTTCTCCTCAGACCCTGTGACCTGCTGTGCCTGTGGGTCATAGAACACTGTTGAGCATTCTCTTTTGTGAATCTGTTTGAAAGAGAGTAAGAACAAATGTGTGCTGTGCCCCAAATTTCACTAAATCTTTTTAGGTAAACTTCAGAGGCATATACACAAGAGAAATGGACAAATTTTAAGATCATTCATGTGCAAATTGCCAGTTAAGATTACATTAGGCTGACCTGCATGGTTTTGATATAACTGAAGAGAATTTCTTGAAAATGAATAGGAGGTTGCAGAGTTGCTCATTTCACTTTCATGTCACATCGTTCAACATATATATTTTCCTTCAGTACTATAAAAAGAGCTATAGATCTACAGAAAATTGACATTTTGGATATAATCATTTTTAATACTGCCATAGTTGTAATATATTTCCATTTTCAAATATACTTGTGGAAATGGTGTATAGGTTAGTTTCTCTAAAGTTGTAATAATTATAGCATTTTGGACATGCTTACATCTAGGTATTATTTCCTTTGGGAAAGTTTTCCACTCCCAAACCCTACTTGTCACAATGACTGAATCTATAATGATGCAGTGTTGCCATAATGTGGAGATCCAATAAAGACATTAAAACAAATGGAACATTTAGACCATCATTATCATGGAGAAAGAACAACTGTCCCCACCCAACCAGAGTGAGCCAGAGAACAATCTGATCTGCCAAATATGTAGATTGTCTTGGATTTTCACTTATTTCATTTACATAAATCAAGCTGTGTTGTAGATGTTCTTGATGTTCGATTGAGAAGGTTCATCTTAACTGTACAGTCATACTGAACCATATCATATATATGCTTTCATTTGGAGGAGTGTGGGTGATACACCAGACCCATCAGAGATTTAGTTCATAGCATTTGCAGATTCTAACCCAGTTTTAGAATCAAGCCACTGTCAACAGCTTTCTCTAACTAATTCATGTGAAACTGTACCTCAGGTAGTATACTTTGTGCTTTCACTTGGCTTCAGCACATCAACTGGAGCAAAAAGAATTTTAACTTCATGATAAGTATGTGTAAAATAATACTTCTTGGCAAGACTGGGAAGTGGATCATTTTGTGCTGTAGTAGTCTTGATTTATAAACGCTGGATTTATACAAGCATGTTTTCTCCATTCCTTTGTATGAGAGCGCACTGTAGCAGCAAAGGACTGTTGGGTGTAATTCTTCAGAACCACAAAAACATGAGCTATGCTCAGGGCCTCTTAGAAAAGTGAATACTAGTTTCTTGATGTAACTGAAAATTGTAGGGCTTTCATTGTCTTCTTAGTTGCTGACTTGTGATCTGATCAGGGCTACAATGCCATATTCTTAAATCATAGATTTGTTACGTATATAGCTAGGTTCTCTGGAGGAATCCTTCTGCTTATCCAAGGTTGATTCCTCCATCATTGTTCTACATCACATCGCTCTCACATTTTGACCTTGCTTCAATAATTATCCTCTTGCTTCTTCTATTTAGCATATAGATAGGCTCTAGCTAATCCTTTCTTTAAAAAGGACAATAAAGTTAAAACTTCCACTGGACCCAATCATCCTTTGTCGAGATATTTTCCCCCTTCCTTTCAGAGTTCTATATGTTGCACCTGGATCTCACTCTCAGATGCCTAGAGACCAGGCTGCTGGTAGAAAAAAGATGTGAAGCCTGAGGGAGACAATGGAAAATTACAGAGTTCTGCTCATCAGCAGAATCCAGATGCCAGAGCTTCTCATTTTCCAAGAAAAAGCTGGATATCTGGATTTTAGCTGAACTGTCTCAAATGCTAAATGCCACTGATGAATAAAATGAAAGAAGAACAACAAACACTTTGCAAGTCTGTGAAGAGATTTCTGAATTCAGCCTGTAACTTGCTAGTTTGGGCTAATCTGCAGTCTTTGAAAATTTGCAGTCTTTATTGTCCTCACTTTCTTCTTACTAATACTTCAAACATTACAGTACAGCACTATATAAGTTGAACTGTAAGTAAAACACCATGTAAATAAATTCACTTACAGTCTCCTAAATACCATAGCCAACGGCTGGCTGCCTGCAGCACTTGGGGCTCTGGGTCACCCCTTTGCCAGGTGTGATCGCTTACACGATGACCCTGTCACTCTTCGCAATGTCTTCATCGAAACTGCCTTCTTCTCTTTTGCAGACTCCTTTTCTTCTCCATTTCCTCAAATACTGATGTTCATTAAAATTGCCATAGTCGTCTTCCTGCTCCTCTTTTCCTCCTCTTTATTCTTTCTGCTATTTTGTGCAGTTTATCCTGACTTGTGTCATCTAGTTCCATTATTTCAACTTCTGCCTATGTAATAGTGACTTCTAAACGTGTATTTCTAGCTCATGTCTTTTCCTGGTTTCCAGACTGATAATTGCCTATTAGATATCTATCTTTAGACTTTCAGCAAGCAGTTCTTACTTATCTAAATACATTTTTCTTTTCTAAATTATGAGTGACAAACCACCTGGTCTTGCCCAGGACTAAGGGGTTTCCCAGGATGGAGGACTTTCATAACTAATACCGGTATAGTCCCAGCCATCATAGAATGATTGTCAACCCTGCATATTTTCCACTTTCTTCCTCTTCCTCTATATTTAATCTTAGTTAATGTAACTACCAAAGAGTCAGTTCCCCAAACCAGAAAACTGAGGGTCATTCTAGTTCTGTATTCTCAAAATGTGGTTCTCATAACCTCTGTGCTGCTAATTTAATTTTTTGAGTTTTGCAAATACTGTGTATTTTTTCACAAATCGAAGGTTTGTGGGAACCCTATGTTGAGCAAGTTTATTGGTGCCATTTTTCCAACAGCATTTGGTCACTTTGTGTCTGTGTGTCACATTTTGGTAATTCTTATAATATTTCAAACTTCATTATTATTATATATGTTATGCTAATACTGTGATCAGTGATCTTTGCTGCTACTATTGTAATTGTTGTGGGGTGCCGTGAATCATCCATATGAGATGCAAACTAAATTGGCAAATATTGTGTGTGTTTCGACTGTTCGACTGATTGGCTGTTTTCTGGCCTCTCTCCTTATTTCTGGAGACACAACAATATTGACATTAGGCCAGTTAATAACCCTACAATGGCCTCTTAAGTATTCAAGTGGAAGGAAGAGTTGCAAGTCTCTCATTTTAAATCAAAAGCTAGAAATGATTAAGCTTACTGAGGAAGACATATTGAAAGCCAGCATAGGCTGAAAGCTAGGCATTTTGTGCCAAACAGTCAAGTTGTGAATGCAATTAAAAAGTTCTTGAAGGAAATTAAACATGTTACTCCTGTGAACACACATATGAAAAGAAAGTGAAACAGCCTTATTGTTGATATGGATAAAATTTTAATGATCAGATAGAAGATCATACCAGCCAGAACATTCATTCCTTTAAGCCAGAGCCTAGTCCAGAGCAAGACTGCAACTATCTTTGGTTCTATGAGGCTGAGAGAAGTGAGGAAGCTCTGGAAGAAAAGTTGGAAGCTAACATGTTGGTTCATGAGGTTTAAGAAAAGCCATCTCCAGAACGTAAAATTTCAGGGTGAAGCAGCAAGTGTTGATGGTGAAGCTGCAGCAACTTAATCCAGAGATCTACCTAAGATAATGAATGAAGGTGGCCACACTAAACAAAAGATTTTCAGTGTAGATGAAAATAGCCTTCTGATGAAGAAAATGCCATCTAAGTCTTTCATAGCTAGCAAGGAGCAGTCAATGCCTGGCTTCAAAGCTTCAAAAAACAGTGACTGTCTTGTTAGGGGCTAATGCAGCTGGTGACTTTAAGTTGAAGCAAATGCTCATTTACCAGTTTAAAAACCCCAGGGCTCTTAAGAATTATGCTAACTCTACTCTGCCTGTGTTCTGTAAATGGATCAACAAAGTCTGAATGACAGCACACACGTTTACAGCATGGTTTGCTGAATATTTTAAGCCTACTATTGAGATCTACTGCTTAGAAAAAAAGATTCCTTTCAAGAGGTTACTTGTTCATTGACAGTGTACCTTGTCACCCAGGAGCTCTGATGGAGATGTACAGTGAGATTAATGTTGTTTTCATGTCTGCTAACACAACATCCATGCTGTAACCCATGGACCAAGAACTAATTTTAACTTTCAAGTCTTATTGAAGAAATACATTTCATAAGGCTATAGCTGCCATAGCTAGTGATTCCTCTGAGGAATCTGAGCAAAATAAATTGAAAACTTTCGGGAAAGGATTCATCATTCTAGATGCCATTAAGAACATTCATGATTCGTGAAAAGAGGCCAAAACATCAACATTAACAGGAATTTGGAAGAAGTTGACTGCAACTTTTATGGGTGACTTTCAAGGGTTCAAAATTTCAGTGGAGGAAATAACTGCAGATGTGGTAGAAAGAGGAGAACTAGAATTAGAAGTAAAGTCTGAAGTGAACAATTGCTGCAATTTCATGATAAGACTTTAACAGATGAAGTTGCTTCTTATGGATCAGCAAAGCAAGTAATGTTTTGAGATGGAGTCATCTTCTGGTGAAGATGCTGTGAAGATTGTTGGAAAGACAACAAAGAATTTAGACTATTACATAAACTTAGTTGATAAAGCAGTGACAGGGTATGAGAGGACTGACTCCAATTTTGAAAGAATTTCTATGTTGGTAAAATGCTAACAAAAAGCATCATATGCTACAAAGAAAATGTTCATGAAAGGAAGAGTCAAGCAGTGAAGCAAACTTCACTGTTGCCTTATTTTAAGAAATTGCCACAGCTGCCCCAACCTTCAGCAACCACCATCCTGATCAGGTAGCAGCCATCAACATTGAGGCAGGGCCCTTTATAAGCAAAAAGATTAGGACTTGATGAAAGCTCAGTGATGGTTAGCATTTTTTAGCCATCAGGTGATGTTTTTTTTTAAATTAAGATATGTACTTTTTTTTAGAGAATGATATTGCACACTTAGTAGACTGTAATATAGTGTAAACATAACTTTCATATGGGCTGGGAAATAGAATTCTGTATTGCGATATTCACTTTATAGTTGTGCTTTGGGACTGAACCTGCAGGATCTCTGAGGTATGCCTGCACTTTATTTTTTGCTCAAGTTGTCCTGGGATTGGCCACTGAGAGCCTTCTCAGTTAACTCCCATGTCCTTTTGACATACCCCCATTGCTTAGGTTTGTTTTTGCTGAGCACTTCCTTACTTCCTGACATTACAACATGCTTCAGGCTCATGTTGTGTATTTTTTACCCCAGTCTTAAAATCATCCATTTCTCCATGGAATCTTGGCTCTTTTTATTGCAGAGTGGTAAAAGAAACAAATCTGGGCACTAGGTGAGATTGTTGCTACTGGGATACCCTTACTGCTAGACCCTCTCAGGTGACAGAGAACAAAAATTATATGTGTGTACTAACCTGGGTATAAACACATTCTGTAGTTATTTCTGTATATAACCATTTGTTTTTATATTAAGATAATCATGGGTTCTTGCTGATGTCTCCAACTCTACTCCATTATTGTGTTCATCATTCTAGCCTTTCTCCCTGTTATCTGTAAATTCCCAGTCTGATGGTGATGGCTCCCATCAGTATACATATAAAGCGGTATCAGAACTGTTACCCAGTCTTCATTCCAGTTCGGTTCTCACTCCGGCCACACTGCACCGCCCCGGAGGGCTGAGCATCAGTCATGTTGGAGCCCTTCCTTCAACATCCTAGGTTTGTTTTGGTTCTGTCGGCTTTAGGGATGATCCATCTGTCATGGAGTCACTGATATGTGGGTTAATTCAGCATCCCATTTTGCTTTCGACATCAGAGTAACCAATTCCCTGTAGTAAATGTTTTCAGTATGAAATGCCAACGTGGTTTCTCTTTTTATGTCTGGACCTTGAATGGTCTGTGAGCCAACACCTCTTTTTTAAAGTTTTTTACTTAAGCCAATTTGGGTTGTGTTTCTTTTCTCCTATGGCCAAGAGTACTAAATAATATACCACACTATTGCTTCTGCTATTCTCTTTCCCTAGAATGTTCTTGTTCTCATTGCCTATGTGGAAAATTGTCAATAATTCTTCAGGCCTTAGTGTAAGCACCATATTTTGTGCAACTCCTTCTCTAACTGTGCCTGTCTCCTGGCATCACACCAATGCCATTGTACCCTTTCGGCCAGACTTATGTACTTCCTTCTCTGTTTTCTTAGGAAGTCCTCAAAATATTGAATTTTCTTACTGTTTGAGAGGGTGTCAGACATTCAATGAATTTTATAATAACTTACAGCCACTTCTGTCTGCAATCCCTTAATGATTTCAAATTATTGTGATTAAAAGGGTCTGAAGCACTAAGGCATTTGTATATTTTACTTGGTAGGGATAATGGTTTCCATGAACATATATTTCATGAAACATATTCCACTTATTGCTTCATTGAAAAAGTGTTTTTAATGTCTTTTTTAGTCAGGCAAACCTTCACTGTCCTAAACATTGATACTGAAAATTTTTTCACACTTTTGAAGTATTTATGTTATCAAAGTTTAAAATTCTGCCTTTTGGTATATTGCAGCTGATTTCATTGTTCCAAGGACTTCTACTACATGCAATCATGAAAACATAGGTTACATGACTTAACTCCCTTTGAGTTAACTTACACCTTGGATTTTGATATATCATTTTAATTTGCACTTTATTCCAAAGACCCCCCCACCCCACCCCCAAACCATTTCTGGATTTGCTGTTTATAATTCTCTCTTGGAAAAAAAAATCTGTTGAAAGTACATACTAAATCCATACAAGCTCTCAACTACTGTGATATCTCTAGGTTCGCTTTTAAATTTGTGAAAAATAACAGCATTCACTTTATCCTGCACTGTGAATGTATTTAGTGCTATTTTATTAAAAGCTTGATCATCGTGATTGTTCATGTCTTCAAGGAAACCTAGTGAAGTATTATTGGTAAATGTATGTCAAATTAAATATTTCTATATTCTTCTCATTTTTTAATTGCAAGATTATGTAATTAGAAAGCCCATGCCATTTTATATAAGATCTCTTGAGTTTTAGAAATATAGACCAAATTTGGAATATGGATTTCAAATCCAGATGGTATTTCAGTGAAGTTCTGTTGAAATGTCTTGTGGTTGCCCTCTGCAGGGACTCTCAAGGCATTTATCACTAGACCTCACCTCTGTAGAAGGAAGCCTATAAAGTTGCATCAGATGAACTTGTACTAGTAGAGACTTAATTAATTAATTAATTAATTCTCCATTCGTTCAATTTCTGAGTACAGCTGTGTACCAGGTCTCATGAAGGCACATATAATATAGAACATAAAAAAAGAATTGCATAGGGTGGATATGCAATGAGAGCTTTATGCACAGGGTGTTTAGGGAGCATTATGTCAGGGCAATCCAGCCTTGTCTCGGGGAAGAAGGGAGGGTAGGGTACATTAAAAGGCGTTAATAATAGGTTACTAAATCTCAGTCTGTTTAAACATTATTTTTCCCATCCAGATACTTCAAGTGTATGGTCAGGAGTGAATGAGGGAGAATTTCACGCTGTGGAAAATAAATTGACATACAGCAGTGTAGTGTTAGTACACCGATATCCCTAATATGGTATGTTCACTCTGAAGTCCCTGTGGCTCTTTTTGCAGAAAGTCACCATGAACGCTGCTGCCCCTTGCAAGGTGTGCTTCCACTGGGGGCTGCCTCAGCTGTCAGCCATGGTCACCAAAGTTTCTTCTGTCCTATCAACACATAGCTTTTTACTAGTGAATAATTTGACATTGTCAGACTGCACAGTTCTGCTAAAATTACGACCATGGCAATCTATTAAAATGTCTAAAATGCTGTTTTTGGAGCTTTTAGTTTATATTTGATAAGAGTTTTTACCTACATCATCATATTACATTCTGTGGGGCCAGATTCATTTGGAAGTCTCATCACTTCAGTGCAATCTCCTATTTTTATTACCAGTGACAATAGCAAAGTAGCATGTGCATAGTGTATGATTTCTAGACTTCTGCATTTCATGTCTAGTAAATTATTTTTAGGCAATTAGAAATGTGTGGGCTTGACAATGTTTTATTTTAGCTAAAAAAGACATGCAAAACACCTACCATCTACCTCCCTACTACTTTAAAATAAAAAAAAATTATCCTGAAAAGCATGAATTTCTAAATTTAAATATATGAAGATATGCTGCTTTTAGAAAAACCTCCTGATTATATGAATTTTCCTATTTTTTTTTTTTTTACCATTTAGAAAACATTTTTATACTGGTAAGTACTGATGTGTAGGGCTGGGTCTGGGAACTAGTGACACAGAGGGTGGGAAATAGTTTTCAAATCAGACAGACAGACATGGGTTTATACCCCAGTTATGTCATCTTCTAATTATATGAACTTGGTTAATTTATGTAACTTTCCTGAACATGTTTCTTTATCTATAAAAAATCTTCTTTGTTCCCAGCACAAGGTTATTAGAAACATTAAAAGACTTAATGCATGTGAAAGGTTATAAAATACTGATTTAAAAACTTCTATTGAGAGCCCTGAGAGGAATTACGAATATTCCCCTCCCTCCAGTATGATAGAAGAAGAAAGGAAGGGAACTAACAATTATTTGGTGCCTTCTGTATTTCAGGAACAGATGTAGCTGCTTTTCATTGAGCTGTATATTTCAATCAACATTTTACAGCTGGAAAAAAAAATCATGCAGCTCAGAGAATTAAACAGTTTGTCCCAGTTACACTGCTGATGAAAGGTGAAGTTAGGAATTCAGTCCAAAACATGTTGAGCTTTCACTGTTTCATGTTCCTCTCCAAAAGAAAAATCAACCTACTCTGTGCTGTCAAAAATCGTCATTCTTTTTAGCTCTTAGAAGTATGAAATGTTAATTCTGGGGTTAGTATATAGCAGTAAGGCCACAGTCAAGGACAAGTTCTGTCAGTGTAGTTTATCCTTTAGGCATTAAAGCCCTGGATTACATTCAGAAAACCCTCTCCTTTATTATAATTAACTGTCAAATTAACTTTCATGATGAATAATTTAACACAATTATTCACATGTACTTTAGGAAGATTCTTACAAGGAAAATTAGATAGTACCATGACATTTAAAATAAGGTTTCCACAACTTCTTTTTTAGGCTGAAATAGTGATAATACAGTCTTTAGAAACTAATCATGTAATTTTGAACTTTGGAACCATTTAAAAAATGACACTGTATTACCAAGTGTAAGAGTGGCATATGAAACTAATTATTGAATTAAGTGTATCCATGCACTCTTATTTGGTTTCTAGTACTAAGAATAGTATATTTGAGGTCAGGTTCACAAGTCTTCTGATATTTTCAGATGATTTTCTCCCTTGCAATATATAAACAGAATTTTAAGTTATGAGAAACTACACCTTATTCCTATACACTTAAGTTTCCATTTTGTAAAAGTTCAGCTTTTACAGAAGTCAGCTGTATGGAGTTAAAAAAGTAAATGTACAGAAAGTGAAATGGTGACTTACCAGTGTTTGTGTCTCTGCTCTGGGCAATCCTTGTAAGTGGCTATAACAGAAGTGAACATCAGATGTGTATTTGGTATTAAACCAGTCCTATTAGGTATCTGCTGTGGCCTCCAGAGCATCACTGACAGTATTAGGTTGATGCACAATCCTTGTGTAAATTGTTGGGATGCACTTTTATTTTGTAAAAATGGCAAATGTCAGTGTGCCCCTTTCTTTCCTGTCTTAACTTTCATGGGTTGATTCTGCAAAATCATTACTATGTTATATTTGCTACCATAGAATGGTTTCTCAGAAATCTAGACAGGGATCTAGAGATAAGCAGCAAGCGATTTCATTCTGTACTTCCTACTGAGCTTTGCTATTGCAACTGAAATGGCATGTGACCTCTGCATTGCCTTGTCACAGCAGGGTAACTTTAAAGGATGAGGAATTTGGCTGAAGTTAGCATTTCAACCCTTGAGCATTCAGGTTATTTTTGATGTAAGATTGAGCATACACAAGTATTATTGGTGAAGCACAGAGTGGATTTTCCCCCTTTGTCTTTTTTGACTCTTTGTGCAAGAGTACTGTCTTAAAGTACCATTGCATCGATCTATGCATTTTTCTCTGGAAATAATTTCTTTATGGATATACCAACAAGTCATGATACTTAGTTATTTCTGTTAGATGTACTTGGCTTATATTTTATCATGTGGGATCCTCAGGGATGAGAAGAATGTGTTCTTTGTTACTAAGATCCTCAGCATTTGCATTATATTTTGTACTGTTTAGGTACCTGTAAAATATTGGAAATATAATTGTTAGATTTTTATGTGTCTGCTTTTACATAACCCAAATATCACCTTCTATTTCAAGCAATAATATTTACATATTATTATGATGAATAAAATCAGCAACAGCTACGAGTTCCTGGTTATTTTCTTTAGTTCAAGCACTGTATTTCTGCATATGCATAACCTGAAGATCTTGTTAAAAAAGCAGACTCTGATTTAGTAGGTCGGGGGTAGGTCTGAGAATCTGCATTTCTAACAAGCACCTGGGTAACCCTGGTGTCGCTGATCAAGGGCCGCGCACAACAAGTATACAAAATAGTCACTCATTTTTCAAATGAGGAAATTGAAACTTAATTTTTCCAATATCATACAGTTAGAATTTAGCAGAGTTGGGACTGGTAACAATCTCTGTTTATTCCCAGAGCTCATCTTTAACCACTGCTTCTAAAAATGTAACTATAGGAAGGCTTTCATTTGTCTCCCCTCAAACTATTGCAGACCAAAGACTTATAAAGTATGATATAAGTGAATTACTAGATAAATTAAGTGCAACCTGGTATGTCTTATTTTTAGATTCAACAGATATCAAATTTCACTAAGTTACTATAAAAATTTCTGAACACATAAGCCCAATTTCCATGTTGTTTCTTTGCAGATCAGTAATAAATAATGCAAAGACCAGGAGGGGTCTACCGACCGTACTTTGAGTAGCATTGCTCTAAACCACTGAGACATTCAGGAAACCAGAATTCTTTATTTTAATTAATTAATTTATTTATTTATTTTCAACTCCTTTGTTTTATAAAAGCTACCATATTATATTCACCCTTCTGCATTATCTCTTCACTTAACAGTATATCCTGGAATCACTATGAAGCTGTGGGTTTTCAGTTCTATGGGAGATGCAGGAACCCAAAGTCCCTCAAATGCGGAGCCTCTGAGGCAGCAGACCTCAATGGGCAGTGACTGTGTACCCATCTTAGGAGCCCCAGCAGTGGGCCGATCTTGTCCCGTGAGAGATGAGCTGCCTGCTTTCAAGTGACGCAATGACGATGGCGGCCCTCATGGACCAGGGACTTCCCACATTTCCCTGCACTGTTGAGTCTGAGAAATACTGTCCAGAGCAAACAAAAGGACATGGGACAATAGCAAGCAAAGAAACCAGCATTTTTAAATGTACTTGTCAATGCAATAGAAATGACAATAGTGTTTTTTTCAAATTAAAAAACATAATATTAATTACATTTGATTCTGGAAAAAAGAAGAGAAAATACCAATAAGAAAAACTTAAAATAAAACAATCCTGCTTCTTGGGAATTTTTAAATGAAATCTTAGAGAAGTGTCTCAGGATATAAGACGACTTTTGCTTTAGTAAGTAAAATAAACCAGACTTTTTGTCTTGTCCCTAATTTAGAGAAAAGTATGATTTTTTTTTCTAAATGGGTTGCTATTTCTTAGTTCAGTTGAATCTTTATACCTTGTAGCTCCTCCGTTAGTGTGTAGTGGCATTAGACACCTCATCCTTGGCTCTGAGTGTGGAATCAGGCAGAGGTCACATCAATATTTTTATATATTATTTCATAAGAAAAATAACATTTTGTGTTATTTACTGATTTTACACATTCCTCCAATCTTTAGTAATCACAAGAAAATACAAGATGAAGCAGCACAACTTGTGAACATATTACCCTTTTCATAGTCTAACATAGAGAATGTCTGTTCTTCCCCCCCTCTAACTCATTAATTTCTAGTGTTTGCGTATTTTTTTTAGAAGAGAGTCTGCCATAGTTTCAGAATCGTCTTACTCCAGAATAATATAACTGATATATTTGTCTGTATCTGTCTAGCTGTCACCTTTCAGTCCATTGATCTTTCTATTTTCCTATCAGTAGTGAGGAGGTAATCTGTACTCATATTAAAAACCAAATGTGCAAAGAGAATATATTTTTGCTTCTGTAACAGACCTAATCATCTTCTCTCACCTCCAACCCCATGGAGTGTTAAGTCAGAAGCAGACCTCTGAATAAGACAATGAACAGTATCACTGTTTTTTTCTGGTTGAAATAGTATCCTGTGAATGATTTATCTCCTTTTGGCAAATGCTTGGCTTTTAATATTTTCTCCCCCAACAATCTGCTTCTATGCAAGATATATGGTTTAGGGTGGTAGGGGAAAAGGATGGTATTCCCTGAATCCTGTCTCCACTGTGGGGGCTGGTGATATACTCTGGCTTTTGAGTGTTGGGTGGCTCCTATAACCCAAACCTGTGTTTCAGTCCACATTTCCCTCACATACTACAAGCTGCGATCCCTCCTAGACCCTTCATGTTCCCTTACTGGGTACATGGGAACCTCTAAATAATTAATATGCCCTGTGTAGGACATGAAGAATCAGAGTATTGCATAGGTTGTTTTTCCAGATAATTTTTTCTGCCAAGGTTGTACTAATATACCATGATTGACATAACAAATAGCTTGTTGCTAAACTACTTCTAGAGGCCTTCAGCCTACTCAGATATGCTGACAGTGCGTGAACTGTTTTGTGACCATCCTTCCCATGCATAGTTGGATAGAAATACCATCCATGTGCAGCTTAGTCATGAGGAGTGGAAAAAAATGAGAACTCTGAAATCTGCCCTTTTATCTTACTTTATTTCTCTTACTCTCTCATATTCTCATTGAGGAAGAGGGAGAAAACGACCAGCTCTCTTTTTCCTTTCCCTTTTTAACCCAACATCTTTATGTAATATCCTACTTCCTTCCATGAATTCAAAGATGAAGGGGTATGACTATAGAAATTTGAAAATATTAAAAATTGTTTGAAAAATATTGGAATGGATGGATGTATGTATGGATAAATAGATACCCATTAGGCCATCACTATCCTTTAAAAGGGAAAAATTATAATTGAAACTAAAAGTATTTATTCAATGCTCCTTATATCACTACAGAACATTTAATGATTTAGGAATTGGTTATAGGTAATACCTCACAGCAAGGGAGTTTAACTATAGGTATAAACTTTAATCCTTCGGCAAAACAGTATGATCTATAGCTCTTCTTACGTGATAAGTGGCCTTCTCATTGTGACTTTGCCAGTACTGCAGTGCAACCCTCAAATGCCTGAAGCAATTGTATCCTTTCAGCCTAAAAATTAAATCAATACTATTGATGTGTTTTCTTTACAGATTTCTTGAACTGAGGTGTTTAATAACTGAAGCAAATTCATATATTATTACAGTGATGAGACTAAGTTCAAACTGCTATGTCAATTATGGAATACTTGGGTGTAGCCATACTGTGTATACATCTTTTATTTTTCCGTCATCATGCATATTAAGTATGCACACATTATTTTTTCCCATGACATGAAAATACATTGTTAAAATTGTTTATTTTGTTCAATAGATCTGTTGAATATTACTAAGGACAAAATAATCAGTTTATTGTGTGGATACATAGATTAATAAGAAATTCCCCTGCCCTTAACTTGGAACAGAAGATCAAACAAGATAATTATGCAAAGAAATAATTTAACAGGATTTTCTTTTGGTAATATCCCTTTAATATACTTACCAGTTTTTTAAAGTCCCTGTCCAATAACTCCAACAACTGATTTATCTCTGGTTCATTTTCTATTGGCAATTTCTTCTCTTGAAAATAGGTACCATTTTATGATGTCTTGTAATTTTTATTGTATGCTTGATATTGTGTCGTGAAAGAATAGTAGAGCATGAAGTAAATAATATTTACCCCCAGAAAAAAGGAATACCTCTTCTTTTGTTTGGTTGTTAGTTTAGGGAGAGGATGAATCAATATAATATGTAGTTAAACTGTATTCAGTTTTTGTTGCAACTTTCAGTTAAATTTATTCCACTATTAGCTTCAAATATTTTTGGGGTAGAATTGAGATTTTTTTTAAGCAGGACTTAGAATCTGATCACCTGAATCAAGAAATCACTTTATGCTTTATTGTTAACTAGGAAGCTTTCTGCACCTTGAAAGTTCCTTCTTCATCTTGTTGACCAACTCTAAGCCTTTTGGGATCCTCTAAAAATTCAGAGCGCATAGCAGGCATTCCTCTCAGATCTTCTGCCGGGCCCTTAGCCTTTAGATGTGTTCTGTAGTGCATTCTACAGTGAAGGCTAAGGGCTTTGTATTGGATTTCTGTGAAGTCTCCTGCCTTGCTCTCAGTTTTTGGTGAGCTGTAATAAACATAAGAAAGTGTTAACAGAGTTAATATGACGGAGAGCTGATGGATCAGAAAACCTGATATGTCACACTGGAGGGGGCCTTGAAAGATAAACAGGATTCAGTCTGATAGAAGTGGTAATAGAAGAACCTTAATCTATATGCTTTAACATTTAGATTTATAAGAATAGATCTACTTTATAACATCCCCAGGAAAACTGATCCTTAGCTTGTGCTTTTACTTTATGTTTTATAGTCAAAATTTTATTATCAGGTATATACTATTTATATATTGTTTCCTGACAAGTTTTTGACTGACAGACACACACAAAATACACATTTGAATCAATACATTCTTTTTCCTAATTGCATTTTATTTAAACTCATGGAGATTATTATTGTATCTTGATAGCAACAGCACAACACGGCCCAGATATAATCATAGGTAACACTTAAAAGGTTATTATTGTATTTCAAAGGCTGGTCTATATACTTTTTAGGAGTAATCTTTTGATGTAGGATCTGATATTTTATAGGTAAGAGAATTAATACTTAGAGCAGTCACATACCTGACTTACTCAAAGTGACATATTAGCAATCGGGGGAGCCAGTCCTGCAATCAGATATGTTAAACATTCAGTTCTACTCTTTTTTGCCAGTAAAAAAAGATAAAACCAGCAAGTCATAACACCTGTGGAATATTTCTCCTGTGATCTAATAATGAAAAATAGCACTGCTGATAGAAGATCTGAATCCAAGTACTAGGCTCCTGCTCCAAGCCTTGCATAATATTTCATATTATTATCTCTTGCTAGATATTTACATGGTATTTAGTAAAAATGATATTTAACTTCCCTCATTTTCTACTGCTTTTCATATACATGTTTTGCACTGGCTAATTCATTTTATCATCTATTTCGGTACCTTTGCTTTTCCTTTAAGCATGAAAGAGCATTCAGAGTCCCATGTCTGAAGCTTCATTTTCAAAATACTCAACATATTTAATTAAAAGATGTGGTTAGGAAAAATGAAAATGTTTTCTCACAACAGGATTGATAAAATATTTTTCTGTAGTTTATACACATTAATTTTACTTGCTGGATATTCAGGATAAGTTGAAGACAAGTAAAATAAGAATCAATTCATATTTATATGTATTCATATATATTTATATTTGTATATATGCATATAGTTTATGCTTTCCTTAGTTCCAGGTTGAGACAGTGAATTTTAGAAAAATGCTAGAGGAAAATAGCCTGTTTTTGTTTATATTTGGTATAACGTTTAGAAATTTGTTGATTTTTATAGGGTGTTGTCTGTGCCTATCTGAATGTTGCCTTTATATGTAACATTTTGAACCCCACACATATATTTAAATCAGAGTTATTTTTAAAAATGTAAATCAGATTTTCTCATTTTCTCATTTTCAACATTTTAATAGTTTCTTATCATGCTTAATAGGCAATCCAGTCTTTACCATCACCTACAAGGCCTTTTATTAGCTGCATTCCATGACCTCAATGCTGATTCCTTTCACCCTGGTTCTGCTATAGACAATTAGTTCACTTGTATCTCCTTAAAACATTAAAGAAAAATTCAATATCAGGAAACTATATATTTTTTCTACTTTTATGGAATGCTTTTCTTCCAGATAAAATCACCTGGTTTGGATCCTGACTTCTTTTTCATCCCCCCTCAAATACCATCTCTTCTGTGGGGCCTTTGTGGTTACTCTCTGTGAAGTAGCACCCCTCTTTACTCTCTTCATACTGACCCATCCTGTTGCTCGAGTTCTTTCTGTCTAGAACTTGCATTGTCAAGGATACTTCTTCCGCCTTGAAAGCAAACTTCCCTATATGAAAGAAGAGCCTGGTCTCTAATGGGGGAGAGTTCTCAGATTCACTTCCAGTAATTGCCCAAAGATCAGTGTTTACTAATCTGTGGAAACCCTGCTCCCTGATGATATGGGTGCTGAAGGGAGTAATACAGTATGTTGGAACAGAGGAATTTTCCCCCTAAGGCCAAGAATGGCTGCAAATTAATAGGGCTGAGGAGAATGTAGGAACCAAGTTCAAGAAGCCCAATCAAAGCTGAGAGGCAATGGCAGCAGTTATAAAGCAGATACCAAACCAGAGTACAGCACATGAAACACATGTAAAACCTAGGTGGACAAGGGTGAGAACAGAACATTGGAAGTTAGTGGGGCAAATGCCTAGAGATTCATACTGTTTTTCTGATGTAGGTAGGTGTCAGTTATGGTGTGGTGGAATCTAGACAAAAAGTGAAAGGAATATATATTATCAGGTGCAGTGTTAGTGTTCAAAATATTTTCCTCACAATGATGTATATTCACAGAGCAAGGAAGTACAACTCAGAAAATCACAACCAGTTCTGTGTGATTTCAGTTCTTATGGATAGGATGTTATACTTCATGGGTGAGATGTGATTTAAGTTGGGCTTTGTATATTGGATAATTGTTGTGGACAAAGGTGGGTGGTAAGATGGGAAGAGATGTACACAGGGCCATGAACGAATGTAATCAAAGGCTCAAAGGTAGGAACTTGTAGGACATGTTAGAGGAATCACAAAGGGCATTTCATCCTGTCTTATTATGTTAGACTAAGTTCAACATGTGTAAAATTAACAAAGAATCTTAACTATATTTTGGTCTATATCTTAGGACATATGTAAAATTTGATATCAGATACAAAATTTGAATATAAACTTATGTCAATCACTGAATCACAAAGAGGAACAAAAATTTTAAGGTTTTCCTGACTCTAATTGCCAATTCAATAAGCACTTGGGTGTGTTTCATTAGGACAAAAATTTATTAAACTCCTGTGTGATAGGTAGTATGTTCAATGATGGGGTTATGAAGATAAGTAATACAGAGTCACTCAAGGGACTTAGGGTAAAGGAAGAGACAGATTGGTAGATAATTAAAATATGGTTTTCGACATGTACCAGCATAAGTAATTTGCTCACCAATATTGATATATTCCTTATAGTGGAAATTATTCATCAAACCAATAAGGAATTGTTTATTAAAGAAAAGTACCTCTGAGTTCTAGATTTTTGGTTTTTGTATTTGTTTTATTTGTATGAGAAAATGTGCATTTTTTGCTTGTATTATGTATAACTTCAGACTTTAAAAATAGTTTACAGATATTAAGGAATACTTTATAAATTGGGCATTTAATGTATTTATTTTTTTTTAGTCTAAGAAATAAAGGCAATCAGAATATGGTCTCAGATATAAATAAGGATTCTTTTGGCTGAATTCATACCTTTTTTTGTGTGTTGTTATATTCCAAGTTTTCCCTCCACATCTCTCAGTTTTGCAACTTGTCTTTCACGTATCTGGAAGCACAGTGGTTTAATTTTTTGTTTCTGTTCCTAGTTGATGCCAGGGTATTTGCCTGCCATCTCATGTATGTTTGAGTTGGCATAAAATGAACAATTGGTTCCAGACATAAGTTTCCTACAGGTTGGTGTTTCTAAGTGGCATCAAAAGCAGAAAAAACAACAGTAATTTGAATCTTTGGTAGGCCTGTATGTAACTTTGGAGAGTAGCCGATATCTTTAGAAAACTCGACTGAATGAGTTTATATTTTTATATACAGGTAGGAATTTGATCCAAGAAACAACAATGAAAACCAGAGACCAGAATTCTATAATAATTTTTACTTTGTGCTGGATGAATTGAATATAACAATAGTATGGATGGGATGCCAAGTCCATTAGCTGCTTGACAAAGGCACATATATTTAAAGTCAATGAGGAGTAGGATATAGGTCTATGCATGGCTAATATTCTATAGGAGAAACCACAAAATAGATTTTACAATTCCTGTCACTAAGGGTTTTATCTTCATATCTTTATAAGCCATAGAAGAATATGATGCTCATACTTTTTTCCTAGGGTAAATCATACTTCCCACATTTACTGTTGTATTTTGCTAAAGTCCAACTTGATGGACCATAAAAATGAGGGTGATTTGCTCCTAATATATTTGAAATGAAGCGATAATCATTGCAAGCTATGAACATGCATAGACTATTTCCTGTGGTGAGCATACCAACTCAGCACAAGAGGGAGAAACGGAGTTGAGAGATACAGTTATATGTAATAAATATTGAGTGCCTGTCATGTTTCCATGCTGTACTAGGTACTGTATACTGGGGAATAAGAACTGAGTGGGGATTTTGAAAAAATGTCAAAGAGGAGATTATAGTGCTGAAAATTTCAGAAGAGAAGCCTAAGGGCAAACCTTACAAATCTTGTGCTAGTTGTTTACAGTGATCAGGAAGACTGTGCCCAAAGGAGGGAGACACACTGCTATGGGACAGAAACTACTAGGTTTTAAGTCGGGTCCTAGAAGCTAATCCTGTTCTGGGATCAATTGCTCTTCCAATTTAGGCTATTAGCTTTTAAGAGCTTGAGCTTTGGTTTTGTCATCTGTAAAAGAGCCTACTTCATCTGTAAGATTTCTTTTAGTTTTAACTAGATGACCGATAAGACATCTCCTAGTTGCACTGAGGAGAAAACAAGAGAAAAAGAATTGAGGTCAGACACTGCCTAAACGGCTGCCTCCCACCAGAGGGGACGCATGATTTCCATGAGCTTCTTTCAGCCTTCGAGTCACCTCCTAGATTGTCAGCTCTGAAGTGTCAAAAAGAAACAAAGATGGACTTTGTTAAAGATGACAAGACAGGTTTTATTCAGACTACTCCAGGACTGGAGAGAGACTTCACTTATAAACTGAACTCAAATCCATTGAAAAGAAAGGTGGGAAACTTTCTTAAATGGAGAGAGATGCTAAAGGAAAAGCACTGAGGGATATTAGGGAAGAGGAGGTGGGTCCCTGTGATTGGGTCGCCTGTGTCTGCTGAGCAGCGCTGTTAAAGTCAGGTTCCTGCCCTCCTGCAGAGATTGGGACATGGGGGCCCTAATCTCTGTGATTTCATTTCAAAGGGATGACTCCCAGGTTCTTGAGAAAGACATTTCTTGCTTGTAGAAGATGCATCTCTAAGGCACGGAGAAAGGGTTTATAATTGTATGCTTTCTAAAGTACATGCTCTAAGAAAAAGGAGCTCAGGGGCCTAGAATCAGGTTTTGGCTGGAACAAACACTAAATTCTTTTGGTATTGTTGAACTTTCTTAGGCAGGCATCTTAAAGACTTGGGGTGGTCCTCTTAGCAACATGGCCTTGATCTGATAGAGGCCATGGCGCAATTTGCTCAGGCATCTTAGTGTGTGTGGGAGGGAAGGGGATGCTGTAATCTGTGCTGAGAATTTTTGGGCAGAGAGAGTCTGTAGTTCTCCGGACAAATTGCAAAATTACTTTGTTAGTTTTTACGGTGAATATACTTTCCCTCCTCTTTGTCCAGAAGTTCCCTCATCTGAACTGCAGCTATCGAAGATTTTAGGTTTTATTCTTGCAACTCACTCAGTTACTAGAAAGGTGGAAAATTAGGGAACTGCCTAGTCAGAACTGCTGAAACCCATGTGGTCTAATGTACTTCCCCACTAGGTGACACTATTCATACAAGAACCATTTTATAAATCAATATCAACCTTATATACGAAAAATTCCACATACTTTCTGTCTTAAAATTATTTCCCCCTTACCACTCAAATGAAAAGCCTAGATCTCAGAATACTCGAATTTTTATATGTAGTTTTAGAAAATTGTCAAGTTCAGTTATTTTTGAACCATTCAGTAATTGGTTAGACCTTTTTATGTCTCATATAAGAACCAGCAAAATTCAGTGAATACATGTGTGGTGAGAAATATTAGTTTATGTTTAGTTGGCTGTTATAAAGTGAATTGTTTAATTTTTAAACTACACTGCAGTGGGGTGATGTAAAAAGTTTTAAAGTGTTTCAAACATGCAAAGGAGGTATGAAGGGAGATGCTATTGCTGTAAAATAAGCCTCAAAAATGGACTTTTTTTCATCTCCATTTCTACATCAATGTATTTGTAGTAAATGGATTTGCTTTCTATAAGTATCTATTCTGAAGATGGTCTCTCGGGTGTTGTTTTTTTACTGATGAAAATGTATTTATGCCATGTATGATTCCATCTCACATACACACCAGACTTCTGTTTTGTCAGGACGCTTATATAAAGTTGGACTGTAAAGTGACATTTCCATTTCCAGAATGACCACAAAGACTAGAACCCAAAACCTGCAGTTTTGCTTAGTTGAACTAGGAGTAAAAAATAAGATGAAAAGGTAAAAATGGATGCATCGCAAAAGTGATGCCTTACTAAGGAATATGGTAAAAGACTACAGCCAACTGGTAAAGATACCAATATTTAGAGTTAGTTTTCAACAGCAACAACAGTTCAAATTAAGAACAGAACATAATAAGAAATAAAGACAAACAATGTACATTTTCTTTTATAAAACCAATACCTGAGATGAAGGAGCCATGGATATACAATGGGGAAATGACAGCCTCTTCAACAGCTGGTGTTGGCAAAACAGGACAGCTACATGTAAGAGAATGAAACTGGATTATTGTCTAACCCCATACACAAAAGTAAACTCAAAATGGACCAAAGACCTGAATGTAAGTCATGAAACCATAAAACTCTTAGAAAAAAATATAGGCAAAATCTCTTGGACATAAATATGAGCGACTTCTTTATGAACATATCTCCCCAGGCAAGGGAAACAAAAGCAAAAATGAACAAGTGGGACCATATCAAACTAAAAAGCTTCTGTACAGCAAAGGACACCACCAATAAAACAAAAAGACATCCTACAGTATGGGAGAATATATTCATAAATGACATATCTGATAAGGGGTTGACATCCAAATTATATAAAGAACTCACACACCTCAACAAACAAAAAGCAAATAATTCAATTAAAAAATGGGCAGAGGAGCTGAACAGACACCTCTCCAAAGAAGAAATTTAGATGGCCAACAGGCACATGAAAAGATGTTCCACATCGCTAATCATCAGAGAAATGCAAATTAAAACCACAGGGAGTTATCACCTCACACCAGTTAGGATGGCCACCATCCAAAAGACAAACAACAACAAATGTTGGCGAGGATGTGGAGAAAAGGGAACCCTCCTACACTGCTGATGGGAATGCAAATTAGTTCAACCACCGTGGAAAGCACAATGGGGTTCCTCAAAAAACTCAAAATAGGAATACCATTTGACCCAGGCATCCCACTCCTAGGAATTTAACCTAAGAATGCAGCAGCCCAGTTTCAAAAAGACATATGCATCCCTATATTTATTGCAGCACTATTTACAATAGCCAAGAAATGGAAGCAACCTCAGTGTCCATCAGTAGATGAATGGATAAAGAAGAGGTGGTACATATACACAATGGAATATTATTCATCCATAAGAAGAAAACAAATCCTACCATTTGCAACAACATGGATGGAGCTAGAGGGTATTATGCTCAGTGAAATAAGCCAGGTGGAGAAAGACAAGAATCAAATGATTTCACTCATGTGTGGAGGAGTATAAGAACAAAGAAAAAACTGAAGGAACCAAACAGCAGCAGACTCACAGAACCCAAGAATGGACTAACAGTTACCAAAGGGAAAGGGACTGGGGAAGATGGGTGGGAAAGGAGATATAAGGGGGAAAAAGGGGCATTATGATTAGCACACATAATATAGCAGGGCAGTGTCTACGGGGAAGGCAGTATAACATGGAGAAGACAAGTAGTTATTCTATAGCATCTTACTATGCTGATGGACAGTGACTGTAATGGGGTTGGTGGGGGGGACCTGATGAAGGGGGTAGTTTAATAACCATAATATTGCACATGTAATTGCACATTAATCATAGCAAAATAAAAAAGAATTAAAAAAGTCAATTCCTATAAAATATGACTTTCTATACATTGACAAATTACATAAGATTTGGAGAAAAAATTACATGAATGCATCCTAAGAAACATCTGATTTTAAAATGGAGATTTAAAAAACAGATGATTAGGAAAAAATATATGCTTTGTAAAAGGATAATTTTCACTTTTCTTTTTAGAGAGGTATCCCAAGTTATTTGCCATATGATTGTTTTTTAAAGTTGAATATATATCATATATAAATGTATAAATATATAACATGTATTGGTACCTGTACTTTTCCTACCCTCTAGAGTAATTTATTTACTCTTTCCTCTTTGTTAATATTTTTAATTCCTTATTGAAAGTTACAATCTCCCTGGTAAGTCCATTGTGTACCATGTAGTAGATATCTGATAAGTGTGTGAAGAAACTGATGAATAAATTTTGTATGGAGAGACATTAGTTTACACAGCTAAGAAAACTGTCAATTAAAATATATAATATAATTGAAAGGATAAAATTTTCTCTTCCAAGTGACCAAAATGTCCTTAATATTCTCCTCAGCTTGACTAAACTTTAGAAAGATTTCTTCCTCACTAAAGGCCCCTAACTTCCTTTATCTTAGAGCATTTGCTTAAAAAAACCTCATAATTGTAAATTCGTTCCCTCTTAGACTTAAGCCTTCTATTAGCATCTAGCCAGTTTTACCATCCAAGAATGTCTTTCTCTTGGACCTGGGAGCCATTCATTTGAAATGTAATCATCAAAAAAGTGAGTGCCCCTGTCTCCCAGTGTCTGTGGGAGGGTAGGACCCTCATTTCTGTGAGGGCCCGTTATTACACTGATGGCCGATCAAGTGGGGATGCAAGTTTGGGAGAAAGTTTAACTGATTTCTTGAAACAATAACAATAGGTATTTTCTTAATTCTTTTCCCAAGGTGGCAGTCAGCCTTTCTTCTAAACACAGATTGAAAAAATATTTTTAAAATGATCTGTCAAATAAAACCTTCCTTAGGTGTTTACATGCTTCATACCAGCCTTAAGCACACAAAAATTCCTCTCTTTAACCTTGAGTTATGCTTGCTATGTTATTCTCCGAAGACTGAATGATAGACACTAAATTATTGAATCAGAGATAAAATCAATCATCTTGATCACACTGAACTCTTTGGAAACATATTAACTTTTGGGAAGATTATAAATATGAACAAATCTGATTTTATGGAAACTAGACTTTTGACTAATGTATACACATGGGTACACATATCCATCTATATATCTATCTAAACTAGTTTAATTGAATTCAGGTTGTATGTCTGATTAGTCCTCCCAATACCAAGTTATTGATTTTTAACTCACAGCTTTCTAATTTACTATGAGCTTTATGAAAGTATTTCTGTATAAATTATATATCTTCCTTGAATAGATTGTATTGAATTATCCTTAATGTACATTTCAGCTCTAAACCTCTTTTGTTTAATATAAGAAATATTTACTTATTTATAATTTCTCTTGTTCCACATAGACTTATATCCATATATTCCTGTTGGCCATTCACATGACCTACAATGGAAATGTAAAAATATGTAGCTGTATCCATAGAAACAGGTAGTAAGCTTACATCAATATTTTATCATATAAGCAGTAATTTCAGGGATTACATTTCCTGTATCCAGCCTGATCAAGAGTTCACAAAAGGATTATTGAGGGATATAATGTATTTTCTTTACTTAAAAATGAAAATAGAAAAATGTTGAAGGAAAAAGAGAAAGATTAACCTGTCAGTATTTATGGAATGTGTTTAGGTGTGAGAATGTACCTTTTAGGTTGTGTGGTCTTTAGTGCAATTAGAGTAGAAGAGCTTGCAAAGTTCCTTTCTCAAAGTTTGATCCAAACCACCTACATTGAAATTAATTTGTTGCACACATAAAAATCAGAATATTTTGGATAGAACTCAACAATCTACATTTTAATAAGTTCCTTAGATGATTTTTATACGTGTAAAAGTACGTGTTTTTTACATGTTAAAGTTTAAGAGCCAGTGCCCTAGAGGTAGTTAATGTTTGTAACTCAGAAAATGCAATAAGGTTGCAAATATACAAAGCACACCAAGAAATTTAAGACTCTTCAGGGATTCATTGGAGACTTTTATCAAAAGAAATAGCTTTATTGAAATAATAGCATGATGTAAGAAAAGAATAAACCAGGAAATAAAATAGGAGCAAGAATATAAAGAAACAGGTAAGTAGACACAATGTGGTGCCTACTTGATGATTTCTACTCAAAAAATTTTATTTTTCTAAGTTATATTCTGAAACCTCCTTCTTATGAAGATCAGCCTTCTCAGGATAGACATCTAGATTGAGTCATGGAGGAACATTTTTGGATGCTGATCTACTTAGCCTGAAAGACTTTTGCTGCTATATTGCTATGTAATGACCTTATTCAAACTAAAATTTCTTTAATCTGTCACTTCTAAGGGAAAAGAGATCACAATAACACTGTCATACGCTATTTATTTGTCAGATAATGAGGTTTATAAAAGTCCTGAGAGAGAATAAAAATTACTCATTTTCCACTTTATTATGCTTTTTGTCTCAGAAATTCAGATACTTGTTTAAAGTCGATGGTAAGTTGACTCATATTGTAAAAGCTTGTTTTACTTCTAAGGATGTAGTGCTGCTACCCAATACAAAGGGAGTATATAGTCTGAGAACTATGCTTTTGTATACAGAGGTATTAAAGCTTGATGGGGAAGATGTGCTGGGTAATCATGAACAAATTATTTAGTGTCTTTCATCACATTTTACCCATTTTTTTTACTGGAGATAATAATAGTACTTAGTGTATTGGATTACTGTGGGGAGAGATAATAGATGGAAAATGCTTAGAACAATACTTAGCAATGGCAAGTAATCAATACATGTTGATTTATTTTTCTATAAGAATGTTTAAATGTTTATATCATCTAGAAGTTTATTGCGCAGAGATACTTTTAGAGATAGATTATGCTTACAGCAGTCAAAACGTTTTTCTTAAAAAGAAAAAACAGAACCCAAAACAAATGACATTATAACTTTAGAAAGCATTGTGATGCTACTGAAAGAATAAAAACATCAAAAAAAAAATTTCTGTGGCTTAGTCAATGCCAAATGCCAGTGTTTCTGGTTGGTGGGCAGCCTCTGGGAGTCCACTATCATTTTCTTAAAAACTTTGGCCCCGGAGTTGCATATACCACTGCTTCTCATATTCTGTTGGTGAAATCTAGTTATGTGGTTAACCTCAATGCAATAGATAATGTACATGGACAATAGAGTCTGCTTAGGTTTTGCCTCCCTGTGGAAGCGGAAGCTCCAGGTTTTGATGGACAACTAACCATCTTTCACACAATCTCCATTTACACCAAATGTTTGAATCAGTAGATCTGCATTTCAAGTGACAAGGTGATTCATGATTATTACACTATGGCTAATTCTACATGGATCAACTCCTTTTTCCCCCCAGGAATCTTTTGTATTTGGTCAAACAGTTGACTTTTTTGAGAAAAAATTATGAATCATTGATCCTCTCTTGAAAGCAGGCCTGATGAATAGTGGAGAATAGAAATGGCTGTATGTACTGAATGAAGAAGAGGAAGCAGAAAGGGCAGGGAAAGAAGGTCAAGCAGGGACAGCCTTCCTGTTGGCCTCTCAGGTTGTCTGAGGCTGTATTATTTCATATTTGTGATAACATTACTCCCCTCCAAATTTGCCCAACTTATGATCAATGCATTTCATTCAAATCATGTCTGGAGAAAGGATTATAGTCTGTGGCTTTGATATACGTATATGAATTGACAATCTCTTCTGACATGCTAAACCCTCAACAACGTTCATTATCTCTGAGTACCCTAGAAATACATAGAAAGATTCAAACTCTGTACAACATAAGAACATTTATTTTTAGAACTTCTTCTAAAACAAATTCATTTGGCTTTGACAGAGGAAACAATCTCTTCTAAACAAAAGCAGCTGTTCTACTTTCAGTTCTGGTATATTCCCCCCACCCAGCCTCTGCCTAGCCCACTTTAATCTGCATAGTTGTTTCTTGACATTCTCTTTGTCCAGCTCCTTTCTGTACTCATGCAGCTATTTATTAAAGCCCTATTCCTGAAGGACAGGTCACCACCACCCACTGAGAGGAGTCTGGACATGCTCAGATCCTTCTCATCTGAAGATACCCTCTTTCCTTCATTTTCCAGGTTTACTGAGCTACAGCCCACCTATGCTCGACTGTATCCATCCCTTGCAGTTGGTTGGCCAATTGACACTCAAATGCCTTCTCTCTCCAGCTGTAGTTCAGAAAGACAATAATAACAACTATAAAAAGTTACCGTGTAGTTTTCAGTTTTCTCATCAGTAAAATCAGAACAGTAATATCTGAACAGATACTGGCTTTTGGCAGGAAGTATCTAAATCAATGTGGCTTTTGACAGAAATAAAGAGAAATGCATGTGAGGTGGTTAGCCCAGTACCTGGCACCAAGTTCTCATTTTTAAGTTATTGTGATTAATGTTATAATTAATTTTAATTTCTTGAGTGCTGTTTGTCCTATCTGTTGTGCCTTGTCCCTCTCTTACGCAGCTTCATCTCTCATTTGTGTGTGGGTGGCTCCCAAGTCTGTACCAGCAGCCCTGGCAGTCCTCAGGAGCTTTCGGTCTGTGTTTCCATCTGCCTCAATACAGCTAGTGAATTTCCCCAGTGAGATTTTCTGGAGGTATTTCTATACCCCAGACCACATTTATTTTCTCATTTAATTATTATTACAATGCTATGTTACATGCTATTCTTGTTTCCATTTTATGAAATAGATGAGGAAACACTGAAAATTGTGGAGCTGAACCCACCAGAACACCCACTGTCCAGGCACTCAGGATTGCTCTTCCTCCTTTATGCCAAGTGATTTCACCTCCTCCCAGTATTCTTTCCATCTTCATACTTTGCATTTTTGGGTAACAAATGCCAGCTATAAGATTTTTCAAGCGCAGGTTTGCATTTCTGTCCTAGGTCCTGATTTTTGGTGATTTTTGAGAGGAGAAGGAGGTAGATAATTTTATACTATACCATCATGAATGTGGAAGCCCGTAGCTATACTTTCCAAAGCATAGTTATAGTTACTGGGGGCAACTAGAATGTTAGAATATTTGAACAAGCAGCCAGAAGGGAGAAGTGAGTCAAGATTCAAGAGGCATATTTCAAGGTAGATTCAGTGGGGTCTGTACAATGGAAAGATAGTGTGGACTCTGGTGCCAGACTGATCTAAATTAAAACTCTACCTATCATAGTCATCTGTCATGTGGAGTAAGTTATTTTATCTCAGAGCCTTAGTTCAATAAAGGTTAATTTCCTTTCCTTCTATGCTCAGCTTCAAAATTACATATATTTAATATCATGGATGTGGCCATTTAACTGTAATATGGGTACAGTCATCTGCACCTGCACATAATTAAGGTTCTCACTGAACGTTATTTAGCTGGTGATAGAGGTTGCTTAGTAGATTAGTTGTTCTTAAATGTTCTTCAGACCACCTGCTGGATTTTATGGGTTGAATGGAGTGGTGATTTGAATCTTGATGTATTTATGCACAATTTGCACACATACACCATGATTAGTTATATTCATTTAATAGGCACTTAGCAAATGCCCTTGTGAAAGTGAGAAAATATGGGCAATTGCTCAGTGTATTTCCTACTTTGTAAAAACATTGGCAATGCTGATGAATAATTAATCACCTGATTGTTGCCCCGCTCAGTGTCCACAGTCTGGAGGTGAGATGAGTCACTTTACACATGGGGACAGGCACTTAAAGTTCTGTTTCAGTTTAGGAGTATAGATGTGAGTTGTTTTTGTTCTACAGCTTAAAGGGCCAAGATTGCTTGTACCGAAACTCTGACCCCTAAAAATCACCTAGTCTCTTTTTCGTGTAAAAGTTTTTGCATTACATGTACACTCTATACATTTCTTATTGTGTGTGCATCTTTATTGAATCCAGTTCCATTTACTAACTTTGAATGTATTGATTTTTATTTTGTTTCAAAAGTATGTACTTAACATTTATGTTAACTTGTTATAATTTAGTAAATTTAATAAAACAAAATCCAATAATCTTCAGCATTACTGATATTTTTATTTTGTCTAAAATCAACACACTAACAGGCTTATTCTGGTAAGCTTTTCTATCTGACACATACCTCCTTTTCCCGACTCAAGCTTTGGAGTTCATTTCTTTTTAAATTTCTACAGATTCCTTAGGCATGATCCCCTTTTTGATGAACCTGTATGGAGATTTGAGTGGAATAACATCTGCAACACAAATCTGGATCTATCCAAGTGAAACCAATTTAAACTTATTAAATTGCTGCAGCATTCCAGGAGCCCTGATTAAGAGCTCCTCCAGTCCAGGAGTTGAATAATTTCACTGCCACTTAAGGCCATTCGATGTTTTACATTATCTCTAGTGGTGTCCTTTCAGATTAAACATAATCCCATTAAGCAATGCTGCTGGCTTTTTGGGTTATATATACTGGGTTTAGTAATGCTCTGCTGTTACTTGGGACTATGTTTGTTAATTCTTTGTCTTGGATAGCCGGTACATTCTGGCAATAAGCTTACATAAAGGAGATGGATGGATTCTTCATTAGTAGGATTGATTAAGATGTCATAAAATATCTGTGACCCACATGTCCTCAGACCATATTATACTTGCACCAAAATTTCATTGGTTCAAATTCCAGTCTATTAAAAAAGTACATATTCTTCCATTCCTCCTAGCCACTACCAGGCTCTTGAGGAGTGCTAAAGGGGGCTCTTACACATGCCGACAGATCAGTCCTGGTCTCCATTCTCCACACCGGTAGGCTTATGGTGAGTGCAAACTCTCCTCTGCCAATCTGTCTTGTGTGTGACCATTTATAAAGTAAGTGAGATGGGACTTTTCCCACACTGTCACTACCATTTCTGGTAGGTCATTTCTTCCATAGAAATCTTGGTCACCAATGCCCTCAACTTGGTCAGAATTACCATAACTAATACAGTGCTAGGTGTTATTCTGGTAATCTGCATATACTAACCCATTTTCACATTATGAAAATTCTGTGAAGAAGGTATTGTAATTATCTCTGTTTTGCAGATGGAAAGACTTGAGGCATAGAAGCTAAGTAGTTTACCTGAGGTTACATGGAGTCAGATGGATTCAGTGTATACTCAGGTCAGCTGCTTGCCAACCCTGGAACCTAGAGATTTGTTTTATAACCTCTTTCAACCCAAGTTGTCCTCATTTATAAAACTCAGTTACTGAGAGTACTTGTCTCCTTAGTTGTTGTGAAGATTAAATGAGATAACTTATATCAAGTGCATACCAAATGGCAGTTACACAAATGTTGGCTACTATTATTCTTTTGTATTAAAATAGTCTTAAATTGAGTTTTAGAAAAAGTCTGTTCTATCAAATCATTATATTTAGTAGCTGAACTTTCTTCAAAGTTATAAAAGTAAATAGAAAGATCTTACAATTTTTCTGAAATTGTTTTTAGTGGCTTAATATGTTTCACTTTGAAAAGTGGCATAAAGGTTGAAAACTCAGAACAAGTAGCACAGTATTATCAATCATTTCTACTTTTGAGTAAAGAGCTGCCGAGCCAGAGAAGAGTTTAGCTGTTGTACATAATGTTTTTATTGAATGCTTTTCATGTGCCTGTGGATCTGTAGCGTTTGCTTAAAGGAATTATTTTTTTGAGTCTTTATAACAGTTGTGCATAATAGGTGTCATTATTTTCCCTGTTTTGTAGAAGAGAAACTGATGCACATGGAAATTAAGTAATTTGCCCCAAAGTTGCCCAGTTTTTGAATGCTGGAGCCCTCTGGCCCTAGGTGATCTCTTAACCATGACTAGTTCCCACATACTGTGTTCCTAGGCATTGCAAAATGTTCCATTGGCTAGAGTTAATTTTGTGTACTGACCTTTGGGACTCCTGGGAGAATTATAGAACCACCTTTAAAGCTCATAGAGCCAGTTGGCCAATGGGTATGAGCAGAAAGCTAGACAGAGATGGTGCGTTGCTATTGGCCAAACATGATGGGAGGGACTTATTTGTGTCCAAGGGAAATAAAATGGAGTATATCTTTTTGGTTTTAGCTTTACTAAATATCTGCAGAACCCAGTGGCACTATGTGTTTACCACATCTAAGGGAAAAAATATACTTTTCTCAGGTAGGGGCATGTAAGTCATTTATATATTTGTAATAATGGACGCCCCAGGCATTAGGACTTATTGAAGTACTTTCTTTCCTATATAGCATATTCAGATCCTTTCGTTTACACTACCTCTTTAAACTTTGTATTATTGACCCTGTAAAGTCATGACAGATGTGGACACTGACTAGTGAAATAGCTTTCACATCCAATGCAAGTTGACATTTGTCATATAGAATTGCTGCCTCTCACTCTACAATTGCTTATATATATATATATATATATATATATATATATAAGCTTACTTCCTATGAAAGTCTTTCCTCTCATTCCTGTATTTTTCAACTGGAGAGTCAGACTTGGCAGGTTTCTGAGCTGAAACTGCTGTTGATGTTTTTGAAAACTATACACCAAGACCTGAATGAGAAGTGGAAGTTTGCCATGTACCCTCAATATCATTTCTCCCAGCTTTCAAATTTCTAGGCTGTGTCTCCCACATGTTTTTCAGAGAGATATGCCTCTAGAATTTCATTTCTTTTTTTTCCCCTTGTTTTTTGAAAAAGAATCAGCTGTATTTATCTTTTTATCCTGGCTTCCATGGTCTTATTTTTTCCTTTCATATAGGTATAGCTTGTCTTCCAAGTTCTCAATACTTCTCTTAAAGAGCTCTTTCTTTCTCCATCTCAATTACCATATCCTATTTTCTTTAATACTGATTTTGTTCTAATAATACAACAAAAGTCTATTTTAAGAGCTAATTAGGTTCCTTTAGGGCTTTTAAACTAGTGAAAAATTTTCTAAAATCCCCCAATATTATTGCAATTGAAATAAAATGTATATACATTGAAATTAGCAGATTTTACATGTACACATTGGTGAGCTTTAACAAATGATTAAACCGTGAGTATCACATCATGATAGAGAACGTTTCTATTGTCCCAGAAATTTCCTTTGCCTTAACTTTCCAAGCAAGTCCTATAACCACAGATGAAAAAGGTTATGATTGTTATATGATAGTTTTGTCTATTCTTGAACTTTATAAGTGCAGAATCATACAGTGTGTGTTCACTTATTTCTAGCTTCTTTTGCTTAAGGTAATCAATTTGAGATTAATTTTTGTTATTTCACACATCAGTAGTTCTTTTTTAAATTACAGAATAGTTTTCTAATTGAATAAACCATGAATTTACCACAATTTGTTTATTATTATCCATTTGGGTTTTTCACATTTTTGGGGTAATTATGAATAAAGTTGTAATAAACATTCTTATAGAAGGTTTTTGGAGATGCAGTCCCATTTCTTTTTGATACATGTTCAGGAGTTGGATAGCTGAGTCATAGAGTAGGTATATGTTAGTTTATAGTAAATGCCAAATTATAGCAGTTGAACCCTTTTTTGTCAGATACACATGACAGATGATGATATAATAGATATATCCTCACAGCTCTGTGCAAGATTATACAAAACCCACAAAGTAAGATTTAGTCTTCTCTCATCAACTTAAGGAAACATATAAGAATGCAACAGAGTGAGAATGATATCACTGATCAACCTTAAATTCCATTTAAATTTATTAAAAGAAAATCCTTGTTCATTAATACCATACTCCAATTGTTTTTATTTACAAAAATTTACACAGTAGTTTTTCCATTTTATCCTCTCATTAGTAATGTATGAGGACTTCAGTTGCTCTACATCCTTGCCAGCATTTGGTTTTGACAGTCATTTTAGTTAGCTATTCTAGTGAGCTATTCCAATGAAGATACCAGTGAATATTCCAGTGAAGAGTAAAACCCTCAGATTAGGGTTTTAAATTTACTTCTCCCTGTTGACTAATGATGGAAAATGGTTTCGATCCAATAGGTTTAGTTTATTCTTTTACATTAGAGCTGATCTATTTTGATTTTGAAGTCTGTACAATTCTTACCTAGCATACAGTCCTTACACTAGGTTTTGAACCTTTCTTCTAAAATATAGCCTTCCAGAGATCTCAATGGACAGTGACCGAAGTGGTTTGTGAGGATTTTTCATTCTGGCTTGGCTGGAGCTATATCTCCCAACACTGCATGACCTCTGATATCTCTGCTCAATTAGCAGCCCTGTAACATATACTCTAGATCTGCTAGACCTTGTGGATTCTTGCCCTGCACTTCCTCAACACAGTTCTGGTTCAAGGACCTACAAGAACCTCCATGCGGACTTTTTTGTTTCCCCCTTGCCCCCTCCGTAGTCTCTAGGACACTGCTCCACAATTTCAGTCACTTCAACAGCCCAAACTTTAGTCTTTGTCCTCTCACCTCAGCTAAACTTGCTTTGCTTGGACTTTATCTTTCTATACCGTGGTCCAGAAAGTGCCCCTGGACAAAGCCAGGTCAAACATAGGACACACCACCTCCTGTGTTTCCTATCCTCAGTGGTCACAGTTCTGCACTGGTTGATTTCCAATGCCTAGATATAGTTGACTCGCTAAATTTGTCCACTTGATAATGATCTACAGTGTTAGGGGAAGCCTGTTTCAGTTGCTCCCTCATGGTCAAAAGCAAGAGAACCTCCTTTGTTACTAGTCAGTTGCCTCTTCTAAGGTAAGTACTTAAGTATGCAACACTAATCTGATTTTTTTTTATGGTTTCCTCTTTTCTCTAATTGCTATCATTCTACATAATAGATATCTACATATGCATGGAAAAATATCCTGGGGTATCACTGTCAGTGTGTGATTTGTTGAAAATTTTTGTAAATAAAAACAATTGGAGTATGGTATTAGTGAACAAGGGGTTTCTTTTAATAAATTTAAATGGAATTTAAGGTTGATCAGTGATATCATTCTCACTCTCTTGCATTCTTATATGTTTCCTTAAGTTGATGAGAGAAGACTAAATCTTTGTGGATTTTGTATAATCTTGCACAGAGCTGTGAGGATATGTCTATTATCATCTGTCATGTGTATCAGAAAAAAAAGGGTTGAACTGCTAACACAGAGTGACTGTTTTACAGAGGGTTAGACATTGACATACCGTTTATATTTTTTAAATCTTTTAAAAATTAAAGTATTGATATACAAGCTTATATTGGTTTCAAGTATTCAGCTCAGTGATTCAATAGTTACTCATATTTTAAATCCTGACCACCCCTAGTACACTTACTATCTGTCAATGTAGGAAGATCTTACAGAATCATTTGTTATATTCTCCATGCTGTACTACTATCCCTATGACTAACTTACATTATGATTGAGAATTTTTGTGTCCCTTTATCCTCCTCACCCTTCCCACCCACCTACCACAACCTCTCCCCCATTTTAACTTCCCCCATTTTAAGTCACTCTTCAGTGTCACTGTTTTTCATTTTGTTTTGTTTTTATATTCCACAAATAAGTGAAATCATATGGTATTTGTCTTTCTCCACCTGACTTATTTCACTGAGCATAATACTCTCTAAGTTCAGGCATATTGTTGCAAATGGCAGGATTTCTTTCTTTTTTATGACTGAATAATAGTCCATTGTGTATATGTACCACTTCTTCTTCATACATTCACCTATTGATGGACACTTTGGTTGCTTCCATATCCTGGCTATTGTAAATAATGTGGCAGTAAGCATAGAGGCGCATATATCTTTTTGAATCAGGGATCTTGTTTTCTTCAGGTAAATTCCTAGAAATAGAATTACTAGGTTGAATGGTATTCCTATTTTTAGTTTTTTGAGGAACCTCCACATTGCTTTCCATAGTGGCTGCACCAACTGACATCCCCACCAACAGTGTAGAAGGGTTCCCTTTTCTCCACGTCCTCACCAATGCTTGTTATTTCTTGTCTTTTGGATAATGACCATTCTAACTGATGTGAATAGATTATCTCATTGTGGTTTTGATTTGCATTTCTCTGATAATTTGTGATCTGGAACATCTTTTCATATGTCTGTTGTCCATCTGTATTTCTTCTTTGGAGAGTCTGTTCAGGTCCTCCACCCATTTTTTAATCAGGTTATTTATTTTTTTTGATGTTGAAGCTTACGAGTTTACTATTTTGGATGTTAACACCTTTTTGGGGTCTTGTTTCTTTATCCATTCTGCACCCTATGCCTTTTGATTGGTTCAGTCAGTCCAGTTATATTTAAGGTTGTTATTGCTAGATATGTACTTACTTACTACCATTTTTTCAATTGTTTTCTGTTTGATTTTGTATTTCCTCTTCCTTTCTTACTCTTTTATATTCTTGTTATTTGATGTTTTTCTTCAGTGTTGTTTGGACTTCTTTTTTTAAATTTTTTTCTGTATCTGTTAATGGCTTTAGTTTGTGGTTACCATTAGGTTCATAGAAAGTTTCCTAAATATATAACAGTCTAGGTTATTTTAATGGTTGCTCTATTTCAAACACAATCTAAAAGTACTTCTTTCTTATTCTTCCTCCTTCACACTTTATGTATTAGATATAATCTACTTTTTTTGTATATATCCCTTGACTGATTTTGTGTATTGTTAATTTTACTACTTTTTAAAGTACTTTATACTTGCTTCGTAAGTAACTGGTCTACTGCCTTTACTGTAGGTTTATTTTCATTGATGAAAAATATTTAGGCTTAAGAACATTTTCATCTACAGAAGTTCCTTTAACATATCCTGTAAGGCAGGCTTAATGGTGGTGAATTCTTTTAACTTTAGTTTATCTGGGAAACTTTTAATCTCTCTTTCAATTCTCAATGGTAACCTTGCTGGTTAGAGTATTCTTGGTTGTTTCAATACATACATATTTCATGCTACTACCTTCTGGCCTGTAAAGTTTCTGTAAGAAATCTACTGATATCCTGATGGAGTTTTCTTTACAGGTAACGGCTTCTCTCTTGCTGCTTTTAAAATTCTCCCTTTATCTTTAATCATTGCCATTTTAATTATGCCTTGGTGTTGTCTTCCTGGGGTTCCTTTTGTTAGGGGCTCTCTGTACTTTCAGAACCTGGATGTCTGTTTCCTTCCCCAGAATGGGGAAGTTTCAGCAGTTATTTGTTCAAAGAGACTTTCTATGCTTTTATCTCTCCTCCTTCTGGTACCCATATTATGTGAATACTATTTTGTTTGGGGTTGTCACATGGCTCTCTTAGTGTCCTCTCATTCTTAGAGATTCTTTTTCTGCCTGTTCCTCAGCTTCATCGTTTTACAGTTCTCTTAATTTCCACCTCATTGACTGTCTGCTCTACTTGCAGCAGTCTGCTTTTCATTCCCTCCATTGTGTTTTTCATTTCAGTTACTGTATTCTTTAACTCTGAGTGGCTCTTTTTCAACTCTTTCTATCTCTTTGTTGAAGTTCTCACTGAAATCATTAATTCTTTTTCTCAGGTCAGTGATCAACTTTATGACTGTTACTTTGAAATCTTTATCAAGAAGACTGGTGATCTCCATTTAGCCCTCTTTCTGGTGTCTTATCCTGTTCTTTTGTTTGGGACATATTCCTCCTCCTACATATTGTGTCTGGGTTTCTGTGTTTATTCCTTTGTATTGGATAGATCAGCTTTGCCTCTTAGCCTAGAAAGTAATGGTTTTATGAAGAAAGCATTCTGTGGTGCCTAGAAGCTCCAGACTCTTTTCTCACCAGCACCTGGTTCTCCTTTGAGGTAGAGCTGAGTTGCTACAGGTGGGCTATGGATGGGGCTGCCTTTCTGCATGTCTTCTAGCTGTGGCTGATCTCAGCTTGCCATGTTGGCAGCTAACCTCAGCCAGACCTTTGTGAGCTGTGCAGTGCCATGTGCTGCTGGGATTGTTGCATGTGGGGCTACCCTCTGCTTGCTGGCAACCATAGCAGCTACTGGGCTTGCAGGTTGGGTAGGGCAAGTATCAGGGGAGCTCTGCTGGGGGGCTGAGCCACCAGCAAGGGGGAGGAGCATTTGGAACTGGCTCCCACAGGCACCTTGCCATTTGCACTGAGACATGGCCAAGAAATCTGGGAAAGTCTCCTTCTGCCTGCTTGGCAGCAAAGTCTCCCTCCACCCGCCAAGCAGCAGAGTTAGACACTGCTGGGCAAGCAGGCTGGGTGGGTAAGCAGCTGCATAGGGAGGTGTGTGTGTGTGTGTGTGTGTGTGTGTGTGTGTGTGTGTGTGTGTGTGTGTGTGTGTGTGTGTGTGTGTGTGTGTGTGTGTGTGTGTGTGTGTGTGTGTGTGTGTGTGTGTGTGTGTGTGTGTGTGTGTGTGTGTGTGTGTGTGTGTGTGTGTGTGTGTGTGTGTGTGTGTGTGTGTGTGTAAGATGCTGATCCACCAGTGAGGGGAATGGAGCATTTGATATTGGCTCCCATGAGTGCCTGACCAGTTGGGCCATAGGAGGGGAACCATCATCACCCTGCCCTTTCTCCTCCTGAGAGAGCTCCCTCCAACCCCCACCCTTCTGGCACTGTTCCCGCTGCTGATAAAACTTTCAGACTGCTGACTTTGTGTTGGGTCTCAGCAGGACCAGTGGAGCATGCCTGTCCTCGGCAGGTGACTGGACTCTCAGCCTGCCAGAGTGCTCCATCTCTCCCTGGTGTTCAGCCCCATTAATCACCAAAGCCCAGGGCAATGTGGGCTCATGTTCCCAGAGCAGATCTCCAGGGCCAGGTATCCAGGATTCCTGTGTGGTTATCCCCTCTCTGTTCTGTTCCTCTCCCCCCCACTTGTGGACTGGCATGGGTAAGGGCTTGGGTCCCAACTGATGGCAGCTCTGCTACTTTACCCTACTGTGTGTGGGCTTCTCTTTTTCACCAGGTATAGCTAGTCTGTTCTGAAGTCTTCAGGTTGTCTTCAGGGGTAGTTGTGTATGTGGGAGGAAGAGGTTTCACCTTGCCTTCCTACTCTGCCACCTTTCCCAAGATCAACATGTTATTTTTAGCTTGTATCTTATTTATGCATATTAAAAACAACAAACTAATCTTAATTATATTTAATTTACTTGTTAGAATCATTAATCTCAGAAGTGATTTATCACTGGAAATCCATTGAAATGTGTAACATTGGTAGGGAAATCTAAGAAGGTCAAAGCATTCTTAAAGAGAAAATATTTCAATGGACTTTTAACAATCTTTAATCTTGAAAAGGGGAAAAAAGGAAAGGTAAGTTTATAAAAATAAATCAACCAATTTTGAAATAATAGTTTGTTTTTCAGGTAAAGAAATGAAAATATCATCTTATTCTGTACGAGAATTTTCCATAAATTATAACTAAATATCATTACATTAAATAATAAAGAACACACACTAAAATAACATTTGAATCAGCAAATTAATTGAAACAACACTGGATGCTGAGAAGTGATGGATCCTTAGATGTGGCTTTCTACATAAGGTCCAATGGTCATTACATCAGTCTCGGTCAATTTTTTCTTTACTACCTATGAAATGAAACAGATACATTAGATGAATTTTATTCCTCATTCTAGGCTTTATTATTCTAAGTTGTGAAAAAAACCTTGATTCAAATTTAAAAAAACCTTATTTTTAGGAACTTCATTTTAATTAGATATACTATTGGGGGAAAGTTTAAATAAATCCTATTGTGGAAAAAATGCAGTGTTACAAGCTATTCAACAGTCTTGAGTGTCACCATTCTTTTAGCATATGTGATAATAAATTACGTTTTATTATTTTCTATTAATTTATAGCCATCCTGAGTTTGACAATCATACTTAACATTATCTTCTATATTAAATATTCAGTCAGTCTGGCAAGCATTAGGTACATAAAACAACTGCAAGATGATTAGTTTTTTTTCTATCTTAAAAATAAATTTGCCTGGACAGGTAGAGATGTAGATGTTTATTCATAATCATATCAGTTCACCCACGCAATTTTATATTTAAAAGTGCCATAGACTCATGGTTCTGTCTTGCATTCACATTCATGACTATGCTTTGGAATTGGTTTAAGTAGCTTAATTTTTCTTATAGTTGACATTCTGGTTTCTGACATTCTCACAGGAGCTTCTTATTGTTAACCTGATAAAAAATCCATTTCTACTTGCTACAACCAATTTTAATTTTCATGGTTCTCTTAAAAAAATATATGAAACAAAGATGTTAAGTCTGTATGTCTTCACTGAGTTTATATCTGCTAATTCAAAGTTTAGGAGAGTTATAATTGTGTAACCAAGAATTACTCTTGTACCATAAACCAATTTATATCCGTTTCAGTGGCCTTTGAGTTCTACCACTTAAATAATTCCTAGCTCTTTTATTTCCCTGATGATTTAGAGGTTAATAATTTCACTGAAACAGAATGCAAGCCAGGGAGGCGTGAAAGGAAGTCTCCAAGACTCCAGATACCTTTGATGTTCTTTTCATATGTGAGTGATTTAGAAGAAAGAGAGTCATTGAAAATGCAATTTTTAGAAAAAGTATGCTGGTGATTACCTGAGTAAGATGATGAGGAATAGAAAGAATAGCAATGATTTGCATGGTTTTGGTTTATTTTGTGCTAGGAGGAAAATTATTAGATATTGATTGCTAGAGAGTCTCAACAGAAAAATGGGAGCAAAGATAATGATGACTGATTTCTGCAGTAGCAAGGCTCAAGATATCAAACACAAAGAATAAAACTGAACAGAAGTATGGAATTTTCCATTTGAATAATGATAATGAGAAATAGATATTGGAAGCTAAACAGAAACCATAAAAACCAATAATTATTCCTTAATTTTTATAAACATCTTCATATCAATGTTTGCATTAGGTCCTCACAGTAGTCCTGTGAAACTAACCTCCGGGTGTTGTCTCATTTCATTTTTAAAGTTAAGAAATCTTAGGCCCAGGGAATTTAGTTGATTTGTCTAAGTTCACACATTTTTAATGTGGTATATATAGCATTAGAATTAATGTTTGTCTCCCTTGTATCAGTGTTTCCTACACAGTCCAGTCATATGTGTTTTCAAATATTTGGAAACTCATGTTAAAACACTAGTTTTTAGAGCTTGTACAAATGAATTTATCTAGAAATTAATTATACTATATAGCTGAAAGGATAATTTGTTACTTTAAATTTTAATTTTGTCTGATAAAATGATGTAAATAAAATCTTCTAAACTGTTTTTAGTCACTGGTAGTTATTATGATATTGTGAAGTGCTATAAATGTGTACATAAATGTATTGTGATGTGTACTAAACTATATATAAAACATAAACTACGTGATTTAACAGAACTGGTATAACATTGACCATCAATTTTTGAAGATCACAACTGCAAAACATTTAAATAGTTGATAAATCAGTATTGAAACAGATCAGTTGGCATTTGCTTATGCCTTCCTTTTTCTGTTTATGACAATCGTCCCTTTTCCTTTTGAAAAGAACAGTCTAACGTGTCTCTTATCTGTTATTTCTTACAAGAGAAAATTTAGTATAACTGCCTAGATGCATCTCTTTGCCAATTATTTCATGCTCTATGTCCTTTGAGCAGCATTTCTAGACAGAATACAAAGAGACAGAGTAGAAGCTTCCTGTTGCACCTCATGGGATTATGTCAATCAGCTCTAAGGAATGGACTAACATTACATTATCAGTCTTTGCTCCCAGAGAGACAAACTCTTGGGGTCAGTCTGATGCACAGAAATAGTATTCTATCCAGTTCTTTAGGTAGGGATTTCTAGGAAATTAGTTGTACAGAATTGTTGGGTGGATGTGTGTGTAGTTGTGTTATGTGGTAGTGAGGAGAGGTGTAGGATCCTTGAGAAGAATCTGAAATTAAACTTAGTTTCTCTACCAAATTGTATTGTCAAGAGATTAGTTCTCTTGCTTCGGGAGTCAAAGTGAAACCTTGGAGAAATTGAACAATGAAAGGTAATAAAAAAGGGGGGGAAGAAGGGGCACAGGAGGGGAAAGTTCTGGAGAGGCTAACATGGCTATGTTTATGAGTGATAATCTTGTGCTTCTGGCCCAATTTTAAAAAATGGGTTAGGATGGGTCAGACAGAAGGAGATGTTGAAAGTGTCTCAAAGGAAAGCTGATATTTGACAACAATAATTTAAATGCCCCTTATCCTAATTCCCTTTACTATTTGTATCAGAAATTCAGTTAATAGCTTACTCATTTGTGTTCAGTGAAGATTGTGCCTTTGGGAAAATATTAGGACAAAATCACATTTATTTGGTTATTTAAGAATTTTATTTTTATTTGTTTTAATTTCACTGAATGCTATGCATAGATAAGATATAAATATTCTCTTGCCATTTTGAAAAACAGATTAATGATCTTTGTTAAATATTAGAGGTTATCCATGTCTACATTTATTCAAAAAATTCCTTTCACTCACTGTGGATCAAACTTGCATCATCTTTGTAACCAAGACAGTAAAAGTTATCCAGGAAAAATTAAGTTTGCATAATTAGTGTTCTGAGAAACTTTGGGAAACATGTTCTAATTTCACCCAGAAATGCCCCAGTTGTGTTTATAGGACAAGATTCTATATGGATACCGATTTCATAGCATATCTTTGACATCTGTGCTCTAGTGTGATTTATATACATGCCTTGTGAAGGGGATGTTTTCTCTCAACTTTCCCTTACCTAGCAAGTAAAGAATTAACTTCCTAAGAAAAGATAACCAGTGTGAACTAGGACTTCTAATTGTGGATATTCTAGGAGCAGGGTGTTGCTTACTGTGCAGGCTTATGATGTCTGGGTCTCGTCCTTGGGCTCTAATTCCAATGACCTGGGTGATGGTGGGAGCAACTACATCACTTTCTCATTTTCTCTGTCTTCACAGAAGGGGAAAGATTTGTCCGAGGTGTCGGCAGCAGTCCTAGCGTCCTGAAAGCTCGCATTCTCTGTGCTTTCTTGTCAGCACGATGTTTCTCTCTGTGTTTCTTATCCCCCGAAATGGAAACATGCTGATGCTCTTAAAAAAGATTTTTTAGGGTAGTAACTTCAGTAATTAGAACTCTTACTTAAAATTTAAATTTAAAGTGACGTTATACACTTAGTATCAAAAATAATCAAATTTAATGATAAAATTCATTTTTAAAATCTTTAGAATGTGTTTAGCAATCTTTCCTTTTCTACCTTTAAGGTTCTTATTATAGAGATGGAAAAAAATATACATTCCTAGATTTCAGCTGTAAAAATATTTCTAGTTTCTTTTCCACTTCTCATCCAACAGTAACATTAGATTTCATATTATCTTCAAAAATATTTCTTAAAAGTCTTATAGTCTTTGAGATGTCCCAGGGTATTCTCAGATGGCATACTCTTTTACTGCAGACTTGAAATGAGGACATATCAGAATTGTGTTACCTATCATAAAAGGATCCTCAACTGATAGGAATATTAAAATCTGTTTCAGTAAGTCTACTAAATGGTTTTGTCTTTGAGGTTTAGCCAAAAGTACTATTTTTGGTAAAAATTCAAACTATGATTTTTAAATACTGGCATAAGACACATCAGTTACTTCATTTAAAATGTATGGTAACAAGAAAGCAGATTGTCATAATATTAGTCAAATCTCGAGGGAGATAACTCTTTTTACTATAGATTTTACCTCACTATTTTATGATTTTTAATTGTGCTTCAGATTAAAAGTAGGCAAACACTGTGAAATATAAGGTTTAATCGTTTGGATTTGAATTTTAATGCATTAAAAAGACTGTGCAAAGGGTTTTGCATCGATAATAGCAGCATAATAAATTTGATACATTGGCTAGCCACACAGTATGAAGTAGTGAATGCTAATAATATCACATCATATTTAACATTGGCTCATACTAACATTCTTTGTTGTGCTCAGAGCCCTGGGAGTCAGTTCTTGATCTTGATTTCCTCTTAACTATATTTGGAAGTTGAAATATAACTTCAATGATAGGAGGTCTATTATTTGCCAAAGAGTACCTTAAAGACAATAACAATCAAATAGTATAGATAGGTTAGAAGTTAAATACATAGTATATATTAATTTCCTCACTGTCAGATATTAGTTAATCTCGAAGAACACTTAATTGATATGATAAAACCGTATGGAAATAAATTTAAAGTGAGATGATTGGCTAAGGAATGGGAAGAAATAAATACTGTTATTTTTGGTTAACCTATAAAACAGATAGGACAATTTAGAGGCCTCTCTCCAAAAATAAGTATATACTTTTTGTTTTATTTTAACTTTTCCTAGACTGTAAGTCTTAGGAGGGCAGACACTTTGTGCTTTCTTCATGGTTATATCTTCAGTGAGGATGTACAAAAGTCACTCAAACACATTTGCATTTCATGTAATCCTGCAAAACTGACAAAGAACCAAATATGTCTTTTTTTTTACCATTATCACCCAGTAACTGTCATTGGGATTTTAAGATTAAAATAGAAATTCCTACAAATGGTGAAGCATAGTCTATCGCATAAATCATTCTTGACTTTTAGGATTTTTTTAGTGGGAACATGAGACAGACAAAGATATGATCCAAGCAGGCAATATACAAACCCACTACACAAAGATCAGAGATAGCTCACAGTGTAAAGCAAATGTAACAGTATTTTGTGCATGATGCAGAAAGAAAATCTTTCTTAAGGAAAAACAAACTTCCTGGAAAATATTTATACAGGGGTTATAAAAATTTCATAGTGAATGGTGAAAGAAAAAAATTCCTAGCATGCACTTGAATGAAATATTGGAAGAAATGGAAGAACTGCTGATTTTTGTGCAAATTGGAGAAAATATGAGTCACCTAGTTATGTGATTTATATAAAGAAAATTAGGGCTGATTGTAATCTCCATTTTCTACAACAAGTAAGCACGTATTTCACTTAGAGATCAGTGGGCTGGTCGCTTTCTCTTATGGCTGAGCATTTAATGCTCTGGTTTCACTTAATAGCAGTCATGGCAAAGAATAAGTCACTGTTTTTCAGTCTAGGTATTGAAGTGTTAAAACCAACTACACTATTAGGGAAACTATGTGGGCTTGGTGGGAATATAAGCATGAAAATTCTGGCTTTCATGATATGATGACACTAGTTATGGATTTCAGAATTACACATGCATCCATATGGATAACATTAAAATGATATATTTGATTGTAATTCCCAGTACAGATCTCATGCATCAGCCCTTGGCCATCATGAGACATTTTTGAAGTGAATTAGATCCTTAGAGTTGCTATGTAAATGGCTGTCATGGCAGTACTTCAGGGATAATGCCTGGGTGTATTTCAGTATTGCAGTAGACCATCTCAGGGATTTTTTTCTTCCACATAAGTAGATATGCCACAAAAACTTAGATGCTAACATTGATAGAAACGTGTTTTGAAATAAGATGCAGAAAAGAACAATAAGTATGCTTCAAAGGTCTTTGCACTTGCAAAGAGAAACTAAATATTAATGTTAATAAATTGATGTAATAGAAATTGCAGTGTTTTGTGGTTCCTTCTGCTTCATTGAAAACATTAAGGGTAAAAGTGTCCCTAGAAAAGCAAAATATTCTGAAAACATTCTGGAAATGGCATAATTTTATCTGTTGCTCAAAGATTGCACCTTTAGTAGAGAATAAAGTATTCTTCATAAGAAGAAAGATGGTATGTTATAGAGTGTATGACATATCTTTAAAAGAAGACAAAATTTAGGTATTTCACTTTTATCTTTCCATTGACCTGACTTTTGTTACAATTGACTTCTGGCATCCCATTTAGCTATTTGTGAAATTGTTAAATGGAAACCTTATCACAGAAATTCTGACACTCTTATAAGTGTTTAACTGTTATCCTAACCCCCACCTCAATATGACTTACCTCTTCCTCACTAGAGAAGCAGTAAAAACATAAGGACATGAAAGATCATTAGAACTCTTCTAATAGTTCTTCGATTCCTAGGAGACTTCAAATTCTTCATGAATGTTCAGAGTTCCAGAGCAAATACTTTAAGAGAATCTGAAGGGGAGCAGACTGATCCTTTAGTTGGTCATTTCATGATGTTCTCTTGAGTTTAATAATGCAGTATAGTATGTTTAATGACTGTTTTCTCAAAACAAATACCCTACTATGTTAAAATAAAGCCATGCCGTGACAGGAGTTGGTGTGCCCTTGTCTCTGCATGTGTCTGTAGGTCAAGAACACAGGAAAAATGATTGGACACTGTATCTACCACCTTTTGGGGCTGGTATATTAGTTTCCTAGGGCTGGCATAACAAATTATGACAGACTGATGGCTTAGAATAACAAAAATTTATTCTCTTACAGTTCTGGAGGCTAGAAGTCTGAAATCAAGGTGTTGGTAAGACTGGTCTCTTTTAGAAGCCCTGGGAAAGAATCTGTCTCATGCCTAGTTTCTGGGGTTGCTGGCAATCCATGGCATTTCTTGGTTTGTGAATGCTTCACTCCAGTCTCCCTCTCTGCATCCACACTGTGTTCTCCCTGTGCCTCCAGATGACCTTCTTGTAAGGACATAGGTCATTGAATTTAGGGCCCATCCTAATCCGGGATGACCTCATCTTAACTCGTTACATCTCAAAGACTATTTCTCAGTGAGGTTTCATTCTGAGTGTCTGGTACACATGAGTTCTGGGAGACATTATTCAACCAGGACAGAGGGAGGTAGCTTTAAGTCAAATCTCTCTTACTGTGATGGAGTTTTGAGGTAGACATTATTAGTATCTGGCAGTGTCACCAGTTCTCAAGTTTTTGCATTTATGCAGGACAACGTTTCCTGACCCTTTTGCACTGGGTGGGACTTTGTGAACCCGTGACTGACGATGACAGGAATTATTTGGGGGCTTAACCACCTAACAGCCGGAGTGCTAGTCTTCATGCCCACCTTTCCTGGTGAAGACGAACCTGGAGTCACGAAGGAAATGCCGCACCGTCAAGGCTGCCTGGATAGTTAGTGTGCCTTATCTGAGTGACATCTAGACCTTTATTTCATTATGCCCCTCTGATTTTGGTGGTATTTGCCACCAAAGCAAAGATAAGCAGCTATGACAAATAACAATTTCCTCAACTTCCAGAACATCTCTGGCCGTAACTAAATTAATCAGTAGTCTAAGATGGAATCAAATGTGATCTTAACCCGAAGTTTTTTTTCGGGCATTTAAATTTCTCCTTCTTCCTTGGGAAATTCAATTCTATTCACAACTATTTGTTGGATACATTTATATTGGGGACTATCTACACATATATATTTAGAACATGTTTGATTTGTTACCTTTGACACTGCAGTATGGACAAATAAAGCCAAAGATTGGTGCTGAATACTTGAAAATCTATTTTTCCTAAGAGAGTTATGACATATATTTTTGTCATTTAACTATTATAAAATTCCCAGTGGTACCACATTGGCAGGAAATAAGACTTTAAAAAATGGTGTTTCTATATCAAACAAAAATTTGTTGAGCTATGCTTTAAACACCAGAACTGAGATTCAAAGGAAAAGCTTTTATTATTGGAAATAAAAATGGTAATCTATAGACAATCTTACGCTGGCTGCAAAGAATGCTGTGACATTTCAGACATATGTTCAACTTCCAACTCTGTAATGAGTATATTGTGAGTCTATTTATATACAGTTCATTTGAAGGGCAGAAATGAGAAGTTATAAACAAATGGTGGGGGTCCAAAACTGATGTCAGTTAAGTAATAATTTTATATATTACTTAATACAGCAATTGTAATACAACACCGCACTGGGATGTCTGAACCTCTTTCTAGAATGTTACATAAAAACTCAGTGTCAAAAGACAATGGGAAAACTAATATAAAATGGGAAGAAGACAGTCATTCCCCAATAAGATTGGACTAGAAAAGACTTAAGGCTGAAGGGGTAGTGTTCACTGACCTGAATTTGCTGATCTGTGGAAGAGCTAAATTTGAGACAACACAGAAAGTAGCCTGGACTGAGCATTCTCTACAAAGCTGGCTGGTTAAATGGCTTTGCTGTTGTGTCACAAGGCAGAATGTCAAGGGTGACTCTCTGTTCTCAAAAGTGTTCTTTATCTCAAAGGTCCCTCACAAAATGCCTGTGTGCTTACTGGCATGTGTGGCTTGGAAAGGACCAAGGTCTTCCAGAGGCCTTAGACCAATTTGGTATCTTGGTATCTTGACATCTCTCAAAATGAAGATGACCTTAAGCTCATCAGTGTGTTGCATTGCCCTTAACCCAATCCCAGCAACTGTGGATTTGGAGGGCTCATTTGAGCCTATTTCATGTCATATTCATAGTCCTGAAATTTTGCCCAAATTCTATTTATTCTATAAATATTTACTGGCTATCTCCCATGACTGAGATTTTTTTCAAGAGTTGGTATAACAAACACAAATATTGTGTCTGTCTTCATGAAATTCACAATCAAATGGAAAAAGCAGGCATTGCATAAACAACCAAATAGATTAATATTATAATTTTGTTTCATGAGTCCTTTTATGAAAGAAGTATGATAAATGATGAAGATGCCTCTATCTCTTCCCCTCACATGAAGGACCTCTCATGGTGATGATCCTTTGGCAATCTATAAGATCCCATTTTGAACTGCAAATAGATCTTTACTTCTGTATATTTAGTCTGCCTTTTACTGTCAATGTAAGCAGTTTTGACTCTCCAAAGTTTACCTCTGAGGATGTGTGATTTGCTTTTTATTAAAAACTGCTGCTAGTCCTGGCAAATGTCTGCTTTTCCAGAAAAAATGGAATTCAGCAACATCACCATATAACCGTCTCCTCTCTGCAATTATATTTATTCCAAAGTGCTGAAAACGTGGATTATATGTCATATATCTGTATGTCCTTTATAGCACAGAGCTGAATGCTTGTCAGTAGGTGGTACTGATAGGTGCTGGGGTAATATGGAGGGGACATTAAATACTCTATTTTATATGAAATGATGGCTTAAGAAAAGAAAAATTAACAAGTATTTAGAGGAAGGGATTTGACTTCATATTTTTGGCATAACTCAGGAAAAAGTGGCATTTATATAAATGTTAAAATACTTTAGAACTTTTAAAAGGTGTCTATTAATGCAATTTCAAGTTCCCCTGTTGATGACATTTGAATTCGCCTTGACTATCACTGCAGAAGAGTTTAATGAGTTACTGTTGAGATATGCTAATTGAAAAATGACAAGACAAATGAAACCTTTCCTTTTCTTGTATCATGTAGAACTTGGACTTTTACCATTTTTCAAGCATAGCTTTCATTTCTTGAAATGAAAAATTACATGCTTAAGAATAAAAATCTTCTTATATTGAGACCACCTAGAGAATTCTTGCTGGTCTGTCTGGATTCCTGATTCCCTCTGCTTCAGCTTGAATGCTCTCCAGTTTTCATCTTGTTTGACCCACTCATAGAGCTTGAATTTTATCCATTGGCAACTCACAGGCTCCATGTAATGTTCCAGGCAGTCACCCAAGATCCCCTCATGCTCTGCTGAGCTCTGACTCACCTCCATTTCCCCATTACCCTCAACTTAAGGTACTACCATCTCAACAGGCATCCTGACCTGAAGTCTCTAGCACCTCTAACATACGGATATGTGTTTCTTTTCTCAAGTCCAGCCTGACACACCCACTTAGATGGCACAATCTACATACAGTTACTATGTGAGGCAAATAAATCCCAGCAGTGGTGACCTCAGCCACAAGAAGGTGATCCGTGCTTCTCAGCTGTCTGCTGGCCTAACCTCACACCCAGCTCCTGCCAGAAAAAGATTAGTCTATCAATCCTAAATCCTTACCTCATCCCATGGCTTCCTGAAACGAATATACCCTGACGCCTGGTGGCCTTTTGCTGCTTTTGTCTCTTTGCCAACCTGGACATTCCCCAACTGGCTCAGTGAGCAGTCTGTCCTCTGTCCTGCTGTCTGGAGCTTTGACGTGCTGTATCTGCTCCTAGGTCTGTGTTTGCCTTGACCTTGGTATCTGTGAGGTACCTGACTCTTGGCTATGGTCTGATTCTCGTATTTCTCTCCTATGGTCCCTCTCTTGACTTTTCCAGGTTTGATGACCAGCTTGTCTGTGTTCTCAGCTGATACTTACAGGGCTGGCATGGCAAAATAATTAGCATTGTTGAATAAAGGTGGGTACTGGGACTTCTGGTGCCTAAAAATTATGATTGGATTTATTAAATTATTATCGTATTTCCTAAGAAACCAAGTGTGCTCTTTAAACCATATGGGTTTAAAGGTATAAAAACTCCTCCTGGTTTATAGTCAAATTCTGTTAGTGGTGATTAATCATGATAAGAGCCCAGATGAAACGAGAACAGTGCTCAGACTTCAAGGTGGGGAAACAAATCTCTCTGGATTACCCAGCGGGACTTACTGTCCTAAATGTTCTGCAGGTATTTTAAGCTAAACATGAGCACAGGGGTAATGTTTTGAAAATTATTGATGTACTTTTTTATTTTGCCTTTCAGAGTACAAGACCATTGTCTTAGTTTGCCTGAGGCAACAATATGCCTGGGAGAGATTAGGATTTGTTACAAGTCCTAATGCAAAGCAAAAGTGCCCAAAAAATAAAGATGAGAAAGGAATAAAAAAGTATGTTGTAAAAAAAAGGCTCCTAGGGGTTGAGGTTAGTATTGGCAGTTTCCTCCTCTAAGATCAATTAAACTATTAGCAATTTTAGGAGGAAAAGTTGTATTAGTTTTATATTCCCCATTTTTGCAAATAAACAACTCATCTTGGAGTAGTCATTTTCAGAGTCCTCCTGTAACTTAACCTACAGAATGTAACCTTGCCCTCTATAAAGTCTTGGCCGAGGGGATTTTGGAAAGAAGAGATACAGAGAAAGGAAAGTAAGCAACTAGTTGTGGGTCCACATTTTCCTTTCTCTGGGATTTGGCCCAGAAGTACATTGGTAAATAGAGAATATTAGAATAGTCAGAGGGAGACCCCTGACTTGTCAGTCCTGCATAAGGACCCTCATTTGGACAGGAGAAGGATACTGGCAGGGGTCAGCACAACCAGGTCAAAGTGATATGGCCAGGGTGGCCTCTGAAGGTGCAAAACGGTCCTGAGGATTGGGTTTGTTAAGGCACCCTTGGTTCCCGTACAGATCTTGCCAGAGGGGGTCACTGTTGTTGGGGTGAAGTGAGGACTAGGAGCACCACCGAACTGAGGCCAAGTAAGAGGAGCGGGCAGACTTAGAGGTTTCTGCAGAAAGATGTACGGCTGATACTATAAACAGCAGTGTCTGTACCAAAAACATGGCTCTGAGGTATATTAGCATAGATATCAGCATCAGAAGAGCAGAACAACCAGAATCTAGGAGGAAAGGGGCCCCATGGAGCCATTGGAGGGGTGAGAGTGAGACGTCAGGAGCATCAGGTGTTAGGTCTCCTCCCCCGTATCATGACAGCAGTAAGCCGCACTCCTGCCCCAGCAGGACAGGGTCAGTCATCTGAGCTTATTTTATCTAAGAGACACTGTAGTCAAACTGATCTTTAAACTAGATTGCACATCTAGTTATCTTTTCTTTCCCCCTCACTAATCAGAAATGGATATGCCTCCGGAGAAAGACAGATTACACAAAAAAAGAAAGAATTTTTTCAATATAGATCTGAATTCTAGGTGCAACATGACTACACATATCAGAGATAAAGCTCGTGATTTTATCATGAAGGCCTCTTCCTATCGGCTCCCACATCTGTGCCATAAGTACTGGGGTTTTCTCTGTCATTCAGGCTTAAAATCTAGAATCATCTTTAATTCTGCCACTCCTTTTTCTTCAACACCTAAGTGGTCAATGTTTGCAGGTCTTACATTTTTTACACTTCTTTGGCTTTTCCCCTTCCTCTGTCTCAGTAGCCTCCTAATTGGTGTCTTCTCCTCGTGACCATCTGTTCTAATCCTTTGTGTGCATGACTTCTAGAATGGACTTCTTAAATGAAGAGCATGATCCTCTCTATTACCCACTTCTCAAAACCATTCAATAGTTTATCATTTTCTACTAAATTGTATGAAAACTTCCCAGTCCTACATAAGGGCTTGCAAAAATATGACAATTTACCTTTATTGTTTCATCTTCCCTTCATCTCTGTAAATACCCAGTGGAATGGCCAGGAGTACTTTTTCAGTAAGGCAGTGCTGGCTTCTAAGTCCTGGTGCCGTTCCTTTTGCCTGGGACGTCATCATTTCTGCCTTACTCTTTCCTCTTCCTCAGTTCTTTGTGTGTAAACTCTGTCTAAACACCACAGTACCTGGTCTTTTGTAATGTATAGGATAGATGCTTATAAATATTTGTGAAATTAAATAACAGTGGTGGTAATGGTATAGGGCTCATATCTGATGATATCTAAGAGAGAAACAAGTGATTATCCTCTGGGCATAAAGGAGAAAGGCTCACAGGAAAAGTAGAAATATGTTTGGCTAGAATAGAAAAACAATAAAAATAAGTTCAGAAGATCCCTCTTGTGACTCTGGAGAAGGCCCTGGCTGTGGTGCTAGAGAAAAGGGAATGCATATAACAGTTTGGGTGCAATGGTATTTGCCATGAACCTCTAGGGTCTGCAGTGGGGACGGACCAACAGCATATACTTACTTACTAGCACTGGGAAAGTAGGCCATAGAGGAGATTTTAGTTCAGACATTAAGAAGACGGTTTCCTTAATTGTTACAACTTTTATTATCTTTACATATTTCAAATGAACAATTGTTTACGCAGTCACCTGCTGTCAGAGAAATGGAAAAAGGCAATTTTCTGTCTTTTTCTGTTAGCCACTGATGACATGATCAATGTTGTGTTTTTTGTGGGTGAAGCTTATCAATATATTTCTTATCAAAATAAGTGATACAAAGAGGATACAGGCTTTATTAGGCTGATGTGCATTGCAAGTATCTAAGGACCAAGTAACTTCCTGAGCTGAAATGACTTTAGAGTTTATTGGCAGGGAGGGAGGGAGAGAGAGGAATATGTCTGTAGGTTTGGCTGAAGTTAACAGTTTTCATATTTAAATGCTGCAAAATTTATAGTCAAAAGTTGTAAATAGAATGGTTTTTGGAAGGCTTATGGCTGGTCAGTTATTCAAGATTCACAAGATAGGGAAATAGGTAAGAATCAGAGGCCAGGAGGACACTGAGGGCGCTCTGTCATGCATGTTTTGATACTGTTATGGTGCTAGCAAGGCCTTCAGTTGTGTATCTGAAAGAAAGCCTCCCACCTCTTGATTTGAACAACAATAAAAACATTAGATCATTCACAGTTTAGTCATATGGAAAATCTGTTAGCCAGTGGAATTCTTCTAAGGGCGATTTTCAGCATTTCTTGAGAAAAAAATAATTTGATTGGCCTATGGAAGTGAAGTGTTGAGAATGTAAGTAAGTACATACTGATGAAAAGAAATATACAATTGCTAAATTGTGAAAAAAACACAGAAGTGAGCTTGCAGACACTGGAGAAGACGGAGGAAGGAATGGAGGATAATAGAATGAGGAAAATATCTAGACTGGTCTCTGAGTGAGGGAAAGGGCCCAACATTATTCATAATGGCAGTATGTCCAGGAAGATAATTTCACATATAGAAGTACTGATGTTATTTTTTAGGTTGCTGTGGAGTAGAGGATATAGATGCCTTCCTTTGAGTCTTTTATGGAGCCATCAGTTAACTGATCACTAATTTTGTTTATTTATGTGTGAGTATGGTCTTTTAGGGTAACTCAGTGAGGCTCTGAATTTTAAACCAAAGTTAACACAAAGGTAGCACAGACTGCTCTAAGAATGAGAAGATAAGAAATCATCTGACATCTGGGATACAGGATTTTTAAAAGTCTGTCTTTTGGACTAGTGAGAGAACACACGGAGTTGACAAACACAGAAGTCATTCTTGAAATTCAAACATGGTACCCTCTTCTTTTTGTTGTATGATTTAACACTGCAGACATACTTCTTATTTCCATCTTTTTGTCCCTTTCTGTGTTTATTTTGGTGCAAACTAGACTGGGATGAGTGGACCATAAATATGAATCATTCATTCAGTCAAAAATAATAGGTATTCAGTAAACAATCTCTCATCCGCACCCCTGACTCCCTTTAGTAAAAATCCTCAGACGCCTCTGCTCCTATGATACTCCATGTGCTTTTGATTATAATATTTATCTTAGTATTTTATAATAATTTGTTTCCAGTTCTACCTCTTACACTAGATTATGGGCCTCTCCAATATTATTTATGTTTTTATTTACAGCAGCTGCATGGCCGAACTAAATTGTTGGTCACTGAAGTTTCTTGTGGCCATGAGCAGAAGCCTAATACCCAGAACATAACCGAACATATCTATATATAATGAGGGCTTTTCAGAAAACATGTTAAATGGATGTATGAGTAAGTATTTTCTATTCCTAGCCATTCTCTGAACAATAATCTTAGTGCCTCTAATTTATTAGTCTGCCTATGGACCTGACACATCATTTTGTTTTCTTTTTTTTTAACATTTGCTTTATATAACTTATTTGTGCATTTGTGTGTGAGGCTATGTTTGCATCTCTTCTTTCTCTATTCCTCCCATAATCCCCCACCCCACCCCACCCCATATGGTAAGTTCTTTCATGAGAGGAACTATGGCTTAAGTCATTTATTTTCAACTCACCAGAATATTACATTATAACATTAATAATTTTAGTTGGATTATAACCAGAAGCATTCATTTTTCAATAACAAATGTCTCTTTAATTGTTGGAAGGAGATTAGTTTTGTGTTTTGAACCAGGGAGAAATATCCTTGATCGTCCATACAAGGCTTTATTTTTTTCTATGTTTTCAAGACTTTGTACCATCTTAGGCATATAATGCCACACTCAGAAATACTTTCCAAACCATTAACTTTGATTTCCCAGGTGAATAAATTATTTTTGAGTAGTGGTTTGAAAACTGAAGGTTTTGACTTATTTGGCATCTGGATTTATCTGACAGATGATTTAAAGAGCCTCATAATTATAAAATATGATCGTTTATTGAGACAGATGTACATATGGTGCACCTTTTGAAATTAAATAAAAAGTGCCTGAGTCTAACATCTGTGTTGAAGGCATTCATCACAGCAAGTCTCCCAGAAACTATTTGACACTTTCCTTACTTCTACTTGAAATAGTTTTTCACCATGCTTGTTCTATAGAGGTTTACTATTTGCTTTCAGAGATATATCTTATATATTTGGTTTTATTTCACAATCCTAAATGTCCTTCACAGACATGGTTTATTAGAGTAGATTATATATTGTATTAGTATTCAGACTAAGCTAATGTTCAGGTAGTATTCAGTCTAAGAGACTCCAACCTACAAGAGCTTAAATTCTAAGTTTATTTTCCTTCATATGTCCAGAAGTAAGCAGCCGAAGCTGGTTGGGGTGGCTGTACTTTTCCATGTCATTCAGAGACCTAGTTTCACTCTTCCTGTTGCTCCATCATCCCCTAGGATGTTGTTCATGTCCACTTTGTCAAAGCTGGATCACTGTCCACAATGTAACTGACATAACCGGGAAAAGGAAGTCCAGAGCAAACATCTTTCTTTTTAAGGAGATAACCAGAAGTTACGTAAGTTTCTCTCCTATCCTATTAACCAAACTTAGACGCAGCACTATGCTTAGCCGTAAAAAAGACTGGGAATAAATATGTAAGCTGGGTGAACAAGGAACTAGGTAAAACCCTTAAGATTCTATTATGAAAAGGAAAATAAGGGACAGACACTCGTGAACAGTCTGACTCAGTCTGTTCTTCTGGCTACCTTCCATGAGTACCTTCTTCCTACATGTAGACCATATTCTTTTCTTTCCCAAATGGGTCGCCAAAGTACCTTTAAGTTATCCTATCCATGTAAAAATTGCGTGTTGCATTTTCCTCTTTGTCAAGTTTGAACTTGGCCCTTTGCAACCTAGTAATTTACAAACTAATCCAAAAGGGGTGCATCCCTGACAACCAGTGTACAGTGGTAGACTGAAACAGAATAACCACCATGGTAAACTCTTGTTAACAAAATAGGAAGAACGGGGACAGTTACTGCTCCATAGACATGGCCACAATCTGGTATGCCATAATTTTAAGGTACTCATCTGGCAATGGAGTAAATTGCTCAGCTGGACTCTTTTCCTGATCTCTGAGAATAACTCTCTGATCCTCTTTTCAGAGTCCCCTGCTGCTTCTCTCTCAAGTCGGACTGGGTCCTTTTCTGTGCAGTACCTTCCTCTGCCACAGCTGACGTCAGCACTGGCAGTGTGTCCTTCGTGAGCATGTGCTTCAGAGACGGTCACTTGTGTGCTCATGTGGCTTCTTTGGCAATACCATTCCCTCAAAAACTTAATAAGCTTCCAGTCTACTTGCTTGCAATGCAATTCATGTAAAAGTCACCATATTCAGAATTATTCTATCCATAGTTCTTAAGCCTCCAAGATCTTATTTACTGCATCTCTGCTGGAATCCTCCCTCTCACTTTCATTTAAATACCGGTTCATTTAAGGTTATCCAAAAAATACAGTCTTCAAGGAGGGAGTTAATCTGAACTTTGTCTCCGGGATGTTCCCAGTGTTTGACTAAAAAGTCTTACTGGGAGAATTTAAAGAAAGGCTTTGAAGGACAGACTTAGCTTCTGCTGTTTGGAGCACAAAAGCAGTTGACTTCCAGCCCTGTGAGGCCATATACCTTTCAGTAAAGAAGATGGAATGCCACAGGTAGAACGTGTCTCTATTACAAGCTCTGTCTCCTTTATTATCTACTTGTAAACTGGTCTTTTCACTCATAAGCCCCTTTCTTACAGGACTTTTCCAAAAGAAGCTAGGAGCCACCATCACTTACCAATATTCTGAATTTTCTAGAGAAAAATCTCAGCAAGTATGTTGTCCGCCTTCCTGGTTCTCACAGGGTGTGTCTTAGCTTGGGCAGCTATCATAGACTGGGCAGCTTAAATAACAAACATTTATTTCTAACAGTTCTGGATGCTGGAAATCCATGAACTAAATCAGGGTCCCAACATGGTCTGGTTCTAGTGAGAGCTCTCTTTCTGATTTATAGACAGGTGTCTTCTTCTATTCTCACATGACAGAGATAGATCATCTTTCTCATGCTTCCTCTTGTAAGGGTACTAATTCAATTCATACAGACTCCATCCTCATGAAATCATTACCTCCCGAGGCCTTACCTCAAATACCACCACACTGGGAAATTATGGCTTCAATACATGAATTTTAGGGGGGCATGAACATTTAGTCCATAGCAAGTTGCATTTTTTCCTATTGGTTTTCTTGGAATAAAATAGGTCACTAGCTTCCCAAGATTCAATATCTGTTTCCTCATTGCCATCCGTCTAATTGCTAAATTAATAAATATTTTGAGTATTTACTATTGTAGCTTCTCTCATCTCTTACCAATTTTTTATATGAGATAAGGTATAAGATACATCTCTAATAAGTGAAGCAAAACTACAGTTATTTTAAATAAGATTGAAGGTTGTTTTCTCATATGCTATCAGAGGAGAGAGTTCATGGCTGGTAGAGTTGGTCTACTACAGGAAATCATTCATGGATGTGAGTTTGCTCATAGGATGATATGCTAGCATGTTCCATCGTCATCTAGGACATTGTTCTCTTCTACGTGGATTGGAGTCAGAAGAGGAAGTTAAGAGTCAGTAACTTCATCTTCAAGGCAATGATCCTGAAGTTGCTTATATCACTTGTGCTCACATCCTAATTGACCCAAGACTTCATCTCATGGCCACACACAGCTGCTCTGAAGGATGGGAAATGAGGTCTGCAGCTGGGAGTGCCAGCCTCACGTAGGCTAAAGATAACAGGGTTTTATTATTTAAAAAAAGAAAGAAAAAAAGAATTCTTGAGGGCAGTAAGCATAAGACACTAATTTATAAAGAAAGTTTCATTGTACTCAATTCCAAAGTTTATTATCTATTACTAAAGATTGATTTTATATTTCTGTGTTTCAGAATTGAAGCATTAGTAACAAATATCTCTTGGTGGTTACTAAGTGGGACATAGGAAAATTTTCCATCCTCTTGGAATGCCATCAAAAGCAATCAAGTAAAGAATTCTTAAAATTTTCAGGAAATAGTTCTATTATAGCAATAAACAAACACATTTTATCTACTAATTCTTGAAAGTATCCAGTTTTTGTAGGACTAAAATATCTGTTAGCTAACTTTGACTTTTTTTTCCTTAAGCCATTTATTTGGATCACTGCACATTTTATACTATTTTTTAATATATTCTCTACAAAATTCTCAATTGACTGCAAAAATGATTAACAGTAGGCTCCCCTGCTGTTCAACTCAGTCATTCATGACTTCACCAGATGGTTTTGCTTTTTGGGCCAATGATTTTTTTTTCATATTTTTCCCCATCCCCTCGATTCAATCAAGATCTGAAATATGACACTCATTTTTAATTTCATGACTAAAATATAAAATATTATGCAGATACACCTTTCGTTTTTTGCATATTTAAAGCTAATGATCAGAATGTTTGCTATTAGTTGGGGGCAAAGTAATTTTAAAGTGTGCCTATTTTCCTCAGTTACTTTCTCCACACACTCCCTTGTTTATTCTTGTTCTCTAAAATTTCAAGTGCTATTAGTTTTTACCACATTTTATAATCTTCCCTTTGGTTATCCTATTATTTTTATGGATTTGCTTTATTTAAAGAAGTTTATTTAATGTGTTAGTCGAAGTCCTGCTGAGAAAGCACTTCAGCTGTTATTCCTCTAATTATTTCTAATCTATATAAATAGTACATAGTCTGAGATACAGTTAAACAAAGACAGAGAAAGTAAACTGCCTGTGAATGTCTCCCATGTTGTGCTCTAGTTAGGTCAGTCTATTTCCCAGACAAAACATGAACCTTTTAACTCTTTCATTAGTCATTTTAAGAAGTTGTTATAATCAGCATATATGGTCTTAGCAAAGATCTTATACTTTAATAATTTTCTTTATTAATTGTTAATTTCTTATAGTGGCAAAACATTCAAAGATTTTACACTATATTAGCTAAGCCTTTAACCTGAAGTCTTTTGCTCACTAGTGACCTCTGAAAGGTAAGTTTCGGTTATGAATCTAAAAAATTTTTCTGATATAGAAAACAGTTTTGAAACTTGGTAAAAGCAAGTTTTCAATTATTTGTATTTTCATCAAAATATAGAAATTTAGCTTCAGTAGAAACGGAAATCACTTAGGTCAATTTTGACAATTTACAGCTATAGAATCTGGGTTCAAATGGCTTAGATACCTTGTTTAGAGTCACACCCTCAGCTGGGGTAAGAGAAGTCTGTATAGACTTATGCATCCGATATCCATCCAGTGTTTTTTTCCTTTTCCACATCTTCAGTTTCAAAATGTGAATTTTAGTTGCCCACATTAAATAATTGTCAGTAATTCATATTATCTAGAGGTTAAATATATGAAATATGCATCATTCTCAAGAAACAGAAAATATTTGCTTTCATTGATCACTAATTTGTCACTCTGAATGTGAGTTTGAAATGATTGCCTTGATTTTATAATTCAAAAAATAAGATTGATTTAAATGCAGTTTGAAAAAAGTAACTTTTGCATGCTATTATTTTAAAGTAAGTTTTCTTCTTTGTTTTTTTAGTCACTGGTCTTATGCCTCCATATGCCTTTTCAATAAAGAGAGTAGGCCACAACTTACTACATACATTCTAGAATATATTTTCTTTAAAGGCAAGGATCTTGTGCATCTTGTACTATCATATATTTGACACTTAACTAGGGGTCTGACACAAAGTAGATAATGAATATTTGTGAATAGATTATGAATATGCACATACATATATACATGTATTTGTGAATGTGTTTATACATGCATATGTACATATATAATAGTACACACACATACATTATTTTTATAATGACCTATAAAATCTGTTGGTCTATTTAAAAAGTCATTAATTACCTTCTGGATAGCATCTCACTATGCTGATGGACAGTGACTGTAATGGGGTAGGTGGGGGGACCTGATGAAGTGGGGAGTTTAGTAACCATAATGTTGCACATGTAATTGTAGATTAATGATACCAAAAAAAAAAGTCATTGGTGATATTTGTGCAGTCTTGAAGTCGGAAGGGTTACTTGGAAAAGTGTAAAGGGAAGGAGAATAGGGTGTTGTGGTGAGAAGGAAAACAGCATAGACTGATCATGTGACTACCAATAATTTGCTGTTGCTATATCATAAAATGCTGGCAATGAGGGGTAAGAGAAAAGGCTGGAGATCCTATAGGAAGCAGTTTAGACACATGCTACCATCCAATGTAGCAGAGTTTTAGATGAAAGTTTTCATTGATTCAGTCTCACAATGTGTATGTGTGTGTGCATTATAATATAAACATACACAACACACACACACACACACACATACATACATACAGATACTGAGGTCTTACTTTATGCTGGGCACTGCTTGCAGTGTTTTGGCGAACAGAGCCGACATGATCCTTGCATAGAACTCATTATTATCTAGTGTTTGGTTTGCTTTAGGAAAATGTTTTATATACACAAATTAGTTCTGTGATTCAGTCATTGTTTTTATTTCTTTTGAGTTCCTATAATTACTACCCGCAAGAACTGGGGGCAAATTCAGAATTTTGTAAAAACTAAGGATTGGTTCAGAGAAGGCTCCCTATTTCCTCTGTCCAATGCCAGTAGGAAGGCTGGACAGCTTTCATGCTGACTGCCACGTAGTCTGTTGCTGGAGGTCTTCTGGACCAAAGACAGGCCAAGGCTGCTGTTATGGACTGAACTGTGCACCACTCAGATTTTACATGTCAATGTCCTAATCTCCAGTATCTCAGAATGTGACTGTATTTGGGGATACAGTCTTTAAATAGGCAATTAAATTTAAAGATGGTCATTGACATGGTCCTAACCCAGTATGACTGGTGCCCAAGAGAAGGAGAGATTCGAGCAGAGACACAGACCCAGGGGGGATCATGTGAGGGTATAATGGGAAGACAGCCAGCCACATGCTGAGGGATTGGTCTCGGAAGAAATACCTCCACAGACACTTTGATCTTGCACTTTAAGCCTCTAGAACTGTGAGGAAGTAAATTCTCTTGTTTAAACTACCCAGCCTATGGCACTTTGTTATGGAAGCCTTAACAAACTAATACAGCTCCCAAGGACACTGACATGGCATCTCAGTGTGCTGAATCCCAGTATCATCTCAGAGAACTGGGTTCTAAGCAGGCCAGCATCCCCCAATTGTTTTAATTTTCATCTACAACAGCTACAAAATGTTTCTCATAATGTGATATCAATAGACAGCAACTTCCCCATGGGGCTTTAATTACTGTGGGTTACTTTAAAGCTCACTCATTAGCTTCAGCATCAGAAAGTTTTATGACATTAGAGTTTTATCAGTTTTGACATGATATTTGGGTCTGGCCAGTTCTTTCTTGGGAGCACGTCCTGTGTATTGCAAGATGTTTTGCAGCACCCCTGGCTTTTACCCTCTAGATGTCAGTGGTACTCCTCCAGTTTTGGAAACAAAAAGTGTTTCCAGAAATTGCCAAATGTCACTTTGTAGGCAAGATCACCTTTGGATGAGAATCAGTGCTTTGGCCCAAATATCTAGACAGTGCTCTTTACGTATATTTATTGAATGAGATTATTGGAAGAAGGTCACGAAAGTGCAACTGCATGGAAGAATCACTTCTGTCTGTATGTGAACTAGTTTTGCCAACACCGAGGGTTCACTTTCTTTTTTTCTGACACTTTATTATTTGTTGAAAAATAGTCTAATTACAGTTCTTCTCCTCTCAGAGTCATAGTTCTAATTATTAGTCACATTGACCTTTTCTGTTAAATAAAAAGAAACACATGTTACATCATAAACCATAAAAGCACTGGCATTAAATGCTAGTTGCAAAGAATTGCATTCATTATATGCTCCCAAATTAGAATGGAACATGTTTGCAAGGACTTCATTTGAATATGTTAGAGATTCTCCCTACAAGATTTCTTTATTTTTAATGGAGGAGACAGCAGGCTTTCATGACCAAAAGACTCTTTATGAAAAAATTAAATCAAACTTTATTTATTGCTTAATAAGGAGATTCCTGTGGAATTGGCATGCATGCTCAAATCCTTTCTGATTCTTAAAGTCTATAAAAGTCAAATCATTGAAGTCATTTTGTGGAGTGTAGTGGACAATGTAGACAATTTTCTGAAAACACTCATCAAGGCTCTGTTCTATTAGAGAGCTTGTGAACTGAAGGGGCTGAAAGCCAGCCAGAGTTTCCTTAGTTTGATATTTGAATATTTTTGATGTGTCATATCTGGCTGCAATGTTTCCTTAATGAAGGAGCTCAAATGTAAACTCTATTCCTTTGATGGCCATATAGGTCTCTGAAGTAAAACAGCTATTACTTTATTTTAAAATCACTTTTCAAGAAACTCCTCTAGAATCCTTCTAGAGATGGTCTCTGATTGAATATGAGTGGTGCTCTCCTTGACTCTTCTGTGCAACTTCACATTGACATTACAGTGTATCCTTCCTCATATGATGATTTTCATTGTTAAAATATATACATTTTCATTTAGATGTTTTCAGTATTGGCTTTTAAGATCTAGGTTCAAAATAATCGATGATTGAAAAACTGTACTCTTTTTATGGAATAAAAGCTAATCAAGAAATCCAGAGGGAAATTTGAATGATGATCAGAATATAACAAGATTAAAGACTTTGAGTTTAAAGTGAAAAGTTTGTGAAGAGTGTGTTAGTGAACCAACTCTCATTTGGTGAGCAAATATTATGTCTGTGATCAGTAATTCCAGTGTTGAGTTAGTTTGAAAGGACATAGAACACATGGTCCATAACAGAATCATTCTTTGTTGCAGATGAAATCAATCCAGCCGATTGGTTCCCATTGTTTTCAGGAACAATATACCCTTTAAAAAAATGACAAATTCACTTTCCCATTATATTTATTCATGTATTTAGCAATGCATATTCATTAAGTAATTACAGTGAACTAGGTAGTCTTGTAGGTTTGGGAATATAGTAGTGAACAAAAAAGCTCCTGCCTTCATGGAGTTTACATGCTGCTGGAAGAAAAAGTGAATAAACAAAAAGAAATATAAAAATATTTTATTCAGTATTGTTATAGGTGCTCTGTCAAATATTAAAGCAATATAAGAGAGAAAGTGAGTACCTGGGTGTATGGTGGTCAGGGAAGATGTTTGTCATAGTTTGGTTCCCTCAAGGACAGCCTGGAATGGGCATCCTTGTGCAAAAGAATTATTGGAGGGAAGGGGAGGTGTTCTCAGAAGAAGGGAGTGAGGCAAGCAGAGCAGAGCTGGGTGAAAAGCTCAGAAAGACTGATCTTGAGGGGAGTGTGCAGGTCGGCCTCTGGAAGCTCTGAAGCACATTGTCCCACAGAGCTGGTTGCCCCTTGACGTAGGGTGTGGCCTTTGTAGCCTATGTCAGCTGATTGCTGACCGATATGGGAGGGCATGGCCTAGGAGAAAGGCACCTCGTTCGGCTGAGGTCTGTTATCTGGTTAAAGAAGGGGCACCTGAGGGTTCTCATGCAGCCAACACTAGCAGCAGCTGGGGATGGAAGCACCAGCCTGATAAAGGCATCTGAGTGCCACTCCAGCTGGGTCCACTCACATATCTAAGAAGAAAAAAGATCATATGGGAGAAAGATAGCTAAATCAGTCCCAGGAGAGAGAACAATGACTGCAGAGACCCTGAGAATAGAACTTGCTTGGCATGAGGAATAGCACCATGTCCAGGACAACTACAATCACGTGACCAAGGAAGGATGGAAAGTGTTGAGGTATTCAGAGGTGAGGGGGACTTGTAGACCACTGAGTGAGATGGGGGAGTCTGGAGTTTTCTGAACAAAATGCATGATCTGGATCTAGTGTTTAAATGGTCACTTTAGTTGCTGTAGGGAGGACTAGGCTATAGAGATAGAGAGTGAGGATGGAAACTGCAGAATCAGTACCTGCCCTTTAGCATCCCTTTATTGAGCGACCACATGCTATAAAGAAGCTATTGTGAATTTTTTAATGATTTTACATGTGATAATTATAATTGCATTCTTACAGATTTGTAGGTACTATTAATAAGCAGAGGTGGTATTCAAAATATTTAGTAAGCAGAATTACAGAGGTTCCAACCGCAGTATAAAAGTTGCATTTTAGTCTAAGGTGTAGACCAGACACAGTATTTCTTTGTTCATTTACAGCCATTGCTTGGTAAACAGATTGCAGATTCCTTGGTAAGATAATCTCTTGCCTTCTCAAATGCTCAAGGTTTCAATACAAAGGGTAATTTTTGGTCTATTCTGAAAAAAGGGAACTCACTTGGGTCAAGTGGGGTTCCCATATTCTATGATGAGAAGTAGAGCTTGTGGAAAATGCCAGATACAGAATACATAGGAAGGTCTTAAATTAGAAAGCAAAGGATTTTGTGATCCAGCTGGTCGGGATCTACAAAGTGAAATCTGGGAGCTGAGCCTAAGGGCCCATTCCTCTCTTAGGTCCTTTCTTTTGGAAACTGTACTCCTGTAGACCTGCATCATATAATATGTTAACTACTTCTTTCTTCTATCTATTATGTAAGATTTCATTCTTTCCATGAATGGGGACCAAATATATATATTTTTATTGTTGTATATTCAGAGTAGAGCACAGTGCCTTGCATTCCATACACACAATCTGGAAAACTGAGGATTGTACTAATAGGGTACCAAATTAGATGATGGGATTGACTATGTAAAATGTGGATTTGGTTTGAAGACAAACAAATGTTCTATGGGTCAAATCGGGAAAAGACCTTACTCCTCTAAAACAGCAAGAGCTCATTGAAATAAACCAGGGGGAGAAAGAAGAATATCATATGATTTCACTTATTTGTGGAAAAGCAGAACAGAAGGAACAAACAGCAGTAGACTCATAGACACTGAGAAGGGACCAGTGATTTCCATGGGAAGGGGTTACAGAGGGTGAGTGAGCATGGATGGTGAGGGGGACAAAGGGCCACAAAATTCTCAGTCATAATGTAGATTGGTCACAGGGATAGTAAGCATGGAGAATACAGCCGATGATTCTGTAACATCTTCCAATGTTGAAAGGTAGTAGCTGTAATACTGGATTTAATAATATCGGTAACTGTTGAATCACTGTGTTGTATACTTGAAACTAATGTAAGATTGTATATCAATAAAAAAAGGCAAATCTTTTCCCATTCCAGTAAATAACACTACTCTTTACTAGACTGCCCATGAAGGAAAGGTGGTATTTTTTATTTACCTGACCTGTCCACTTCCAATTCATCAGCAAGTCATGTTGAATCAGCCTTCAAAATACACAAGCCTGACCTTTCTTGCTAATTCTACCTTTAAATCCTAATCCAAATCATCCCTATATTATGCCCAAATTTTCATCTAACTGGTCTTTTTTGACCCAGTCTTTTTGCTCTAGAATCTGTTCTCCACAAAGTAGCTAGGGTAACCTTTCAAAATTAAAACTCAGCTTGAATCAGTTATCCTGTAAAAGCTCTCCAAAAGCTTCTCTCATCATGCTTAGAACAAAAATTTATATCTTAATGATTGATGGCTTTGTAATCTTTATAATTATAACCTCACTAAGTTCACCTTCAACTCTTCTCCCTTTTATGAATTCCATTCTGTGCACACTGCCCTGCTTACTGTTTCTTGAGAAGCCCAATCTTGTTCCTGCCTCAGAGACTGCATTCCTTGCTGCTTAGGATGTTTTTCCGCCATGAAGTTGCCTGGCTCATGTTAATAAGATTTCTACTTTGAGAGCCTTTCATCGCAGTAGCCTTTCCTGTCCACTCTACCTGCAATAGCAACCAAACATTGCTCCCTATGTCCTTTCCTTGCTTTATTTCTTCTTCATATTCCAAACAGATTTTGTATCATGTATTTATTTGCCTAATGGGGGAGTAATAATGGGGGAGTAATGTCACTTACTCCCCATTAGAATGAAAGTCCACTAAGAGGAAAAATTTTGATTCTTTTATTTAGAGTTTAATTGTCAGAGTGTAGAATAGTGCTTGTTAACTGTCATACTCCAAAATATTTGCTTCTGCTGTTAGCCTATTAGGGCTTAAAACAGATTCTTTCAGCACTCCATTCTGAGGAACAGTAATCTGGTTTTCTCTGAGGGCTATTTCTGTCTTTTAAGACCCTCACTTCTATGCAACTGTTTTGTGTGTTTTTGCATGGTGGGGGTGAGCATGTGTGTGTACGTTAAGTTTAAGGCAGTTATTTCCCGACAGATACATCTACAGTCAGTTTATATATCCTGAGTATTCTCTAAAGAATGCAAATTACTTCCAATCCTCCAACCACTGAATAATGCACACCATTGGTAAAAGAAGAATCATACTCCACGGTGCATTTTAATACAGAGTAGCTGTGTCAACTGCTGCATCACAGTCAGTTGAAAGACTAAGGGAAGCCGAGTTACACATTTCAGGGATAGAGTTTGCTGGGAACCATATTAAGGACTTTACGTTACAGAAATTGCTTTGGCTGGTTTTCCTAACTCTATCATTTACTTACAGTAACTGAGCTTGGACAGGAATGGGGGTAGACTGCAACGGGTTAATCACAGCACATATTGGTTCCAAATGACTAGAGTGTTTCAAACAGAATTTTATATTAGTTCCAGTCTCTTTATTATATCCATAGGCACTTACATTCTTTTCATTAAAGAGCCCAGAGAGTCTAAATATAAATGGTCATTTCTGAATTTACAAAAAATACATGATAGCTTCATCAAACATTTTTCTTTATTTCCATTTTTTTTTATTGCTAGGGGATACCATGATTAGTAATGCATTTTATTATATTTCTTGGAACAAAGTTTAGGAGTTATATTAATATTAATATCCTATTTGAAATTTGTGGAATGTTTCCTTTTCAACCAACTTAAAGAGATTAAGGTATTGTTTTTTAAAAAAATCATTGAGTGTACAAAAGATGTCAAATATTTCATAACAAAGAATAATTATAATCTACTTGCACAGAAGTAAAAAGTTATGAAAAATAATACCCTGCTTTTTGTAGACTGTATTAGACAATGGACGAAGAGAGCTTAATAGTGACCTCTTTTGTTTGTGATGGAATCTCTTTTTATTTATTTATGAACAGTTTTATTGAACATTTATGAACAGGTGCAGTTCACATGCATGCAGTTTACCCATTTAAAATATATAATTTAATGATTTTTAGTATAGTCACAGAGTTGTGCAACCAGCAATAGTCAATTTTAGAATCATTTTCTTCCTTCCCCCCAAAAACCCTCTTGTACAAATCCTTCAGCATCTACCAGTTACCTGCTTTTTTGCTCAACTACCCCAGTCCTTCCTTAGCAACCACTAATCAGCTCTTTGCCTCTGCTGCTTTGCCTGTTCTGCATGGTTCGTGTAAATGGAGTCATGAATTTGTGGTCTTCTGTCACTCAATTCTTTCAGTTAATATAATGTTTTCATGGTTCATTCATATTATAGCATGAATAGGTACTTCATTCCTTTTCACTGACAAATAATACTCTATCATATTTATGTATGACACTTGATTTATTTAACTATTGATGGGCATTTGTGTTACTTTTAATTTTCAGTTATCATGGATATGCTGCTCTGAACATTCATGTACAAGTTTCTGTGTGGATGTGTTTACATGTTTCTGGGGTATATAGCAAAAGGATTACTGGGTCCTGTGGTCACTCTGTCTGAAGCTAATGATGTTTTCACATGATTTTTTACCTATTTTTATTTCAGTGCTAGCTTTTCTGCCTTGCAATATGCTTTCATCTATTGCTATTGTATTATTTTTATACTTTGGGAATCTTGGAAACCACATATTTAAATTTGTTATAAGTAGGTATAAACCAAAATGACTGTAAGCCTATATGGACTTATTGCATAGACTTTCACAGGTATTTATAGGCTGCCTAGAGACCAGTTTTCCTTATATTTCACTTTTTAACTCTTTCCAGACAGATTTCTGGATATTGAGACGTCATGTCATTATTTGTATGACATAATTATAGATTTGACAAATTTATTGGTAATCTCTTTATGTAAATTAGAGCAGTTTATCCTGGATTTTCTCCATTTATATGTGCAATTCTCTAATGACAAAACAATAAGTCTAAGAGAGAAGCAATTTCACATTGATAAAGATGATTGCACACATTAGAATAGAGTTATACTGATTTTAAAAGAGTTGGCTTAATCAAGTTAATAAAACCTTTGAGTTATTTAGACTTAATTTTAACAGTGAAATTATAAAATGAGAAAATGATTCAAGCTATTGGATTCATGAGGGCAGGAGCTGCTGATTTTCTAGATGCCATTTAATTGTAAATAATATCTGGAGCTTGGAAGAGGTATATTTATTTATTTATTTATTTGGCTATTATTAATGTACAATTACATGAGCAATATTATAGTTACTAGACTCCCCCTATTATCAAGTCCCACCACATACCCCATTACAGTCACTGTCCATCAGCATAGTAAGATGCTAGAGAATCACTACTTCTCTTTTCTGTGTTATACTACCTTCTCCTTATCCCCCCACTGCTACACTATGTGTGCTAATTGTAATACCCCTTTTTCCCCCTTAACCCTCCCTTCCCACACATCTTCTCTAGTCCTTTTGCCTTTGGTAACTGTTAGTCCATTCTTAGGTTCTGTGAGTCTGCTGCTGTTTTCTTCCTTCAGTTTTTCCTTTGTTCTTATACTCTACAAATGAGTAAAATCATTTGATACTTGTCTTTTTTGGCTTGGCTTATTTCACTGAGCATAATACCGTCTAGCTCCATCCATGTTGTTGCAAATGGTAGTATTTGTTTTCTTCTTATGGCTGAATAATATTCTATTGTGTTTATATAACACCTCTTCTTTATCCATTCATCTACTGATGGACACTTAGGTTGCTTCCATTTCTTGGCTATTGTAAATAGTGCTGCAATGAACATAGGGGTGCATATGTCTTTTTCAAACTGGACTGCTGCATTCTTAGGGTAAATTCCTAGGAGTGGAATTTCTGCATCAAACGGTATTTCTATTTTGAGTTTTTTGAGGAACCTCCATAGTGCTTTCCACAAGGTTGAACTAATTTGCATTCCCACCAGCAGTGTAGGAGGATTCCCCTTTCTCCACATCCTCGCCAACATTTGTTGTTGTTTGTCTTTTGGCTGGAGGCCATCCTAACTGGAGTGAGGTGATATCTCACTGTGGTTTTAATTTGCATTTCTCTGATGTTTAGCGATGTGGAACATGTTTTCATGTGCCTGTTGGCCATCTGACTTTCTTCTTTGGAGAAGTGTCTGTTAAGTTCCCCTGCCCATTTTTTAATTGGCTTATTTGCTTTTTGTTTGTTGAGGTGCGTAAGCTCTTTATATAATTTGGATGTCAACCCCTTATCAGATATGTCATTTATGAATATATACTCCCATACTTTAAGATGGCTTTTTGTTCTATTGATGGTGTCCATTGCTGTACAGAAGATTTTTAGTTTGATATAGTCCCAATTGTTCATTTTTGCTTTTGTTTCCCTTGCCTGGGGAGATATGTTCATGAAGAAGTTGCTCATATTTATGTCCAAGAGATTTTTACCTATATTTTTTTCTAAGAGTTTTATGGTTTCATGACTTACATTCAGGTCTTTGGTCCATTTTGAGTTTACTTTTGTGTATGGGCTTAGACAATAATCCAGTTTCATTCTCTTACATGTAGCTGTATAGTTTTGCTGACACCAGCTGTTGAAGAGGCTGTCATTTCCCCATTGTATATCCATGGCTCCTTGATCATATATTAATTGACTATATATGCTTGGGTTTATATCTAGGCTCTCTAGTCTGTTCTATTGATCTATGGGTCTGTTCTTGTTCCAGTACCAAATTGTCTTGATTACTATGGCTTTGTAGCAGAGCTTGAAGTCAGGGAGCATAATTCCCCCTGCTTTATTCTTCCCTCTCAGGATTGCTTTGGCTATTCGGGGTCTTTTGTGGTTCCCTATGAATTTTAGAACTATTTGCTCTAGTTCATTGAAAATTGCTGTTGGTATTTTGATTGGGATTGCATTGAATGTGTTGATTGCTTTAGGCAGGATGGCCATTTTGACAATATTAATTCTTCCTATCCATGAGCACAGATGTGCTTCCATTTATTGATATCTTCTTTAATTTCTCTCATGAGTGTCTTGTAGTTTTCAGAGTATAAGTCTTTCACTTCCTTGGTTAGCTTTATTCCTAGGTATTTTATTCTTTTTGATGCAATTGTGAATGGAATTGTTTTCCTGATTTCTCTTTCTTCTCGCTCACCATGAATGTATAGAAATGCAACAGATTTCTGTGTATTAATTTTGTATCCCACAACTTTCCTGAATTCAGATGTTAGATCTAGTAGTTTTGGAGTGGATACTTTAGGGTTTTGTATGTACAATAATATCATGTCATCTGCAAACAGGGATAGGTTGACTTCTTCCTTATCAATTTGGATGCCTTTTATTTCTTTGTGTTGTCTGATTGCCGTGGCTAGGAACCTCCAGTACTATGTTGAATAAAAGTGGGGAGAGTAGACATCCTTGTCTTGTTCTCAATCTTAAAGGAAAAGCTTTCAGCTTCTCTCCGTTAAGTATAATGTTGGCTGTGGTTTTGTCATATATGGCCTTTATTAGGTTGAGGTACTTGCCCTCTATACCCATTTTGTTGAGAGTTTTTATCATGAATGGATGTTGAATTTTGTTGAATGCTTTTCAGCATCTATGAAGATGATCATGTGTGGTTTTTGTCCTTCTTTATGTTAATGTAGTGCATGATGTTGATAGATTTTTGAATGTTGTACCATCCATGCATCCCTGTGATGAATCCCACTTGATCATGATGTATGATCTTTTTGATGTATTTCTGAAATAGGTTTGCTAATATTCTGTTGAGTATTTTTGTATCTATGTTCATTAGGGATATTGGTCTGTAATTTTCTTTTTTTGTGGTGTCTTTGCGTGGTTTTGTTATTAGAGTGATGTTGGCCTCATAGAATTAGTTTGGGAATATTCCCTTCTCTTCTACTTTTTGGAAAACTTTAAGGAGGATGGGTATTAGGTCTTCACTAAATGTTTGGTTAAATTCAGCAATGAACCCATCTGGTCAGCTGTTTTGTTCTTAGGTAGTTTTTTGATTACCAGTTCAATTTCTTTGCTAGTAATTGGTCTATTCAGATTCTCTGTTTCTTTCTGGGTCAGCCTTGGTAAGTTGTATTTTTCTAGAAAGTTGCCCATTTCTTCAAGGTTATTCAGTTTGTTAGCATATAATTTTTCATAGTATTCTCTCAAAATTCTTTGTATTTTTCTAGAAAGTTGTCCATTTCTTCAAGGTTATCCAGTTTGTTAGCATATAATTTTTCATAGTATTCTCTCATAATTCTTTGTATTTCTGTGGTGTCTGTAGTGATTTTCCTTTCTCATTTCTGATTCTGTTTATATGTGTAGACTCTCTTTTTCTCCTGATAAGTCTGGCTAGGGATTTATCTATTTTGTTTATTTTCTCAAAGAAACAGCTCTTGCTTTCATTGATTCTTTCTATTGTTTTATTCTTCTCAATTTTATTTATTTCTGCTTTAATCTTTATTACGTCCCTCCTTCTGCTGACTTTGGGCCTCATTTGTTTCTCCTTTTCTAGTTCCATTAATTGTGAGTTTAGACTGTTCATTTGGGGTTGGTCTTCTTTCCTGAGGTAGGCCTTTATTGCAATATATTTCCCTCTTAGCATAGTCTTCGCTGCATCCCACCGATGTTGTGGTGTTGAATTATTGTTGTCATTTGTCACCATATATTGCTTGATCTCTGTTTTTATTTGGTCATCGATCCATTGATTATTTAGGAGCATGTTATTAAGCCTCCATGTGTTTGTGGGCTTTTTCACTTTCTTTGAGTAATTTATTTCTAGTTTCATGCCTTTGTGATCTGAGAAGCTGGTTTGTACAATTTCAATATTTTTGACTTTACTGAGGCTCTTGTTTTTGGCCTGGTATATGATCTATTCTTGAAAATGTTCCATGTGTCCTTGAGAAGTATGTGTATCCTGTTGCTTTTGGATGGAGTGTTCTGTAGGTGTCTGTTAGTTCCATCTGTTCTAATACATTGTTTAGTGCCTCTGTCTATTTATTTTCTGTCTGGTTGATCTGTCCTTTGGAGTGAGTGGTGTGTTGAAGTCTCCCAAAATGAATGCATTGCAGTGTATTTACCCTTTTATTCTGTTAGTATTAGTTTCACATATGTAGGTGATCCTGTGTTGGGTGCATAGATATTTATAATAGTTGTATCCTCTTGTTGGACTGACCACTTTGTCATTATGTAATGTCCTTCTTTGTATCTTGTTACTTGTTTTGTTTTGAAGTCTATTTTTTCTGACTCAAGTACTGCAACTCCTGCTTTTTTCTCCCTATTAGTTGCATGAAATATCTTTTTCTATCTGTTTACTTTCAGTGTGTGTACGTCTTTGGGTTTGAAGTGAGTCTTTTATAGGCAGCATATAGATGGGTCTTGTTTTTTATCCTTTTAGTGACTATGTCTTTTGATCAGTGCATTCAGACCATTTACATTTATGGTGATTATTGATAGGTATGTACTTATTGCCAGTGCAGGCTTTAGATTTGTGACTACGAAAGGTTCAAGGGTAATTCCCTTACTATCTAGCAGTCTAATTTAACTCACTTCATATGCTATTAGAAACACAACCTTAAGATTCTTTTTTTTCCTCCTCCTTTTTCTTCCTCCTCCATTCTTTGTATGTTATGAATCATATTCTGTACTCTTTGTCTATCCCTTGGGTGACAGCTATTTAGTCTTAGGAATACTTCCATCTATAGGAATCCCTCGAAAATGCACTGTAGAAGTAGTTTGTGGGAGGTAAATTCTCTCAGCTTTTGCTTATCTGAAAATTGTTTAACCCCTCCTTCAAATTTAAATGATAACCTTGCTGGTAGAGTATTCTTGGTTCAAGGCCCTTCTACTTCATTGCATTAATTATATCACACCACTCCCTTCTGGCCTGTATAGTTTCTGTTGAGAAATCTGATGATAGCCTGATGGGTTTTCCTTTGTATGTGATCTTTTTTCTCTTTCTAGCTGCTTTTAAAAGTCTGTCTTTATCCTTGATCTTTGCCATTTTATTTATTATATGTCTTGATGTTGTCTTCCTTGGATCCCTTGTGTTGGGAGATCTGTGCATCTCCATGGCTTGAGAGACTATCTCCTTTCCAAGAATGGGGCAGTTTTCAGCAATTACCTCCTCAATGATGCTTTCTATCCGTTTTTCTCTCTCATCTTCTTTTGTTACCCCTATTATGTGAATGTTGTTCCTTTTGGATTGGTCAAACAGTTCTCTCAATATTCTTTCCTTCTTAGAGATTCTTTTTTCTCTGTGTGCCTCAGCTTCTTTGTTTTCCTCTTCTGTAATTTCTATTCCATTTACTGTCTCTTTTACTACATCTAATCTGCTTTTAAACCCCTCGATTGTATGTTTCACTTCAGATATGGAATTTCTTAATGATTGAATCTCTCTTCAATTTGTTCCTGAGTTCTTGAATATTTTTCTGTACCTCCATAATCATGTTTATGATTTTTATTTAGAACTCTCTTTCAGAAAGATTTGTGAGTTCAGTTTTATTTGGTCCTTTCCTGGGGTTTGTGAGATTTTGGTCTGAACCTTGTTCTTTTGACATTGCACATTTCTGTGTGGTGCCCTCTAGTGCCCAGAAACTCCAGTCTCTGGAGCTGCTCAGCCCCTAGAGTGAGGTTGGGGTTCATAGGGGAGCGGAGCTGGTGCCCTGTTTTGTGAAGTCTGCTCTGCTCATGAGATCTGTATGCAGTCTGATGCAGACTCCTTTCCTGTTGCTGTTTTAGGGTTAGTTGTATTAACTATATTTTCACACTCTCTGTGGTTTGGGAGGAGCTCTCTGTCTCACTTCTCATGCCGTCTTCTTGAACCTCCTCAATGAATATGTGTTCTCAGTACATTTATATTTAATTAGGGATGCTTCTAATGACTCTGCTGTCATTTTCTGAAAGCAATACATGGGGTAGTTCAGGCTTTTAGCAACAAATATGTGTTTCTAATCTACATATATGTGAGATTTGATTTTTGCCATTTGAAATGATATTTTAGAAGTGGTACAGATTCACAATGGAATATTATTCAGCCATAAAAAAAAGAAATCCTGCCTTTTGGAACAACATGGATGTACCTAGCGGGTACATGCTAAGCAAAATAAGCCAGGTGGAGAAAGACAAATACCATATGAATCCACTTATTTGTGGAATATAAATACAAAACAAAAATGAACAAAATAGCAGTAAACTCATAGACACTTAGAAGTGACTAAAGGTTACCATGGGGAGGGGTTGGTTGTCTTGGGGGTGTGGGGAGGGTGAGTGGGTTTTAAAGGGGCACAAAAATTCCCAATAATGTAAATACAAGTTGCTCGTGGGAATGGTAATAGAGCATGGAGAATATAGCCAATGATTCTGTAATATTTTCCTATGTTGTCATATAGTAACCTCACTAGTGGGGGTGAGGATTTAATATTATGAGTAGCTGTTGAACCATTGTGTTGTATATTTGAAACCAGTATAAGACTGTATATCAACAATAATTCAATAATAAAAAATAAATTTTAATATAATCATAATCATGGAGTAAAAATTCCTTTCTTACCATATTTGATTCATATAATTCAAGTCTTTTAAAACTTTTGCTCTTGTGTACAGTACAAGGACTGTGTTCTATGTCAGCTTTTTGTTAATTTTATTTAATTATTCTCAGCAATAAGGACCAATTCCTGTGTATTCCATTGGTGCTATGGGGCATATGACCCAGATTTCAAAACTTCATCAATCGTCTCACTCATTCATGAGGAAAAAGAGGTACAAAGAAAATTTTACTATAGAGACTAAAATTATAAGACACTTTATCCCCAGAGTAACTGACAAAATTTGTGCCAACAATTTTTTAGTAATAAAAATTTTAATTCATTTCTTTCCCACCTGTCCTTAAAGGCCACCACCACTGAAGACATCCTCAGAGGCTTGGCTGATTGGCTTAGATGCATTCTTATGACATAGCTCCCCAAATGTAGTAATTAAACACAGTTTAGCCTTTCAATATAGGTCATCTCTAATGTTTCTTTAATATTCAAACGCTGTGGTGACTGTTCACGGTGGGAAGCTAAAAACATGCATCTGATTAGATTGTCAGCTCTATAGATCCATCCTGACCTTGCCTGTTGTGGCAAGCTAAGATTAATTTCTGTACAGTGACTGTTGGCATGACTCTGATTTCACCCATTGTTACTCCTTTCTCTGTGGGTTTCCTTTCAGGGAACGGTGGAGCTATAACTGGGGGAATGAACGTCTCAGATTCCGCAAGGTTTGGCTGTTGGTGAGCAGGAATTCCTGGCTCTTTTGAGTTTCTTCAGATCTTGTGAAGAGGTGCTGATGGCTTTTGTTCTGGACTGTTTTTTCAAAGGAAATTTATATAACAAACAGCCTTGGATGACAAAGATTGTGTTTCCTTCTGGAGGAGAGGACGGACTTTTTTCTTTCCTATACAAGATTATATGATGTCTTTCTCTGGGCAAAGATTGGGCAGGTTTGCTAGGGGCCCCTTTCTAAGATCATGGTTTCTGAAGCTCTGAGTTTCTGAGCCATTACAGATGTGTAACATCTGCCTGCACTGCTCCTCCTCATCCCTGTGGGACATGGGGGCAAAGGAACACAGTGCAGACGTGAAGCTGATACTGCCTGCTGTTTGCTGTGAGTAATAAAGTCCTGTTTCTGATCCAGGAATCTTATGTCTTCTGCCAGCAGCTGTGTAACTGTGGCAGGCTGTGTACACCTCACACCCTTCACAGTTCTTGAAAACCAAGTGACTTTTGAGGCTTTGTGCAGTCCTTCTCCAACAGGGTTTTGTGGGAGAATTAAACCCTTATGCCCAATATATTTATTGTATGTAATGAACTATCTTTTCTCCTATGCATGTGGAATGGTACTATGTAAAATTGAAAAATTGAGAAAATAGTCAATCAAATTACCTTCTACAAGGCTTAATTTTCTCATGGAATCTGGTTGAGGAGAGTTGTAAATTCCCAAAGGTAAATGCTTGGCTTCACATCTTCTCTCACTAGATGGCACTGTGAACATCTTTGGGCAGCACAAGTTTGGTGATGGTTATTCAGATGGTAATAAAAAATATAGTATTTTTCTTGATGGGTCTGGCTAAAGGTTTATCCATTTTTTTAATCCTTTTCAAGAACCAGCTCTTATATTTCCTTCCTTCTGCTGACTTCGGGATTTCTTTGTTCTTTTTCTGGTTTGTTTATGTGTAGGGTTAGATGGTTTATTTGACATTTCTTTTGTTTCTTGAGGTAAGCTTGTATCATTATAAACTTCTCTCTTAGGAATACTTTTGCAGCATCCCAAAAAGATTTTGAACTATTGTGTTTCTATTTTCATTATCCTCCAAGTATTTTTTTGATTTCCTCTTTGATTTCATTACTGACTCATTGATTATTTAGTAGCATGGTATTTAGTCTCCTCATGTCTGTGTTTTTGTTTTGTTTTTCCAGTTTTTGTGATTGGTTTCCAGTTTCATACTGTTGTGGTCAGAAAAGATGCTTGGTATTATTTCAATCTTAAATTTATTGAGACTTGTTTTGTAGCCTAACATGTGATCTATCCTGGAGAATGTTCTGTGTGCACCTGGAAACACTGTGTATTCTGCTGTTTTTGGATGTAATGTTCTGCACAACCTATTAAGTCCATTTGGTCTAATGTGTCATTCAAAGCTACTGTTTTGTTATTGATTTTCTGTCTGAATGATCTCCCCATTGATTTAAGAGGGGTGCTAAATCCCCAGTTTTTGTATTACTGTCGATTTCTTTCTTGTATATCTATTAATATTTGCTTTATAAAGGTGCTCCTCTGTTGGGTGCATAGATATTTATAATTATTATATCTTCATGCTAGATTGAGCCCTTAATTATTGTTTAAGATAAATGTTTCACCCTTCATTATTTCAGGAAAATTCATGCCTTGGCAGAATTACACTTTAAAATTCAAACAAGAGCAGCACAGTGCAGTCTTTTGTTTTCATGAAGCATTTGGAATTATCTATTTCAAAAGAGTTTTCTTTTTGAAAATATAAAAGGCTGATTACTCCTTTTATTAATGAACCCAGATACATTATGATGCTGACACCAAGGGTAGACGGAAGTTTTATTGTTTTAGATTTTGAGTTTATATGCAATGCCCTGAAGTAAGTGAGAGGAAGTATATTGAACCATTGAACTACCCCTAAGAATGAGGACAAAGTTCTGATGATGTTCTTTAAACAGTGTGATCAAATTTAGGGAAGGAAACTTGTTTTCTGTTCACTCTGAATATTCATAAATTACCAAATGTAACCTTAACTTTCTTCTTTCTATTTGTTAATTACCAAGAGATAATTTTTCTACTTCTCCCTTTCTGGAAGCTTCATTTTTTCTTCCCATATCACTTTTTGGTTAATTTATAATAAGCTTAGCTGAAACAAGTAAACATTTCAATAACTTTCAAATAAACCTTGATGCCATAGTCAATTAACCACATGACTTATAAGACCATAAACTGGAAACCAACTTGGATATATATCATCATTCTAATATCCTCTTTGTTCATTTTAATAATTGCTACCTTTCAGAGTATTTGGTTGTTAAAGGGGAAGGAAGAGGAAAAGTTTATAGGTAACATAATTATAAACTCTACATAAATGGCATAAGCAGTAAAAAAGGAAAAGACAACTACACTTGGATACAGAAGACATAAATATTAAAACCAGCTCCATGACTGGGAGGCTGTGTGAACCTGAGCAACTCACTTAACCTTACTGGCCCCCAAAGTCTTCATCTGTGAAGTAATTTACTCTTGGGATTATTTTTAGTATTAAATAAGAAGGTAATGTAAACAAATACCCTTTTAGAAAAGTATGGCTTTCAGTGTAAAGGGGATATTACTTTGAATTAATACAATTTTATGTTACTATTTTCTTATCTTTTTCATAAAAAAAAGACCACATATAATGCAGTAGGTTGGTTAAAATCTCTAATTTGGACACGGAAGGATTTTAGGAAAATATGGACAGTAATCATGCTGATCCTTACAGAGAAATATTCTTAACATATTTTGTTTTCCTTCATAAGTGTATTTTGTTAATCAATTATTAGGCTAAAACTTCCTTGAGAATAGAGATATATCTTTAGTAATCTGACTTTATATGGCATGCTGGGGAATTTGTATAGAATTATGTATACATATCACAAACAACAAGGCATTATAGTGCCATTGAGAAATTACTAATACCAGGGAAATTTATTATGGAAAATTATGTTAGATAAATATATATTAATCAGGCATTAATTTTTAGACTGATAATAGCAGAAACCCACTTAGATCAAGTGAAATATAGAGTATCTCTTAATATCTAAAGAACTATCACAAACTGAAAAGCAAAACGTTTTGTTGGCCTAATGATTCGGGTAAGTAAATGCAAGTCCAAGAGTAACCAAAGCAAGTATTCTTTCCATGTCCCTCTGTCTCCTCTTTTTAACTTTTTGTGTATAGGCCAGTTTCCTCTTTTTGTATGAAGGGGAAATGTGATCTCACTTCAGGTGTGATTCATGATTCAGGGGGACGGCAGTGGATGGCCAGTGTTTGGACCCTAATCCCGATTATGAGGAAAACAATCTAATTCACTTGGCTTTTATCAAATGTCTGCATTAAGAACGAATAACTGAGATTAAGGTAATAAGGTTGAACCACTGTTACATAGCTCCAGGTGTTGTTGGGAAATCCAATCTGGGGAGATCTCCCTGTGTGCTTGGTGAGACCTCAACCCAGGAGGGGGCTCTTGAATGAGAAAGAATCCACACACAGGATGAGTATAGGTAAGGAAAGAATTCTTTAGAATGAGAATAGTAACATATGGCAGCTGCCCTCCAGGTGGTCAAGGGCAGCGAGGTGCAGAGGGAAGGAGGGAAAGTTTGTTGAACTCATACTCAGCCTAGGGCAGATTCCCTTGCCAACTCCTGAAGCAGGGGTCAACTGGTGTCCTGTGTCTGTTTGGATCTGCACGGCATGGGACTCGTCGCTACCACCCCAGGATTTGGGGGAGCCGGTGAGCACAGGATTGAGTGAGATTATGTTCTGAGAACTTCCCAAAGAAAGGAGACTTTCAGGCAGGCTGCTAAGAGCAGATCATGCAGCTGCGCTTCCATCTGGGTCCCCCAGACCATGGGAATTTGCAAGCCCAAATCAGAGCTCTCAGCAGCCCCCCTCTACTTATCAGGAGTAAAGTAGAGAGAGAGTGAAGACTTGGAAAAAAAGTGAAATAGCAAAGAGACAACAAAGATGCTTACCACTGAAAGAGTGCAGAGACAAGATGCACCAAGTTGGGCAGTGAGAAGGAGTACATACTCAAGAGGAGTGCAGGCCACCTCAGAGATGAGGCACATGCAAGGGCTCAGGATTCTCTTTTAAGGTTTTTCAGGAATGGGGCAAAGGGCCACGGGGGTGTAGTCTCGACATGTGGTCTCGTGATGTCTATTTCCAGTGAAGAACTCTGTGTCCTTAACCACAGTCAGTCTTTCAGATAATTCTGTAAGATAAACTTATCACAAGGAATTTGTTGATCTTGTTCCTCTCCAAAATAGTGGTTTGCCTCGCGCACTCGGAACATACCAATTAGGACTGCTTGCCTTGCCTTAGGATAGATTATTAATAATCAGATAAAAATAATCAGATTATTGTCTGATTACTAAAGAATATGTTAAGAACCTTGCTCTCCATCTCTGCTTTTAGAATGGAATTTTGGCCTTAAGGTGGAGGCCCTCCTGTTTTTACTATGCTATTTATATCTCAGCATTTTTAGGAAAATTAATCATGGTGCTTGTCCTGTGTCTCTGCCCTGTCTCACAGGGTCCCAGTTCCATGGATGACAGAGCACTTGTATGTGTGAGTGGCTCACTGGCTAAGCATTCATCTTAAAATATGTTCAGTATGATCACTAGGCAGAAACACTGGTTTAGTTGGAAGATTTTTTTTTTAATCATTTAACAGGGACTCTGGGACTTTTTCAGACATACATCTACCTTTTTTAAGGCAAATTAGTGAAGACCTTTGCAATAAACTTCAAATCATAATGTAAATAAGCTCAAAGAGTGTTTAAATTGAAGATGAGAATTATTCAGTAAGCACCATTAAGGAAACTAGTGATGTGTTCTAGCCTCGTTGGCTCAGAGCCTTGAAGTGTCATTCCTGTGTGCTTGCTGCCACCCACATACTCCCTGGCATACTGATATCAGAGACAGAATATCCAGTGCCTGCCTACCTGGTTGTCTTATACATATAGTACTCAATAATTGCTTATTAAAATAATTGAGGTATTATGACTCAGGTTGACTCTTATTTTATTATTAACAATATGTATATGGGGTAACAGATCTATCAGAGAATTGAGAAATGTAATCAGTGTGCTTAGGGAAAATAACAATACCTCTCTAACTGTATAACTGGATAATTATATGAGGAAAAGGAAGGAGTTAAGAAAAGAAAGAAGGGAAGAAAGAAAGGGAAACAGGTGACTATGCCTTAAGTGATAAAAGGGACTTTTTAGCATGTGAATAAGGATCATGAGATGGGGGATATTTCTTGAATTGTCTGGGTGGACCCAGTGTAATCACGAGGCTCCTTATAAGCCAGAGGTAAGTGTGTCAGAGATCAATAGGAGATGTAATGTCAGAAGCGAGCGGTTGGAGGGATACTAGGAAGGAACTACAAGCTAGGGAACACAGGAAAACTGCAGTCTAAAGAAAGCAAGGAAATATATTCTCCCTTTTAATCTCCAGAAGGACTGTAGCTCTGCCAGCCCATTTTAGACTTCTGATGTCTAGAAGCATGAGAGAACAAATGTGTGTTGTTTAAAGGTCACTTCGTTGTTGGTGACTGGTTACAGCACAGTTAGAAACCAATTCCATATTTCTACCTCTCTTGTAAGCAGGGAAATTCAAATAAAAAAATAACTTTATACTTATTAATTGGGTAAAAAATTACATACCTGAGAATAGCATGTTTTGTTGAGAATGCAGAAAAATTAGAATTTTTGTACATTCTGATGGATATAAGTGGAGTGTAAAATGATATCGTCTCTAGTACCAACACATCTACTTAAGGCCTTTGATTTGCAGTATTCCTTCAAATAAAGAAATTTGGTACCCCCTCCCCCAAATGATAAAGTCTCTACCTATACCATTTTGGAGAGGTGTCTTGCCAATGGCTTTCAGCCCCCGGCAAGTTCACTATGGAGTCAATGTGACCAAAGAAATTGACAGCAAAATGTTCTTTGGGGTGAAAGGGTTATACCCAACTTTATTTCCAGGGTGGCAGGTCATTCACTAAAATCCTGTTGTTCACTCAGAGCGAGTCTGCATGCAGCAATCTGGTCTCTGCCTCTGGGCCCCTCTGTCTGCACAGCCATCCTCTGGGCCTCTCTGCACAGTCATCCTGCACAGCCGTCCTCTGGGCCTCTGTCCTGGGCACTGCCACCACTCCTGCCTCTGCTCTGATCTCCTGCAGCCTTGCAGCCCTGCCACTGTGTCATGCCCTAGAGCACTGGGTGGAGCTCTTTATATAGAGTCAATAGCCACGTATTGCCCACAGGTGTGCAGTGAGCTAATCAACCAGGGCCAGGTGAGAATCCTGGCCATAGGAACTTTCATTTTATCCCCAAGAGGAAATACCAATGGCCTAGATATTCTATGTATATACTATGGAGATATTTACACATGGTGCAGAGGAGGTATGATAAGAGTGCTCATTGCAGAGTTATTTGTAAAAAACTTTGGAAAAAAATGATGTTCATCAATAGTAGAAAAGCTACATAGCAATATATTAGTAAAATGGGAAATGCTACAGCCATTCAAACAAATGACTAGAGGTGCATTTATCAACAGAGGGAAAATACTAAGCCGCAAAAAGGTCCAATATACTTCTATTGATGTTATTATATGTATTACCGTAAAGATATTATATATTGTCTATGTGTGTATTAACATTAATTAAACATAAAATATTTATGAGACTGGTAAATGCCTGAAATATGGTAGTAGCGACTTCTGAGAAAAGAGGGGATCAGAAAGTAATACACAGTTCATTAACCTTTGTTTATGTTTTATATGTTAAAAATAAGCTGAAGTGCACATGGTGAAATTTTAAGATTTTATAAAATTGGGTGTTTAGTAAATATATGTTATTCTCTTCATTTCTATGCATATCTGAATTGTTTCATGATTTTAAAACAAAACATATCCTCTATTTTTACAAACCCAACATCAAAAGGTTTCTTTAAATTTGAGATCCTAGAACATCAAATTTAAAAAGGATAAAGGAGAGTCTTTTTCATTCTCATAAAAACAGCATAATGTCCTTGCCAAAAATCATAACTAAAATCCTATGTACTAAAAGTTCAAGCCAAAAACTTTGTAAGAGTAGTATAAGAGATTGGAACTGATTTTCAAAGAACACATAGTATGGTAGAAATATACCCCCAAATATACCCCAAAATAGGCTGTTAAAGGCCAGCATTGTGGCTCTGGCTTTACTAGACAAAGTTGTACGACACTCTGTAAATCTCCAAACAATTCTCTCTAGTGCTAAGATCCAGAGACCTGAGGCTCCTTTCTAAGGTACAAGGGAGATCAGAGGGAGGATGTGATGTACCTGTCAAAAGAAATAAAAACAACCATTTTTGGAAAAATCTAATTTGTAGATATTCCACTAGATTTGCCCAGACTTTTATTCCCACTTCCCTCTAGTCATAGAACACTTAGGGTTTACATTTTGAGATATCTGGAAATAATCTTGGAGTCTTTCTAGTACTAGGATTCAGGAAAAAATAAGAAAATGGGAAAAATCCTTTTCTTTGGTAGTGAATATTTTGTTGGGAGATTAAAAATTTAAACTGAAATGTCCTGTATCACTGGAAGAGAAACCTTTCAACTTCAGGTTTAACTTAAGTATTTTTCCTTATAATGGAGCAATGTCAATTTAGAAAATGGCATTACTATTTAAACTGCCTTTCCATAGTCCTTTGTATTTAAAGTGGCAATATACCATCAGTCTTCTCCCATTAATAAATTTTTAAACATTAGAATCTTTGTACGTAGGATTACAGTTTGATATTTTTCAGAAAGTATACACAGACTCCTCAGAGATTTGAAGAGGGGGCCTGTGCTTTAGAAGTGACAGCTCAGACAAAATCTAAGGACAAAGGAAAAGAGAAAACAAGACAGATGAGAGCATAAAAGGACTGACAGAGAGAGAAGCAGAAAAACAGAAAGAAGAGGATAGGATGGTGGATGCTAATGTCAAGAATTTGTGTTAATGAAATGATGACCCCAAGTAATTGGGTACTCCTGGCTTAGGTTCTGGTAAGGTATGTGTGCAGGGGTTATAGCTTTCTTAGCACAGAGCCCATATAAATCCATTCTGTGTCTGGGAGGTGAATTTATTTCCTGTATTCACTTCAATCTAATTTCCTGTGATTTCAGATCATTTTTTTATTTCCAATAATGATGCTGTTCACATTATTAAAATAGCAGATCCAAATGATGAATGGTAAGAGGCAGAATGAGGGGGGAAAGAGAATTCAATTACACAAATTTCAAAGCAAAGATATAATTTAGTAAGTGTAAGAATCAGAAAAGTAGTTAAGTGGCTTATGCATGGGGGATGGAGAAGTGCACTGTGTATTGTCAGAATACAAGTGGCAATTCCATACTCGTCTAATAACAAGCAACAAATTAAGTCTTACCTCAAGAGAGTTAGAACCAACCAGCAAACTGAAAAATCTAGAACAAAGGATACTTTCTCCACATCTTAGGAGTTGCATGACTTCTCTCATTTTGGCATATCTCTATTTGTGTTTTATTTTGCTTTCATTCTTGACTACAGGCATACCTCCTTTTATTGCACTTTGCAGATAATTGTGTTTTTTGCAAATTGAAGGTGTGTGGCAATCTTGTATCAAGTGAATCTATTGATACCATTTTTCCAATAGCATTCGCTGATCTGTGATCAGTGATCTTTGATGTTAGTATTGTAATTATTTTGGACACCAAAAACATAACACAGCAAATTTAATTGATAAATGGTGCGTGGGTTCTGACTCTTCTGCCAACTGGCAATTCCCCCATTTCTCTCCTCCTCTAGCCTCCCTATTGCCTGAGTCACAACAATACTGAAATTAGGCCAATTAATATCCCTACAATGACCTCAAAGTGTTCAAGTGAAAGGAAGATTTGCATGTCTTTAAATCAAAAGCTAGAAATGATTAGTGAGGAAAGCATGCTGAAAGCCAACATAGGTTCAGAGCTAAGCCTCTCGCACCACATAGCCAAGCTGTGTTCAAAGGAAAAGTTCTTGAAGGAAATTTAAAAAGTGCTGCTCCGGTGAACAAACAATGTTACGAAAGTGAAAAAGCCTTACTGCTTATAGGGAGAAAGTTTTAGTGGTTTGGATAGAAGATCAAACCAATCACACCATTCTCTTAAACAAAAGCCTAATTGAGAGCAAGACCCCAACTCTCTTCAGTTCTATGAAGGCTGAGAGTTGGGGAAGTGGCAGAAGGAAATCTCTCTGTACCATAAAAGTGCAGGGCGAAGCAAGTGCTGAGAGTGAAGCTGCAGCAAATCAGCCAGATGATCTAGCTAAGATAATGAGTGAAGGTGGCTACACTGAACAACAGATTTTAGATCAAATAGCCTTCTATTGGAAGAATATGCTATCTAGGACTTTCACAGCTGGAGAGGAGAATGCCTGGCTTTGAAGCTTCAAAGAACAGCCTGAATACCTTGTTAGAGGCAATGCAGCTGTTGATGTTAAGTTGAAGCAAATCCTCATTTAGAAGAAATATGATCCCAGGGCCCTTAAGAATTATGCTAATACTACGCCTGTGCTCTGTAAATAAAACAACAAAGCCTCTATGACAGCACACCTTTTACAACATGGTTTACTGATTTTAAACCCACTGTTGAGAACTACTGCTTAGGAAAAAAAGGATTCCTTTCAAAAGATAACTGCTCATTGACAGGGCATCTTGTCACCCAGGAGCTTTTATGGAGACATACAATGAGATTAATGTTGTTTTCATGCCTGCTAACACAATGTCCATACTGCAACCCATGGATCAAGGACTAATTTTGACTTTCAAGTCTCCTATTGAAGAAGTACATTTCATAAGGCTCTGACTGTGGTAGCTAGTGATTCCTCTGAAGAATCGGGGCAAAGTAAATTGAAAACCTTCAGAAAAGGATTCACCATTCTAGATGCCATTAAGAGCATTGATGATTCATTAAAAGAGGCCAAAACATCTACATTATTAGGAGTTTGGAAGATGATTCCAGCCCTCATAGATGACTATGAGGGGTTCAAGATTTCCATGGAGGAAGTAACTGCAGATGTGGTAGAAATAGCAAGAGAACTGGAATTAGAAGTGGATCTTGAAGATGTGGCCAAATTGCTGCAAATTCTTGATAAAACTTGAACAGATGAGAGATGTTGCCTCTAATGGAAAAACTAAGAAAATGGTTTCTTGTGATGGAATCGTTTGTAAAAGAATGAGTCAACTGATGTAGCAAACTTCATTGTTGTCTTATTTTAAGAAATTACCACAGCCCCCCCAACCTTCAGCAACCACCACCCTGATCAGTCGGCAGCCTTCAACGTGGAGGCAAGACCCTCCTCCAGCAAAAAGATTAGGGCTTGATGAAAGCTCAGATGATGGTTAGTAATTTTTAGTGATAAAGCATTTTTTAATTGAGGTATATAAGTTGGTTTCTTTTTTTAGATATAATTGTTTCATACTTAATAGATGCAGTGTAATGTAAATATAACTTTTATATACACTGTTAAATCAAAAAGCTTATTAGACTTACTTTATTGCAATATTCCCTTTATTGCATTGGTCTGAACCTGAACCCACAATATCTCCTTTCTTTCTGCTGGCTCATTCTACTTGTGACCCAGAAGAGTTGATGTGACCAGTTCAGACCAGAAACTGATAAATCCCCTCTATGTCTTTTTCTCAAGTCATATATAGGTGATATTCTGAAGAGCTTTGTTCATCTTTTCTGAACCAGATACTGTCATATTCATCATAATCACTACTAACATTTATTGAGTGTTTACTACATGCTGTGTACTATTCTAGGTGTTTTATATGTATTAACTCATTTAATATGTATTATTCTTTGACATAGGTATTACATTATTATTTCCATTTTGTAGACATGAAAACTAGAGCATGGTTAAGTAACTTGGTGAAGGCCACTGCTATTCTGCACAAAATCAGATTTGAATCCCAGAGGCAGGTTTCAGAGCCCATGGGCTTCCTGTCTATATTACACCATACAACATGTAGGTCTGTTGTTCCTCCTTAGCTCATTTGGAAGTGGAAGGTCTTGGGTATGAAGTTCTCTGGGGGTAGTGGCTATGGATTTCCTCAAGTGTCATTGAGGATGAGGCAAGAAATGACCAGGCTAGCATCTCAATACAGTTAAAAAAATCACATTTCTTTAGCAAAACTAGATGAACTCAGAAGCTTCAGGGCAGCATGACCTGGATGGAGTCAGCCAGGGTTAGACATGCCATGTGCCTCAGAGTTGATTGGACTGAAGTATAGAAACTGAAACATCAACTTAACAGACTTACAATGGGTCATGAAGAGTCAAAGTATAATCAGAAAGGTGTCTGAGGAACAGAGAATTAGCTGTATGGATAAACTAAATATTAGACTCAGTCTGTTTAGCTTTATGATCAATCCCCTTATGGAAAAATACCACATCAAGTTAACGTAGAGTTGTCAGGATACCTTCCCCCAGAATAGTTTTTAGCTCAGAGCTGTCACTGTTTGTCTTTAACACTTCTTTTTCATGTTCTAATTCTGTCTGTTTCTTCCTCACATTCCTCACACTCTGTCCTTAGGTGTGTTTAATGAAAAATTATCTTACAACCATATTTTGCTCAAGTCTGAGATTTATTTTTGTCTCCTTAAAAAAGGTGACTTTGCATATTTCTCAAGTTGTGTTATGTGCTTATTTTAGTTTAACTCTCAGAGGACAACTCACTTTACCTATGTGTATGTTATTGAGGTTTCTTCACTGTTTATCCTCAAAGTAATCCTTGAGAAGGTTCTGTAGAAAATATAGTGGGTAAGAATACAAATTTTAGATTCAGAGTGCTGATGTTTGAATTTGTTATTGCCAAATGAAACCATCTCATCTTATGCAAATTTACAAAATGCACTTGTGTCCCAGTTTTCATAGTTATAAAATAATAGGAAAAATAACAGGACATATCTCAGGGTGTTATTAAAGGAAATTAAAAAAAAAACTTTCCGTAGTGCCTAAAATATAGTAGCAGTAAGCTACTCCATAAATATTCAATAAGTGGGAGATATTATAATCATTAACCTTCTCTTTAATGGGATCATTTTATTAAATTAACCACTTGCATCTACAATCTATTTAATGGCATGCTCCAAGGTATGACACCTATGGAAGTCAAAAGATCTGAATCTTCTTATGTGATGGAATTTGGCATGGATGCTTTGGTGAAGGCAAAGTTAACTTTATTGTTACATAGTATATATATATATTTTGTTTTTTAGTTACTTATAGATGTCTCTCTTTCAATAGAGGTGAGAGCATTGAAGGGCAGTGTATCAGTGAGCTATTGCTGTATAACAAACCATTTGAAGCATAAAGTAGTAAAATACTATTTCTGATAATTTTCTGACTTGACGGGCCTTACAGAATGGCTCTATGTGGTGCAGTTCTGATCACTCGTGTGATTGCATTCAGTTGGGAGTTGGACTAACGCTGCAATGTCCAAGACAACTTCTTCTCCGGAGTCTTTTGCCACATGACTTTCTGTAGTGAGTTGAGTTCTTTATGCCACGGCCACTGGCTTCCAAGAGAGTAAGGCCAATATGCAAGTGTTTAACAAGCCTTTGCTACATCATGCCTGCCATTAACCCTTTGGTGAAATTAAGTCACTTGACCAAGTCCAGATTTCGTATGGGAACAGACTAGAAGAATGTGAATACAGGGAAGCATGGTTCATTAGAAGCCACCATTCTGTCTCCACTGGCAGTGCTTATTTAAATCAGTTTACTCTCTGTGGCTGCTTTGAACTGAATATGCAAATGTCCTTAGGCATTCCTGGGGAGGCTTAGTTCTGGTCAGTATTAAAACTTTTAGTGGTTAGAAGAATGTCCACTAATGAGCTTTGTCTACCAATATCTATTCAGATAAGCTTATATAAATGGGACACTAACAATGAAGTTGTTCACTGTGACTGGATAATCAATTGCTGGAACATTACAAAGATGTTTAGTAGCTTGTTTGGACATTGAAATAAATGAAGACTTCGATCTCCTTCAACTTTAACAGTTTATAACTCTGAGCACTTATTGAGCACTTCTAATGTTGCAAGCACTCTGTTCTACATGTTTAAAGCCAGACAAACTTGTATTGAAATAACAGCTGTGACTGGGAAAAAGTAGATGTTCACTAATTGTGACAAGAAGGTTTTGAAAACATCCAGTTTAGTCAAGGAAATAAAAAGAGCTTCAAACTATTATTTAGCATTTAGACCTTAAAGAATATTCTACATCAACCTGCAGCATTGCGGGGTCAAATGGAGGATAGATATTGACTGGGAAATACCTGAAAAAATAAAAGAAAAATGATTTTACTTTATTTGAATGTAATGATATTAATGTTTTTATTATAGTCCAAGTACCCTTGTAGGACTCCTTTCCCCTTAAATTTCTTAAATAAAACTACTTGAGATGCAAAATAAAAATTTCCTATTTCAAAATACTGTCTGAGAGCCCAAACCTTTGTCTCCTGTTATCTGTCTAATATATTTATTATTAGCTAGGGATCCATACATGTTCCTGACAAGAAAAGAATGCAATTGGGTAAACATACCCCCAAACAAGCCACAGGCCTATAATCATTCTTTTCTCTTCAGTTATTTCTACCTTCTTAATAGTGTATGAAAGATGGACTTTAAAAAGTAATTTTCTATTATATCTTCAATACCCCAAGTACATTTTTAGAGATGCTGAAGGAGAAAGGACACTGGTTTATCAGTTGGGCCATGTAGCAGTCACCTGAGCCATGCACAAGATGACTGATGAAGAGGCTGTTGCTTCAGAAGATAGGTACTGCAGAGGAAAATACCAGGGAAGCACAAAGTGCTGCTGAGTTCAAACAGCTTAAGGGCTTTTCATGTTTGATTCCTGTTCCCCTCCCTGATGTACCCAGGGATCATTGCAATGGTAGATTGAAATGTGTTTTGGAATAAAACTCTCTTTTGCATGACTCTTCTTTCTTCAGAAAACTTTGATTTATTAATCTTTGTTTTCAGAAAGCACATCTTTCTTTCACATTTCCTAGGTGATGGATTTTTCTCTTACATGAATCTGTACCATTGGGTTGCATTAGTCACACTGCATTATGTTGCACTAAATCAACTAACACAATGTGACTATTAATGTTGTGATGTGTAAGAACATGTCTCACTCGGGAATGGGGAAAATGTGATTTTCTGGAAACAGCTGTCTCTGCCCTTATTCAATAAAACTTTTCACCTTGGAAACTGCATTGTTTGGCATCTAAGCATTTTCATTGGCAATTTGAGGTATATTTTAAAGCCTTTTTTTTTTTCTCTAGCACCATTAAATATTCATGATCGTACTAAAACTTTCTCAATAATGAAATAAATTATAAAGATGATTGTGGTGCATGCCTACCACCTCAGTATTTAGATAAATCAAAAAGAATATAGTTAGAATGTTCCAGAATTGACCTTTCCAATGGAATAATCATGATGGATCAATAGACTTTACTGTTGGTCTCAGAGCTTCTGTTGTAACCATGACACTCCCTTCTGTAAGGTGATTTATAAGTATCAGAGGAGCAGGTTTCACAAAAATATTATGTCTCCATGTCTTCAAAACCTTTGTTGGTACAGAAGATCTGAATAGACCAATTATCAGCAAGGAAATTGAGTTGGTAATCAAAAAACTACCTAGGAACAAAATCCTTGGACCAGATGAATTTTATCAAACAATTAGTGAAGACCTAATACCCATCCTCTTTAAAGATTTCCTAAAAGTAGAAGTGCAGGGAATACTCCCAAACTCATTCTATGATGCCAGCATAACTCTAATACCAAAATCAGGCAAAGACACCACAAAAAAAGAAAATTACAGACCAATATCCCTGATGAACATAGATGCAAAAATATTCAACAAAATATTAGCAAACTGAATTAAAAAATACATCAAGAGGATCATACACCATGATCAAGTGGGATTCATCTCAGGGATGCAGAGATGGTACAGCATTCGAAAATCCATCAAAATCATCCACCACATCAACCAAAAGAAGGACAAAAATTACATGATCATGTCCATAGATGCTAAAAAAGCATTTGACAAAATTCAACATCCATTCATGATAAAAACTCTCAACAAAATGGGTATAGAGGGCAAGTACCTCAACATAATAAAGGCCATATATGACAAACCCACAACCAAAATTATACTTAACAGTGAGAAGCTGAAAGCTTTTCCTTTAAGATCAGGAACAAGACAAGGATGCCCACTCTCCCCACTTTTATTCAATATAGTTCTGGAGGTCCAAACTACGGTAATCAGCACAAAGAAATAGGACATCCAGATTGCCAAGGAAGAAGTTAAACGGTCCCTGTTTGCAGTTGACGTGATATTGTACATAAAAACCCTAAAGAATCCACTCCAAAACTACTAGATCTAATATCTGAATTCAGCAAAGTTTCAGGATACAAAATTAATACACAAAAATCTGTTGAATTCCTATACACTAACAATGAACTAGCAGAAACAGAAATCAGGAAAACAGTTCATTTCACAACTGCATCCAAAAGAATTAAATACCTAGGAATAAACCTAACCAAGGAAGTGAAAGACCTATACCTTGAAAACTACAAGACACTCATGAGAGAAATTAAAGAAGATATCAATAAATGGAAACACATCCGTTGCTCATGGATAGGAAGAATTAATATTGTCAAAATGGCCATCCTGCCTAAAGCAATCTATAGATTCAATGCAATCCCTATCAAAATACCAACAGCATTCTTCAATGAACTAGAGAAAATAGTTCTAAAATTCATATGGAACCACAATAGACCCCAAATAGCCAAAGCAATCCTGAGAGGGAAGAATAAAGCTGGGGGAATTATGCTCCCTGACTTAAAGCTCTACTACAAAGCCATAGTAATCAAGACAATTTGGTACTTTCACAAGAACAGACCCATAGACCAATGGAACAGACTAGAGAGCCCAGATATAAACCCAAGCATATATGGTCAATTAATATATGATCAAGGAGCCATGGATATACAATGGGTAAATGACAGCCTCTTCAACAACTGGTGTTGGCACAATTGGACAGCTACATGCAAGAGAATGAAACTGGATTATTGCCTAACCCCATACACAAAAGTAAATTCAAAATGGATCAAAGACCTGAATGTAAGTCATGGAACCATAAAACTGTTAGAAGAAAACATAGGCAAAAATCTCTTGAATATAAACATGAGCAACTTCTTCTTGAATGCTATCCTCGGGCAAGGGAAACAAAATAAAAAATGAACAAATGGAACTACATCATGCTAAAAAGCTTCTGTACAGCAAGGGACATCATCAGCAGAACAAAAAGTCATCCTACAGTATGGGAGAATATATTTTAAATGACATATCCAACAAGGGGTTAAAATCCAAAATATGTTAAGAACTCACATGCCTCAACACCCCAAAGCAAATAACCCTGTTAAAAATGGGTGGAGTATATGAGCAGACACTTCTCCATAAGAGGAAATTCATATGGCCAACAGGAACATGAAAAGATGCTTCGCATCGCTAATTATCAGGGAAATGCAAATTAAAGCCACAGTGAGATATCAACTCACACCAGTTAGGATGGCCAACATAGAGAAGACTAAGAACAATAAATGGTGGCGAGGATGCAGAGAAAAGGGAACCCTCCTACACTGCTGGTGAGAAGGTAAACTAGTTCAACCATTGTGGAAAGCAATATGGAGGTTCCTCAAAAAAACTCAAAATAGAAATATCATTTGACCTGGAAATTCCACTCCTAGGAATTTACCCAAAGAATACAAATTCTCAGATTCAAAAAAAAAAAAATACACCATTATGTTTATTGCAGCACTATTTCCAATAGCCAAGAAATGGAAGCAAGCTAAGTGTCCATCAGTAGATGAATGAATAGAGAAGATGTGGTACATATACACAATGGAATACTATTCAGCTATAAGAAAGAAACAAATCCTATTATTTGCAACAACATGGAGGTAGACGGTATTATGCTCAGTGAAATAAGTCAGGCAGAGAAAGACAAATGCCAAATGATTTCTCTCATTTGTGGAGTATAACAATGAAGCAAAATTGAAGGAACAAAACAGCAGCAGACTCACTCACTCCAAGAAGGGACTAGTTGTTACCCAAGGGGAAGGGTCAGGGAGGGATGGTAAGGAGGGAGGAAGAAGGGGTTTGTGGGGTATTATGATGGGCACACATGGTGTGTGTGGGGTCACAGGGAAGACAGTGTAGCCCAGAGAAGACAAATAGGGACTCTGTGGCATCTTAAGTACACTGTTGGACAGTGACTCAATGGGGTATGGGAGGGAACTCGATAATTAGGGTGAATGTAATAACCACATTGTTTTTCTTGTGAAACCTTCATAAGAATGTATATAAATGATACCTTAATAAAAAATAAAAACCTCTGTTGGCAAATGCCTCCCACCTCTCTCTCCAGCATTTTGCAGCCATAGCTCTGACATCATAAGGAAAGTGAAGGGCAGTCCCCTCATCCAGAAAATGTACACCAACATCAATTTTTGATTTTTGATAGGAATAAATCTATTTATTTCAGGGAAATAATTTTTTCTTTGGCTTCTGTTAGGGAAGAGTCAATATTATTGTTTGTTGTTGGGCTACAGAGGAACAAAACATAATGGTATTTGCACTTTGTAAATATTTAATCCTTACCACTTCCGTGAATTTTATTTCCTTGTTGCAAAAGCAAATAATACTTAGTTCTGTGATTGCTTGAATAATAGTCTCCTTATCTTAATTGGTCTGCCTAATCCTGCATTTTGCAAATTTAGATTTCTGGGTTCTTAAGTGGAATATATAAATTTAAAAAAACAGAAAAACAAACAAAAGTGAGTGTTCCAAACTGATTTATTTCTTTCACTGGTTTATCCGTTTTATTTTTTCTTCTGCTTCTATATCTACCTCTTCATCTTGCTTATATCTAGCAACATTCCTTTATGTTTATCAAAATAAAATATGCACTTATTAATAATAAACCAAATATTTCAAAGGGCTTACATGTCAGGTGGTGATAAATTCTACAGGGTAAAAAAAATGAAGAATAATGGGGTTGATGGGGAGTGCCAGAAGTTGGGGTGGGTTTGATCAATTTAATCTAAATGTAAAAAATATCAATAAATATAAACTTTGCTTAATATAGCAGAGTGAACAGATAATCTTCCCTCTCTCTGTTCCGAATGCATGGAAGGGTGTACAAATCCCCGCTCATATGTACACAAGGGCACATCAGTTAAACATGTGCTCAAAAATAAGAGAAATATGTCCATAGGACGAAGAAGAGAGGAACTCTACAGTTTAAAATACAAAGGGTCCGTATGGTCAATAGGAAGTAAAAATGTGACTCAAGAATTGAAAGAACCTCAAAGCTTGGTCAGAAATAAGAGTAAGAATAAAAATAAGACTAGAGCTAGAGGTTTGCACTGTGCAAACCTGGGATTTGGGGAGGAATAAGAGGCAGCAGTCCAGGACTGGGAGCTTAGCCTATGTTTGCACAGAATTACCACCCACTGTGGCATTACCAGTTCCACTGAAGAGATGGACTCAGGCACATGTGAACCACAGAGCAGAAAAGACTTGCATGTTGAAGTCCCACATGATGAGCATTTTGACAAAATGCAAAGCATGCCAAAAAGCTAACCATTATGTGAAGGTGTTCAGAGAAACTAAGTATGATAATCAAAGCTTGCAAAAATAAATAGTGAAACTATATAAAAGGCATTAAAGTAAATATATATATAGCTCTTAAAGAAATAAAATGTCCCTGCAATACTAACAAGGAGTTACAAAACAAGGACAGGCAGATGCATGAAATAATGAATTATATAAATTTTGAAAAGGAAAAATATTCTCTTTGGGAGAGATCACTCTGGGAGATGAATAGTAAGCCCCTCAATTGAAGAGAAACGGTGTATTTAAAGATACAACAAAGCCAATCACAGGAACAGCATAAAGAGATGCAGAAATGAGAAGTTAAGAAACAGAAGATAGTCTGATAAGCTTTAATATACATTTAATAGGCATTTTAAACAGGTAATTTTTAGGGGGGGGGGAGAGGAAATAGTTAAAGAAATAATTGTTTCCAGAAACAAAGAAACATACAACTCTTGAGATTGAAAATGTTCACTGAGCTGAGTGGGATAAATAAAAAAATGGGCACACTGAGAGAAAACAAGGATAACTATACCATCAATGATAGTGAGAAAAATCTTAAACAAGGGAATATTTAGCTTACTTACAAAGGAAGATTAAGTTGACAGAAGCCTTATCCACAAAAATACAGGCTTGAAAACAAAGAGCTGGAGGAAAATGACTGTCAACCTGGAATTCAGTTCCCAATTAAGCCATCACCCAGGAGTGACAGTCAAAAAAGGTACACAAAGATTAAAAGCATTTATTTCCTGCAGACCATAACTGAAGCACTGCCAAAAGAGTTACTACAGTATGAGGGAAATGAAACAAGAGGAGAAAAAGGGGTGTGCAATGCATGGAGCAACAGTATACAAATCCATTAATAAAAAAGTCAAGCCTAAATATTTCCTGAAGGAGGAAAGGCAATAATACATGAACAGTTTGAGATAGAAATGGAAAACTCTAGTTAACAATAAAATGCAGGAGAGTTCAGACAAAGTTAAATTGTGTTAAGGTCCTTGCCTTTTTTGGGTAGGAGGGACAGGAGATAATCACTAATTTTAGGTACTGATTACAAACTCTGTGAAGAGAAGTATGTTGCAATGTTAAGAACTAATATAAAAGAATAGGAATTACATATTTTTTAACTGTTAAAAATGATAAAAACTCAAGAAAAGAAGGAAAAATGTGATAGATTATTAGAAATAGTTTGAAATATAATCACAGTAAATGTAAAACTCACATCTTCAAAACTCACATCTTACAAGACTCTCAGAACAACTCATGATTGCATACTATTCAGTAGTTGAATGAATTTGATGTGTATCACTCTGGATAAATCTCAAGAACCTATTGGTGAGAGAGAAAAAGGAAGTATCATTATTTTCCAATGTGATGCCATTATGCAAAGAACTCACACCAACAAGAATACTTTATGCAGTCTGTCCAGTTGCAACTCATGTTTCTTGTCATGCCCATTAGCACATGTATGACTGGTGAATAAGAAAATATGCAGATGTTGCTTCAATGAATAAGTGATTTTTCCCTAACAAATTAATATTTTGTCCTGCCTTCTGATAGGGGCTGAGTCAAAGTATAGTCAGAGCCCTCTAGCTGGACAGGAATTTAGTGCAGTATTATGGTTATTAAACTACCCACTTCATCAGGTCCCCCCCACATACCCCATTACAGTCACTGTCCATCAGCGTAGTGAGATGCTATAGAATCACTACTTGTCTTCTCTGAGTTGTACAGCCCTCCCCGTGCCCCCCCCAACATTACGTCTACTAATCGTAATGCCCATTTCTCCCCCTTGTCCCTCCCTTCCCACCCATCCTCCCCAGTCCCTATCCCTTTGGTACCTGTTAGTCCATTCTTGGGTTCTGTGAGTCTCCTGCTATTTTGTTCCTTTAGGTTTTTTCTTGGTTCTTATACTCCACATATGAGTGAAATCATTTGATACTTGTCTTTTTCTGCCTGGCTTATTTCACTGAGCATAATACCCTCTGGCTCCATCCATATTGTTGCAAATGGTAGGATTTGTTTTCTTCTTATGACTGAATAATATTTCATTGTGTATATGTACCACATCTTCTTTATCCATTCATCTACTGATGGACACTTAGGTTGCTTCCATTTCTTGGCTATTGCAAATAGTGCTGCGATAAACATAGGGGTGCATCTGTCTTTTTGAAACTGGGCTGCTGCATTCTTAGGTTAAATTCCTAGGAGTGGGATGCCTGGGTCAAATGGTATTTCTATTTTGAGTTTTTTGAGGAACCTCCATACTGCTTTCCATAATGGTTGAACTAATTTGCATTTCCACCAGCAGTGTAGGAGGGTTCCCTTTTCTCCACATCCTTGCCAACATTTGTTGTTTGTGTTTTGGGTGTTGGCCATCCTTACTGGTGTGAGGTGATATCTCACTGTGGTTTTAATTTGCATTTCTCTGATGATTAGCGATGTGGAGCATCTTTTCATGTGCCTGTTGGCCATCTGAATTTCTTCTTTAGAGATGTGTCTATTCATGTCCTCTGCTCATTTCTTAATTGGATTATTTGCTTTTTGTTTGTTGAGGTGCATGAGTTCTTTATATATTTGGATGTCAACCCCTTATCTGACATGTTATATATGAATATATTCTCCCATACTGTAGGATGTCTTTTTGTTCTACTGTACTGATGGTGTCCTTTGCTGTACAGAAGCTTTTCAGCTTGATATAGCCCCTCTTGTTCATTTTTCCTTTTGTTTCCCTTGCCCGGGGAGATATGTTCATGAAGAAGTCACTCATGTTTATGTCCAAGAGATTTTTGCCTATGTTTTTTTCTAAGAGTTTTATGGTTTCATGACTTACATTCAGATCTTTTATCCATTTGGAGTTTACTTTTGTGTAAGGTGTTAGACAGTAGTCCAGTTTCATTCTCTTACATGTAGCTGTCCAGTTTTGCCAATACCAGCTGCTGAAGAGGCTGTCATCTCCCCATTGTACGTCCAAGGCTCCTTTATCATATATTAATTGACTGTATATGTTTAGGTTAAAGTTTGGATTTTCTATTCTGTTCCACTGGTCTCTGGGTCCGTTTTTGTGCCAATACCAAATTGTCTTGATTACTGTGGCTTTGTAGTAGAGCTTGAAGGCAGGGGGTGTAATTAACCCCTGTTTTATTCCTCCTTCTCAGGATTGCTTTGGCTATTCGGGGTCTTTTGTGGTTCCATATGAATTTTAGAATTATTTGTTCTAGTTCGTTGAAGAAAGCTGTTGGTATTTTGATAGGGATTGCATTGAATCTGTAGATTGCTTTAGGTAGTATAGCCATTTTGACAATATTTATTCTTCCTAGCCAAGAGCATGGGATGAGTTTCCATTTATTAGTGTCCTCTTTCATTTCCCTTAGGAGTGTCTTGTAGTTCTCAGGGTATCGGTCTTTCACTTCCTTGGTTAGGTTTATTCCTAGGTATTTTATTCTTTTGGATGCAGTTGTGAATGGAATTGTTTTCCTCATTTCTCTTTCTTTTAGCTCATCATTAGTGTATAGGAAAGCAACAGATTTCTGTGTGTTAATTTTGTGTCCTGCAACTTTGCTGAATTCAGATATTAGCTCTAATAGTTTTGGAGTGGAGTCTTTAGGGTTTTTTATGTATAATATCATGTCATCTGCAAATAGTGACAATTTGACTTCTTCTTTACTAATCTGGATGCCTTGTATGTCTTTGTTTTGTCTGATTTCTGTGGCTAGGACCTCCAGTACTACGTTGAATAACAGTGGAGAGAGTGGGCATCCCTGTCTTGTTCCTGATCTTAGATGAAAAGCTTTCAGCTTCTCTCTGTTAAGTATAATGTTAGCTGTGGGTTTGTCGTATATGGCGTTTATTATGTTGAGGTAGTTGCCCTCTATACCCATTTTGTTGATAGTTTTAATCATGAATGGATGCTGAATTTTGTCAAATGCTTTTTCAGCATCTATGGAGATGATCATGTGGTTTTTGTTCTTCTTTTTGTTGATGTGGTGGGTAATGTTGATGGATTTTCGAATGTTGTACCATCCTTGCATCCCTTGGATGAATCCCACTTGATCATGGTGTATGATCCTCTTGATGTATTTTTGAACTCGGTTTGCTAATATTTTGTTGAGTATTTTTGCATCTACATTCATCAGGAATATTGGTCTGTAATTTTCTATTTTTGGGGAGGTCTTTGTCAGGTTTTGGTATTAGAGTGATGCTGGCTTCATAGAATGAGTTTGGCAGTGTTCCCTCCCCTTCTATTTTTTGGAAAACTTTAAGGAGATTGGGTGTTATTTCTTCTCTGTATGTCTGGTAGAATTCAGATGTGAATCCATCTGGCCCAGGGGTTTTGTTCTAAGGTAGTTTTTTGATTACCAATTCAATTTCGTTGCTGGTGATTGGTCTCTTTAGTTTTTCTGTTTCTTGCTTGGTCAGTCTTGGAAGGTTGTATTTTTCTAAGAAGTTGTCCATTTCTTTTCTAGGTTTTCCAGCTTGTTAGCCTATAGATTCTCATAGTATTCCCTTATAATTCTTTGTATTTCTTGGGATCCGTCATGATTTTTCCTTTCTCATTTCTGATTCTGTTTATGCATGTAGATTCTCTTTTCTCTTAATAAGTCTAGCTGGGGGGTTACCTATTCTGTTTATTTTTTCAAAGAACCAACTGTTGGTTTCATTGATTTTTTCTATTGTTTTAGTCTTCTCAATTTTATTTATTTCTTCTCTGGTCTTTATTATGTCCCTCCTTCTGGTGACTTTGGGTCTCATTTGTTCTTCTTTTTCCAATTTCAGTAATTGTGTCTTTAGACTATTCATTCTTCCTTCTTTAAATAGGCCTGGATTGCAATATACTTTCCTCTTAGAACTGCCTTTGCTGTGTCTCACAGAAGTTGTGGCTTTGTGTTATTGTTGTCATTAGTCTCCATATATTCTTTGATCTCTGTTTTAATTTGGTTGTTGACCCATTGATTATTTAGGAGAATGTTGTTGTCTCCATGTATTTGTGAGCCTTTTTGTTTTCTTTCTAAAATTTATTTCTAGTTTTATACTTTTGTGATCTGAGAAGTTGGTTGGTAGGATTTCAATATTTTTGAAATTACTGAGGTTCTTTTTGTGGCCTAGTATGTGGTCTCTTCTGGAAAATGTTCCATGTGCACTTGAGAAGAATGTGTGTAGAGTTCTGTAGATGTCTATTAGGTCCATCTGTTTTAGTGTGTTGTTCAGTGCCTCTGTGTCTACTTATTTTCTGTCTTGTGGCTCTGTCCTTTGGAGTGAGTGGTGTGTTGAAGTCTCCTAAGATGAATGCATTGCTTTCTATTTCCTCCTTCAATTCTGTTAGAATTTGTTTCACATATGTCTGCGCTCCTGTGTTGGGTGCATATATATTTAAAACTGTTATATCCTCTTGTTGGACTGACCTCTTTATCATTATGTAATGTCCTTCTTTATCTCTTGCTACTTCGTTTTGAAGTCTATTTTGTCTGATACAGGTACTGCAACACCTGCTTTTTTCTCCTTGTTGTTTGAACGAAATATCTTTTCCATCCCTTCACCTTTAGTCTGTGTATATCTTTGGTTTTAGGTGAGTTGCTTGTAAGCAACATATAGATGGGTCTTGCTTTTTTATCCATTCTATTACTCTGTGTCTTTTGATTGGTGCATTCAGTCCATTTACATTTTGGGTGATTATTGATACATATGTACTTATTGCCATTGCTGGCTTTAGATTCGTGGTTACCAAAGGTTCAAGGGTTGCTTCTTTAGTATCTAACAATCTCACTTAACACTCTTGTTAAGTTATTTTAAACACAGTCTGATGTTTCTTTATTTTTCTACCTTCTTATTCCTCCTCCTCCATTCTTTATATACTAAGTGTTTTATTCTTTGCCTTTAGTTAGTATTTGGATGGTCTGCTTTCTTTGCTATGATTTTATTTTCTCTGGTGATCTGTTTTTAGCCTTAGGAGTGCTTCCATCTAGAGCAGTTCCTTTAAGATATCCTGTAGAAGTGGTTTATGGGAGGCAAATTCCCTCAGCTTTCGCTTGTCTAGGAATTGTTTATTCCCTCCCTAAAATTTAAATGATAATTGTGTTGGATACAATATTCTTGGTTCTAGGCCCTTCTGTTTCATTATGTTAAATATATCATGCCATTCTCTTCTGGCCTGTAAGGTTTCTGTTGAGAAGTCTCATGATAGTCTGATGGGTTTTCCTTTGTAGGTGATCTTTTTTCTCTGTCTAGCTGCCTTTAATACTCTGTCTTTACGTTTGATCTTTGCCATCTTAATTATTATGTGTCTTGGTGTTGTCTTCCTTGGGTCCCTTGTTTTGGGAGACCTGTGGGCTTCCATGGTCTGAGAGACTATTTCCTTCCCCAGCTTAGGGAAATTTTTAGCAATTATTTCTTCACAGACACTTTCTATCCCTTTTTCTCTCTCTTCTTCTTCTGGTACTCCTATAATGCGAATATTGTTCCATTTGGATTGGTCACACAGTTCTTTAATTATTCTTTCATTCCTAGAGATGCTTTTATCTCTCTCTGCCTCAGCTTCTCTGTATTCCTGTTCTCTGATTTCTATTCCATTAGCAGTCTGTTGCATCTCGTCTAGTGTGCTGCTAAACCCGTCGATGTTTTCTCTCATTTCTGCATTGTCTTTCCTCACTTCCCTCACTTCTTCCCTTAGCTCTTGTATATTTCTCTGTAGATCCATCAGTATGGTTATGACTTTTATTCTGAATTCTTTTTCAGGAAGATTGTGCATGTCCATCCCATCAGGCTCCTTCTCTCCCTCTCTGGGGTTGTCTTGTTAAGCTTTATTTGTACCATATTCGTCTGTCTTTTCATGCCAATAGAAGTGGTCACTTGTAGGCACCATGTGTGTCAGCTGGGCTCTTTAAGACTTAAAAAGAAGAAGAAAATGAAAAAACAAAAAAACAAAACAAAAAAAACAAAAAAACGCCCGCTGGGAGTAGATTCTGTGTTGATGCTGTAGGTGGTGCTGCTGCTCCACTATTCTGCAGCCCTGGTGGCTCCGCCTGGCCCTTTGTGTCTCTGGCCGGGGAGGGAAGGAATGGGAGGCTGCTGATCTCTGTGGGAATCCTTGGCACGGCTGCTTTGCTTGGCCACCAGCCAAGGGTTCCGAAATTCCCCAGGACTCCCAGCCTGCTGCGCTGAGTGCCCCGGTACGATTTTGTTCTGCTGTTGGGCCTTTGTCTCTTTAAGACTTTAGCCAAATAAAAAAAAAACAAAAAAAAAACAACAGAAAGCAAAACAAAACAAAACAACAACAACATTAAAAAAAATGGCACCCGTTTTTCTTTTGTCCCGGGAAGCCAGCTGAGGGGACCTGCCTTGTCGAATCCTGCACTTCTGTTTCTCTTATCTCCAGTACACTATTCAATGTGTGTCTGTGCTCCCGATGCAGATCACCAAGGCTGGTTATTTAGCAGTCTTGCACTTCCACTCCCTCCCCGCTCTGATTCTTTTCCTCCCACTGGTGCGCTGGGGCGGAGGAGTGCTCGGGTCCCGCCAGGTCACGGCCATGTATCTTACCCGCTTTGTGAGGCGCTGAGTTCTCGCAGATGTAGTTGTATCCTAGGTGTTGTCCTGTATCTTCTGGTCTCTCTTTTAGGAATAGTTGTATTTGTTGTATTTTCATAAATATATATGGTTTTGGGAGGAGATTTTCACCACCTTGCTCACACCGCCGTCTTCCCAGAAGTCCGCCTAGTTCCTATTTCTTTTTAAAGCACCATCTCCAGATAGCCTCCTAAAGCACATGTAGTGCACTTTTTCTGAATTCTCAATATCAAAATATGTCTGTATTCTATTTTGAATAAATTTTCTGCTACCACACAGAAGAATGTAGCAGAAAGTCACGGGAACTCTCCTGGAAAGACTATATTCTTGGATTCCATTCATTCTCTATGGAAATTTTCCATTCTATTACTACAGTGCAGCATATTACATCTAGAAGTTTACAAAAAGGCCCACACTATTGCAGGGGCAGCTCAGGATATGAACTGCATATGTTCAGTTGATTACAGATGTAGTCTCATGGAGTAAAATTGACTAAGTATGATTTTCCCAATAATTGTTATTCATCCTAGACATTATGTTCTGTTTGCCTTCAAGTTGTAGCCACTTCCTTAAGACAGATCACCATTTCCCAGAAGACCTACTGAAAGACCTTATCTCATCTAGGCACTTTCAGACTCCGGGGCTATCATAGAAAGTAAGGGCCTTTTCTTTTGGAGCATGAGCTTACTTTTTTACTTGAAGCAAACATTTTTCCTTGAAGTTACATGAGTTAACCTCAGTCACTATCCTCTGTACTTGCCTCATGATAATTTATTATTCTGCTTCTGACATTAGCACTCATGTGTTCTAAGTTCCTATCAAGTTCATTCCTTTTACTCCTCAGTAAGCTGTTTAGACAATTACTTATTCTTAGCCTGATATTAGGATAGCTATTGAATTAATGAGGCTTCAGATATGTTGCAGAAATGAATATACCAGAAAATACAGTGGCTTATGACAACAAAGGTTTATTTCTCCTTCCTGCTCCACATCCTTTCTGGGTTAGTGGCAGTTCTGCTCCAGGGCTGTGCTGCATACATTGTCTTCACCCTGGACCCAAAGTAAAAGAGGAGCCTTGATCTGAGACATTGTTGACTTCATGTTTGAGGAACAATCAAATATAATAGAACCTTGTAGTTGCTGTTAAAATTTCCTGTTGATATGGACCATATCTTCTGATTTCATTCTCATTTCACTGGCCAAAGCCTGTCATAAAACTTGGTATCCAAAGTTGGTAATGGATGATTCACACAGAGGGAGCAAACCACAAATATTTTGAATGATTCCGTTCTTTTCAGCTATTGATAATTCTATGGCTGCATTTCTGTTCAATTTCTCTTGTACCAGCAATATTTCAGTAACATGTGAGTCACCTATTCCTTTCCTGTCTCTCACCTGTTTTCTCATTTCAGTAAACCAAAAAGTCCTTCTAACTGACCTCCTGAATTATTTTCCTATATGCTTCCTCTTCTTAAACTTTAGCACTCTAACTTGGTCAGGCCCATGTCATCTCTGTCTTAAGACAACTACTCCCATCTCCCAGCTGGTCCTCCTTCCGTCAGTCTTTTGGCCCTTCACGTCCGTGTTCCCCACACCCACACACCAATCATGCCATCACCTACTGAATGAATGAGCCCTTGTGGGTTTATGGGGACTTTCACGATGGGGGCCCTAATTCCTGGGTAGTCTCCTTGCTTCTTACTCTACGAAACAGCCTCCCACACTGCCTCCCCACCATTTATTCTTCTGTATAACTCCTACTCATTTTTGGAGACATTTCAAGCAACCTTGGAAAGCCCTTTCTAAAGCTCCCAGGGGGTCCTGTAACTTACTGTGCTGCATGTATATTTGTGATTTTTTTTTATATTCCTGTCTTCCTCACTGGATTGTAAACTCTGTACAGTCAGGAACTAATTTTTACTCAGCTTAATGGGTAGCAATTGCATTTTAATAATCTTTGTGTTCCTGCACTTAACACAGTACTTGCACATAGTAGATGCCTAATAATTTTGCTTCATAAATAAATGGTGATTAGCCAAAAAAGACATTCCCTTTTTCAAATATGAAAAACCTATAATAATTTTGGAGGAAGGACTTATTTTTACTTGGATTGAACCAGGTATAATAAACATAGTGACTTCTTTCTATAGGTTTTGGAAATGGAGAAGTGAGATATATAATGGCATTATTAGTTCCTTTAATATTTTCCCTAGTAAACAAAGTTATAACCCACAGATTTAAATATACTCCATATAGATTTGCCTATACATGGAAATTCCCCATAAAGTTTGTTTACGAATGTCCTAAGCATCTCTTTTGGTGCTCAAGAATCAAATAGGTAGTTTGTCATGGTTAAAATACTCTTGACACAGACGTAATCACAGGAGCCAGTGGTGAGAAAATAGTTTATAAAGTTACGGATAATGTGGAATCTGTCTCTGGCCTACAAATTGCATCTTATGTCTGTTCTTCTATTCAAAGGTATACAGAAAATGACAAGGACAGATCTTCCAAAACTGTTGTATTGTTCCAATTCTGAACAGTAAGCATTCTTACATAGATGACTCCCTATTTTCTATGGAGAAAGCATTTTCCTAGTGGTTATGTTACACAATTATTTTGTTATCTGACATGCATCAAAAACTAAGAACAAAGAAAAAAGTTTAAGAGTATTACAAAAATGTCCAGTTGGAAGTACATAAGCCTTTTATATAAATAATTTACATTTCAGAAGTATTAGTAATATACCAAAGATGGAAAGAATCCTTAAATTACAATATATGTATTACTGTGGCTAAAAGATTAGTTTGGGACAGATTAAATTTAAAGAATGAAAGACATGATTTCATAGAAAAAATATTCTTACTTTTGTCAGTTATTTGTCTCTTTATCTGTACTAGTATATCTTTAATGATGCTCAGTTCCTCTGTACAACATCAGATTGGAATACATGACTAACAGTCCAGAGACATTATTTCATTTACTTAATAAAAATTTGTTCAGCTTCTACTATATGGTATGCTTTGTTATAAATGATGGTGATACAGCAGTGAATAAGTAAGGTCTCTGTCCTATGGCTTATATTCTAGCGGAGGGAATCATACAATAAACAACATAACATTTTGTCAGATTGTGATAGGTGGTATAAAGAAAAATAAAAGGGTAAGAAGATAGTGGTAGGCAGACATCTCTGAAAGGCAGACATTTACACATGCATGTGAATGAAGTGAGGAATGAGTCATAGTGACACTGGGGAGCAGAGCTTTCAAAGCTGAAGGCACAAGGTGCGGGATGGTCCTGCAGTAGGAGCCTGCTTTGGGTTTCTTGTGTGGCTGGGGAATGGGAAGAAGGTAGAAGGAGTCAGGTCTTGAGGGCTTTGTAGACCATGACAAGGACTTCAGATTTTATTCTGAGTGGCATAGGTAAGCGATGGAAAGATTTGAGAAAGAAAAAGCTTTGTAAAGGCATGCCATGGGCACTTGCGTAGAAAATATACTATCAAGAGAAGTTTGTAATGGTCCACACAGGCTAATAAATAGAACTTCATCAGCATTCCAGAAATCTTTCATTATGGCTCCTTTCTACATTCAAAAATTTATCAAACTTTTAAATTCCTTTAATAAATAAAAGTTAACTTTATTGATTCAATACCTGAGTATTTTTAAGGAATTAGGTAAAAGAGCGGCATATTAAACTCGCCTTAATAACATTTAAACGTTTCTATTATAGTTGGTGGTGTTGACTAAAACTAGAAGTTATATCAAAAGACACAATTTGTTAATTTCTAAATGTAAAAGAGTATTTTCACATGGGAGATTTTTACATATGTAGTACACATTATGGAGGATATTATTGCTAATAACAGAATGGTAGTTTCTCCACCGCATAATATCCTTTAGCCCCCCACTCTGGTTTAAATATCTAATTGGATTTCTCCTCATGAAGCTTATAAAGTACAAATAAAGGTGTGTATTTGTTCTGAGTGAGTAATGGGCAATTTGATTTTTGTATGCACTCTATTGTGTTCCTTATAATGTCAGTCATTATTCTATTTGATGTGTATAGCATTCTCAGATTGCTATGTTTAAAATTAATGAGGCATTTGTCCTCCTGTGAAGAAACTAATAAGGAAATTTTATCCCAATGAATTATGTAGACAGAATTAGAACAAATCAATTTTATTTTAGAGTATATATTTTCTCAATTTAAAGGCATCCTAACTATTACTATGAATGTGATGTTTTGAAAAAAAATGGTGGGTAATTTCAGATCACACTCAAATAAATTAAATATCCTGAGAATGCTAGCAGCAAGATTTCATTCCTGGATCTTTAATTTAACACAGTTTTCCTCCCAGTTTTTTTCTCCAGATGGATAATTCACTGAATGTATTACACTTATTGAGTGTCTTCTATGTGCCAGACTCTTGGGCAGTTACTAGGTGAATATTCATTCAAAGCTCTGTAAGTATCTAGTTTGTTCTCAAGTCATAATTTATCCAAGAAAAACGTTCTGTATACAGCTAAGAGGTGTTATAGCTTGTAAGCTTTGCAGCCAGCCAATATAGCAATTTTGTGTGAATTAGAGGGAACCCCACTTCTTCTACGTCAGGTAAACTAGAACAGGCTCTTTCTTTTGGCAAAGGTAGTCCTATCACTAGGTGTGTCAGAAAACTGATGGCATCTTTCAGCATAAAAAATGGTGCCCTCTGCTTCTCGCTCTGCCTTTCCTCCCACCCAGGGTGATGCAGCCCTGTGCCAGAACACAGGCTTGGCAAGCAGACTACTGGTTGAATCTATGCTGTCATTCTTTCCCCTGGTACAACTGTAGATGACAGCCCTGTCGTCAGTGGTTCTCACAGTGGAAACCCTGAACAGGCAATTATGCTAGGTAATATTTTAGAAAGATTCTCCACAGGATAGGATATTTGAGTATTAAACATGAGAGCTAAGAGGTAATTTTTGACCACCATTGAAGAGAGAGGCAATTTCAGTAAGAAGGGAAAAGATGGAAACATGGCATTTTCACATTTTGAATAGTGGCAAGAAATTTGATAGGGCTGGAGTAAAAGATTCATAGTTGGGAATGATAGGAATTTTGCCTAGAAACACAGTCTTCTGCTGATTATGAAGAGCTTAGAGTGTACTGATAAACTTGGACTAAACAAAGGAGGTTTGGATTATTTTTGGAGAAAAATTAAGAATTGATAGAAAGAATTGATACTTGAGTTAGCAAAACATTCCATTTAGCACCACATTTAAATAAAACAGAATTAAGACAGTGTAGCTGATAACTGATAACTGCTTTGACTTGCAGTATGGCAGACAGGGCCACTGTCTTTTTTATGGCGAAGATTAGAACATGTCAAGAAAGTTTAAATAACACCACTTTAAGTGTGAATCCATTGACTCATTTCAAATTTTCATAAGGATCTCTAAAAAGTCTATTTTATTATCATTGTCAAAGTAACATGTAAAATAAAAAAATAAGCAGGTTATATTAATGAAAAATTTGTGAATATAAAACCAATGAATTATAAAGTCCTATAAAAATTTAAGAAAATGTCATCCTTATGTGGGCTAGTACATACTTAACTGAAGTTGCTGCACATATATGTTGCTACATAATAGTTCTCATGCCAATTTAGTCTACATAGATACTTCTTAAAGATCATTTACTTATACTAGAAAAGGGTTGACTTTTGATAGTTACGGTAACTTTATAATCATAGAACAATTTGATTTTTCTTAAATGCTTCTGTCAGTACCATGCTATTTTACTATTGATTGTACTAGTACAAATTTATCTTCCACATTTTCAACTCAAATTCTTAAAGTTTATTTTAAAATACGTGTTAAAGGTGAAAACATTGTGGGCTCAGATTGAAGTTGAACTAACTCATGGATTATTCGAGTATGTGATCCTACTCAAAGTTTTCATCAGAAGAAACATCCTCAAAAATAATAATGATAAATGATCTTAAGATATTTGTATTCCCCAATATTCCAATATGAGTATTCATTCACACATTGTTGTCTTCTTTTCCTCTGTTTTCTGACTTTCAACATAAGTTCACTATAAGGAAAGACCTTGGGATGATATTTTTCCCCAATTACTTATTGTGCATCAGGCAGAATACTGAACATGTATATCATTAAAGAGAGGCTTTAATTAATTTTGTCATAAAAATAAATATATCGTTTAAAAAAATGCAGTTGAATAACATGGGAAAATGGGAGGCTTTCCTAAATCTTTCTCACCTCTGGGTATAATCACTGTTAGGTTTGGGGTGTATTCCTTCATATAATTTGCTATACATATACAAATAAAATAAGAAGATTTGATTAGCTTAAAATTGTTACTGCTTAAGTATTAGTTAATACTGAAGTCTATAATACATCCTGAAGCTCGACAGGGTTTTGTCTTGATTTTCAGGTTCAGAAACCATAGATATTTCATAAATGAAGTCACATTGTATTCTGTATATATTTCAGGCAAATTTTTGAGGTTCATTTAATCTGAGGTTCTTGTGTTTAAAAATTCAGAAATTATTTATCAGGAGCATATGTTTTGTTCTGTGCGTGATGAAACGTTTGATTTAAATAAATGAATCTGTTGAAAAATTAGAAGGTAAATTGAAGAAGTATGAAATGGAGACAAGGTGGTAGATTAAGAGATGTGTCTAAGGACAGGAAAAATTCTCAGTAACAACACAGCCAAATTGTTTATATCATTCATTTCTGCTCAGACTGTACACAGTAGCTAGTTTTTGCTGAGAGTAGGTCTGAAGACCAAATAACACTAATACAGATATCCCCCACTTCTCAAAAAGTGTGCGTTAGGCTACTTAACTTTGTCACTTTTACAGAAGACCTACATTAAGAACCTGTTTTTACTAAGTGAAATCGGAGGAGCATTTTCACTCTTGCTAAAACAAATGTGACTACTAATGTAGGTTTTGCTAAAAACAAAGTGGCATAAATGCAAACTTTGGGTAAGAAGTGGAACACTCTTTGCTTTACATCATTTCCTCTTAAGAAAATTTTCATAGGAATGTTCTACTTTTGGATAGCAGGGAAAACCTGTAGTCCACAGTGATTGTGACCCAGGCCCTCTTTTCATCTCAAATGCATATTTTAAAAGATAACGAATTTGGCTAGATTCTTAGTTATTATCCAGTATAGAGTGCTTCTGTTAGAGCTCTTTTGCCACTCAGCCTCCTAGATCTCTGCACTTCCTCGGAATGGTGTTTCTGGGATGGGATCCATCACTGATCCAATCAACCATATCCATAGTCATGGATCATTGTAGCACATTGTATAGTGAATGTGGCATAATGGAATTCTCAAAATATATCTGTGATATGGGAGCATTTTAGAGACTTTTGGATAGGGGCAGCATAATTAATAGGCTCTGTTTGTGGCCTTGCATTAGAAGATACTAACATGGGACTGCAGATAATGGGGCCTTTTGGTAAATTGAGTTACTGGCCCAATATCTTGCCCCCTCTAATATCCATGCTCTTTGTTATTTTAGTTTTTAGATAGAAGTAAATGTTTTAATAGATAATATTAACATAATCATCTTTATACCAATGCAGTAATAAAATATGATTTTTCTATAGAGGAAGGGACCTACAGTAGGAAAAAATGCCTAAGGCTCACAAAAGTCAACATTTGGCCCTGTCATAAGCAGACCTCTGGGCTTAGGTAACCAAACTTCTCCTGGATGCAGGCATATGGGGCACAAGTGGGTCATCTTCAGGACCCATTTAATTGCTTTATTGCCCTTCTGCAGTCACTCAGAATTTGATGCCAAAGGCAGTGTGCTTCTCTGGGGAAGCAAGCCCAAAGCTTTTTATCAGATTCGTAGAGGAACCCTAACAGAGATAGCATACCTGCTCAGCATTGCCATGTTGAAGTGAGAAGCTCTATGATGACATACGTGGTACAGAAGATGATGTGACATGACTCAGAGAGGCTCTGTGATGATGCTAGAGACACTTAGTGATGTAGAGATGTGCCCTGATGATACAGAGAGGCTCTATGATGATGCTAAAAGTGTCATGGTAATGCAGAGAGGTGCAGTGATGACATAAAAGGAGTGTGGTAACACAAAAGGTGCATGGTGACTTGGAGAACTTTGGAACACATGGCTTGCTTTCCACTTTCCTGCTGGGTCTCCAGACAGTGGGATTTGGATGTTTGGATACAGCCCCAGCCTCTCAGGACTTGGCTCAAGGCTCTCTATGATCTAATCTGCTGATGCCTTCTCTTTTGTGCTTAGGTACTCCTCCCCACAGAGGAGTTTTGAAAAACTATGTACCTTTGAAAAACTATGTACCTGTTCACACACTTAAGTTGACATCTAAAACATGTTTTCTCATAAGTATAAATAGTTTCAGAGGAGGAAATTTCCTGCTGTTGTCAAAGCTACTTTTGCCTGTGCAGTATAAATAAAATTGACCATTTTGAGGTGTACGGTTCAGTGACATTAAGTACATTCACAATGTCATGCAACCATAACCACCTTTCTTCTTCAGAACTTCCCTTTGTTATCTGACCTTACAGATCCTTGCAGTAAAGTGCACCTCACCTCCTGACTTTGGGCCTGGTACCATGATTTCCTTTGGCTAATAGAAAGTGGGCAGAAGTGGTGATGTGCTGGTTCCCAGACTAGGACTTGAAGACATCATGTATTTGTTTGTCCTCTTGCACCTCTGCTGTGGACGTGAAGAAAGCAGTCTCAAGGACAATGAGAGATGTAAAGCGGATTCAAATCTGACCTTCAGTTTACAGCTGCCCAGCTAAGCCCAGGCCAAATTAGCTGAGCCCCAACTGACTTACTGGTGAAGGGCCAAATAAATATTTACTTTTATATAACACAGAGAGGTCTATGGTTGTTATACAGCAATCTGCGGCTTATACAGGCCTAAGCTTGGTCTGTGGCAATGCGGAGGGAGAGGATAGTGAACATCGTGTTGTTTCCCAAAACATTTTCTATCCTTGGGTTCCCAGATATTGTACACTCTGGTACATTGTTCTGCTTTTCTGGCTGTTAACCGCAGTTTTCATTCTTAGCACTGAAATTCCACAATGATTGATTTTTGTATATATTCAGACTAACCTATTCATGCAAGGGACTCCAATTGGTCCTATTCTATTATCTTTTTTTGAAAAAATATTGGGTTCATAAATATATATTCTGCTTAGGATTTTTGCATCATGTTCCTCAGATATATTGGTCTGTAATTTTCCCATTCTTGTAATGTGCTAGTAAGATTTGAAATCAGTATTATGCTAATCTTATAAAACAAATTGGAAAATTATCTCTGTTTTCTGAAGAAGTTTGTGTAAAATGAGTTATATTTCTTCTTGAAAGGTTTGAAAAAATTCACCAGTAAAGCTGAGTGGTCCCAGAGTTTCATTTTCGAGTGAGGTTTTATTCATTTATTCATTTTTTTAACAGGCCTAGTAATAATCAGAATGTCTATTCTTGTGCCAGGCATAATACTTTTCAATTCTCCTTTTTTTCAAAAGCATCAAATTTATTGTTATACATTTGCTCAAAGTATTTTATCTTTTAAGTGATTAAGGGTCTATAGTGATGTTACATTTTTTATTCCTGAAATTGGTAATTTGTATTTTCTCTCTTTTCACTTTGATCAGCTTTGCTAGGGATCATCAATTTCCTTATTCATTTCAAAGGAATTATTTTTGGAACTGTTGAGTTTTTCTGTTGTATATCTGCATTGTATTTTATTGACTTCTGTTCTTATATGTTTATTTTCTTCTAGCTCCTTTGTCTTTAATTTGCTATTCTTTCTTAACTTCTTGAAATGAAAGTCTTCACTAATTTATTTTCAGATTGTCCTGTGATGTCCTGAAAGTGATGTTCTTTGTGTTTGTCTGTGTTCTGGCCGTTGCAGAATGAGCCTTCCCTTTCCATGATCTACTGGCTCCCCTCCCAGAGCTCTTCCTTTCTATACAGTGTGCTTGTCTCAGTGAATGGCAACAGCATTCACCTACCTGTAAAACTCCAGAAACCTGTAAGCATCCTTGAATCATTCTGTTTTTTCTCCTTTGTCAGTTCCCACAACACATCAATTATGAAAGCTAGTCACTTCTAACTCCTAAATATATCATTAATCCATTCACTTCTGTTTCTCCTCCTAAATGTACCTCATATCCATTCACTTCTCTTTACTTCTGTTTTACCAAAATTATTGAAATAGATTTGAATCTGTTTTTTCCACTTCCAGTTTTTCCTCCCTTTTATCCCTTTTAGTTATGATAACCTAGAGTGATTGTTTCTAATTTGAAAAAAATCATGGTCCTTCCATGGATTTTACTTTCTTTTAGTATATTAAAATAGAAATGAAATCAAAACCTCTTTCATATGCTCTAAAGTTCCTGCATGACTTTGTTTCTTCCTGCTTCACCAGTCTCCTCTCTTGCCATGCTTTCATTTATTGTCTGTTCTTCAGGTAGAATAGCCCTTCACTCTCCCAGCATGCTACCACTTGGCTTCACATCTTGTCATTCACACAGCCACTTTCTATATTAGTGTGTTTTTTCTTACATTTGTGAAGGGCAAAACTGAAAATCACTTTTTAAAAAAGCCTTCTTGATTCTCCAGACCTAGAACAGGTACCACAGAATATGTTCTCAAACAACTTAATGTTTCTTCTGCATAACACTTTTCCAAATTATAAATAAGGATTTGATTTAAAATGTTTCTACCATTTCTAAAATGTGCATTTGATTAAAGAAGCAATCACATTTGAATCATTACTCATTATGTTCCTAGTTTGCAGGCATAGCTTTGAACATAATAGTATCCAATAGATATCAAAGTTTTGATATTACTGGACCTATCAGTAGCTTGCCTGTTCTGATGGACAAAAGATTTTGGAAAAGGAATGAAAATATAAGTGAAATTATTCTGAGAGCTATATCAGGTGGCATACTTTGTATTTTATTATATATAATATAAATACTATAGTGTTTTATTATAATCACTGCATTATAATACAAATATCATTTGTATCATAAATTTCAATATGTATGTATAAAATCACATTATGTTATAAATATAATTCATATTCTTATAAATTGTTATATAATATAATCATTGTGTTATAATATAAATAGTAATTGAATAAGCATTGATAATATATAAATATAGTGAAAAGTAATACTCAGGGACTTCTGGGAAGATGGCGGTGTGAGCAGGGCGGCAGAAATCTCCTTCCAAAACTATATAAATCTATGAAAACACAGCAAATACAACTATTCCTTAAAGAGAAATCGGAGCACACAGGAAAGTGCACAGCGTGCAGCCACACCTGGGAGGACTCGGCACCCCACGAGGCGGGTAAGATACAGAGCCGCGACCCGGCGGCACCCGAACACTCACCCAGCCCAGTGGGCCGGCGGGAGGAGAGGATTCGGAGCCGGGAGGGAGTGGAAGAGCAGGTCCGCGAAATAAACAGCCCCGGTGGTCTGCGCTGGAGCACCGGGAGCGCTGACACACATCGCGCAGTGCATCAGACATTGGAGAGGCAGAAGGTGCATGTGTTGAGCCGGAAAGGTGCTGGGATGTGCAGCCAGTGCCCAGGGACAAGAGAAAAGCGCACGCCATTTGTAGCGGTCTCGGAGAGGCAGGGGGCCCAGCAAGGGAACACCATTGCCCCGGTGGGCTCAGCCCTGCAGGCTGGAAGTCCTGGGGAACTTCGGTCCCCTGCGCTAGTGCAGCCAGTGCCCAGGGACAAGAGAAAAGTGTGCGCCATTTGTAGCAGTCTCGGAGAGGCGGGGGGCCCAGCGAGGGAACACCGTTGCCCCAGTGGGCTCAGCCCTGCAGGCTGGAAGTCCTGGGGAACTTCAGTCCCCTTTGCTAGTGACAGAAAGAAGGGAGCAACCACGCTGGAACTTTATACAGAAAACAATAGTGTCCCATTCATCCTACCTACAAAAAAAGCAGCGTGGTTGTGGCTGCGAATTAGTGGAGCAACAGCAACACCTGCAGCACGCATAGAGAATCCACTCCAGGTGGGCTTTTTTTTTTTTTTTGCTCCTCTGTTTTATTTTTTGCCCTCTTTTTCTTTTTTCACCTTCCTTTCTTTCATTTCTTTCTCTCTTCTTTCTCTTTTTTTTTTTTTGCTTGCTTGGTTTTTTTTTTTTTTTTGGTGGTGCTTTTATTTTTCTTTTATTTTTCTCTTTTCTTTTAAACCTTAAAGACCCCAGCTGACATATGTGGCACCTACCAGCAACCACACCTGCCAACATGACAAGACAGAAGAATATGATACAAACAAAGATCACCAAGATTCAGAGCCCCTCTGAGAAGGAATCTGAAGAGATGGAAATGCAGCATCTTCCCGAAAAAGAATTCAGAATAAAAGTCATAACCATGCTGATGGATCTATAGAGAAATATGTAAGAGCTAAGGGAGGAAGTGAGGGAAGTCAGGAAAGATAATGCAGAAATGAGACAAGCCATCGATGGGCTCAGCAGCAGACTGGACGAGATGCAAGACACTGTTAATGCAATAGAAATCAGAGAACAGGAATACAGAGCAGCTGAAGAAGAGAGAGATAAAAGGATCTCTAGGAATGAAAGAATATTAAGAGAATTGTGTGACCAATCCAAAAGGAACAATATTTGCATTATAGGAGTACCAGAGGAAGAAGAGAGAGAAAAAGGGATAGAAAGTGTCTTTGAAGAAATAATTGCTGAAAACGTCCCCATGCTGGGGAAGGAAATAGTCTTGCAGTCCATGGAAGCCCACAGATCTCCTAACACAAGGGACCCCAGGAAGACAACACCAAGACACATAATAATTAAAATGGCAAAGATCAAAGATAAGGACAGAGTATTAAAGGCAGCTAGAGAAAGAAAAAAGATCACCTTCAAAGGAAAACCCATCAGATTAACATCAGACTTCTCAACAGATACCTTACAGGCTAGAAGAGAATGGCACGATATATTTAACACAATGAAACAGAATGGCCTCGAACCAAGAATACTGTATCCAGCACGATTATCATTTAAATATGACAGTGGGATTAAACAATTTCCAGACAAGCAAAAGTTGAGAGAATCTGCCTCCCATAAACCACCTCTACAGGACATCTTAAAGGAATTGCTCTAGAGGGAAGCACTCCTAAGGCTAAAAAGCTGTCACCAGAGAAAATAAAATTATAGCAAAGAAAGCAGACTATCCAAAACTAACTAAAGGCAAAGAATAAAACACCTAGTATATAAAAAATGGAGGAGAAAGAATAAGAAGGGAGAGAAATAAAGAAACATCAGACTGTGTTTACAATAACTTAACAAGAAAGTCAAGTTAGATTGTTAGATAGTAAAGAGGCAACCCTTGAACCTTTGGTTACCATGAATCTAAAGCCAGCAATGGCAATAAGTACATATCTTTCGATAATCACCCTAAACGTAAATGGACTGAATGCACCAATCAAAAGACACAGAGTAACAGAATGGATAAAAAAGCAAGACCCATCTATATGCTGCCTACAAGAAACTCACCTCAAATCCAAAGATATACACAGACTAAAAGTGAAGGGATGGAAAAAGATATTTCATGCAAACAACAAAGAGAAAAAAGCAGGTGTTGCAGTACTTGTATCAGACAAAATAGACTTCAAAACGAAGAAAGTAGCAAAAGATAAAGAACAACATTACATAATGATAAAGGGGTCAATCCAACAAGAAGATATAACCATTATAAATATATATGCACCCAACACAGGGGCACCGGCATTTGTGAAACAAATACTAACAGAATTAAAGCAGGAAATAGACAGCAATGCATTCATCTTAGGTGACTTCAACATACCACTCACTCCAAGGGACAGATCAACCAGACAGAAAATAAGTAAAGACACAGAGGCACTGAACAACACACTAGAACAGATGGACCTAACAGACATCTACAGAACTGTACACCCAAAAGCAACGGGATACACATTCTTCTCAAGTACACATGGAACATTTTCCAGAATAGACCACATACTAGGCCACAAAAAGAACCTAGGTAAAATAGAAAATACTGAAATTCTACCAACCAACTACTCAGATCATAAAGGTATTAAACTAGAATTAAACTTTAGAAAGAAAACAAAAACGCTCACAATTACATGGAGACTTAATAACATTCTCCTAATTAATCAATGGGTCAATGACCAAATCAAAACAGAAATCAAAGAGTATATGGAGACAAATGACAACAACAACACAAAGCCACAGCTTCTGTGGGACGCAGCAAAGGCAGTTCTAAGGGGAAAGTATATTGCAATCCAGGCTTATCTAAAGAAAGAAGAACATTCCCAAATGAGTAGTCTAAAGACACAATTACTGACATTGGAAAAAGAACAACAGATGAGGCCCAAAGTCACCAGAAGGAGGGACATAATAAAGATCAGGGAAGAAATAAATAAAATTGAGAAGAACAAAACAATAGAAAAAATCAATGAAACCAAGAACTGGTTCTTTGAAAAAATAAACAAAATAGATAAACCCCTAGCCAGACTCATTAAGAGAAAAAGAGAATCTACACACATAAACACAATCAGAAATGAGAAAGGAAAAATCACGACGGATCCCACAGAAATACAAAGAATTATAAGAGAATATTATGAGAATCTATATGCTAACAAGCTGAAAAACCTAGAAGAAATGGACAGATTTTAGAAAAATACAACATTCCAAGACTGACCAAACAAGAAACAGAAAAACTAAACAGACCAATCACCAATAACAAAATAGAAGCGGTAATCAAAAAACTTCCCAAGAACAAAATCCCCGGACTAGATGGATTCACCTCTGAGTTCCACCACACATATAGAGAAGAAATAACACCCATTCTCCTTAAGGTTTTCCAAAAAATAGAAGAGGAGGGAATACTTCCAAACTCATTCTATGAAGCCAGCATCACTCTAATAACAAAACCAGGCAAAGACCTCACCAAAAAAGAAAACTATAGACCAATATCCCTGATGAACGTGGATGCAAAAATACTCAACAAAATATTAGCAAACCGAATTCAAAAATACATCAAGAGGATCATACACCATGATCAAGTGGGATTCATCCCAGGGATGCAAGGATGGTACAACATTCCAAAATCCATCAACATCATCCACCACATCAATAAAAAGAAGAACAAAAACCACATGATCATCTCCATAGATGCTGAAAAAGCATTTGACAAAATTCAGCATCCATTCATGATTAAAACTATCAACAAAATGGGTATAGAGGGCAACTACCTCAACATAATAAACACCATATATGACAAACCCACAGCTAACATCATACTTAATGGCGAGAAGCTGAAAGCTTTTCATCTAAGATCGGGAACAAGACAGGGATGCCCACTCTCTCCATTGTTATTCAACATAGTACTGGAGGTCGTAGCCATGGCAATCAGACAAAACAAAGACATACAAGGCATCCAGATTGGTAAAGAAGAATTCACATTGTCACTATTTGCAGATGACATGATATTGTACATAAAAAACCCCAAAGACTCCACTGCAAAACTACTAGAACTAATATCTGAATTCAGCAAAGTTGCAGGATACAAAATTAACACACAGAAATCGATTGCTTTCCTGTACACTAATGATAAACTAACAGAAAGAGAAATCAGAAAAACAATTCCATTTACAATTGCATCAAAAAGAATAAAATACCTAGGAATAAACCTAACGAAGAAAGTGAAAGACCTGTACCCTGAAAACTACAAGACATTCCTAAGAGAAATTAAAGAGGACACTAACAAATGGAAATGCATCCCATGCTCTTGGCTAGGAAGAATAAATATTGTCAAAATGGCTATACTACCTAAAGCAATCTACAGATTCAATGCAATCCCTATCAAACTACCAACAGCTTTCTTCAATGAACTCGAACAAATAATTCTAAAATTCATATGGTACCACAAAAGACCCCGAATAGCCAAATAAATCCTGAGAAGGAGGAATAAAATGGGGAATTACGCTCCCTGACTTCAAGCTCTACTACAAAGCCACAGTAATCAAGACAATTTGGTATTGGCACAAAAACAGACCCACAGATCAGTGGAATAAAATAGAAAATCCAAGCATCAACCCAAACACAAAGAGTCAATTAATATTTGATAAGGGAGCCTTGGATATACATTGGAGAGATGACGGCCTCTTCAGCAGCTGGTGTTGGCAAAACTGGACAACTACATGTAAGAGAATGAGATTGGACTCCTGTCTAACCCCATACACAAAGGTAAACTCAAGGTGGATCAAAGACCTAAATGTAAGTCATGAAACTATATAACTCTTAGAAAAAAATATAGGCAAAAAGCTCTTGGACATAAACATGAGTGACTTCTTCATGAACATATCTCCCCGAGCAAGGGAAACAAAAGCAAAAATGAACAAGTGGGACTATATGAAGCTGGAAAGCTTCTGTACAGCAAAGGACACCATCAGTAGAACAAAAAGACTTCCTACAGTATGGGAGAATATATTCATAAATGACGTATCCGATAAGGGGTTGACATCCAAAATATATAAAGAACTCATGCACATCAACAAACAAAAAGCAAATAATCCATTTAAGAAATGGGCAGAGGACATGAATAGATACTTCTCCAAAGAAGAAATTCAGATGGCCAACAGGCACATGAAAAGATGCTCCACATCACTAATCATCAGAGAAATGCAGATTAAAACCACAATGAGATATCACCTCACACCAGTGAGGATGACCCACATCCAAAACACAAACAACAACAAATGTTGGCGAGGATGTGGAGAAAAGGGAACCCTCCTACACTGCTGGTGGGACTGCAAATTAGTTCAACCATTGTGGAAAGCAGAATGGAGGTTCCTCAAAAAACTCAAAATAGAAATACCATTTGACCCAGGAATTCCACTCCTAGGAATTTACCCTAAGAATGCAGCAGCCCAGTTTGAAAAAGATATATGCACCCCTATGTTTATCACAGCCCTATTTACAATAGCCAAGAAATGGAAGCAACCTAAGTGTCCATCAGTAGATGAATGGATAAAGAAGAGGTGGTACATATACACAATGGAATATTATTCAGCCATAAGAAGAAAACAAATCCTACCATTTGCAACAACATGGATGGAGCTAGAGGGTATTATGCTCAGTGAAATAAGTCAAGCTGAAAAAGACAAGTACCAAATGATTTCACTCATATGTGGAGTATAAGAACTAAGGAAAAAAAACTGAAGGAACAAAACAGCAGGAGACTCACAGAACCCAAGAACGGACTAATAGTTACCAAAGGGAAAGGGGCTGGGGAGGATGGGTGGGAAGGGAGGGGCACGGGGGAAGAAGGGACATTACGATTAGCAGATGTAATGTTCGGGGGGCACGGGGAGGGCTGTACTACCCAGAGAGGACAAGTAGTGACTCTATGGCATCTCACTACGCTGATGGACAGTGGCTGCAATGGGGTTGGGGCGGGGGAACCTGATGAAGGGGGTAGTGTAATCACCATAATATTGCTCATTCAATTGTAGATTAATGATATCAAAATAAACAAAAAAAATACAAAGAATCTCAATAAAAAGTAATACTCAGATACTGCCATTTATTGAGTATTCATGATATACTTGGCACTCTTTTAAGTATATTACATATATCATCTCGTTTTCTTACAGTAACCCCACAAGATATTGACCAATTTTGTAAATGAAAACACTGAGGCTTTGAGTAACTGTATTAAGGCTATAGTTATCAGTAACCATCAGAGGTGGTGTTTGAATTCCATATATGTTGCTCCAGAGCCTCACTATTAATCACTAGGCTATATGCCCTTGTTCCTCCTTAGGATCACAAATAGAAATTCAAAGCAATTGGTGGTATCATCACTGTTTTTTCTTTTCCTTTTTCACGTTCATTAAATCTATTAAAATGGCACCCTCTCTCCATGATTACGGTTTAGTTCCTGATGTTTAAAAATACTTATTTCTGTTGAAAGTATAGAGTTAAAAGTCAAAAATACATCTTGATTCAACCCAAAAGATATTCTGAAAGAGCCAGCACTGTTATTGCAAGTGTGTTAACATAGGGAGAATTTAAAATTCATATTTAGAAAGATATCTGGGCTTCAGACATGCCTGAATCCAAGCACTCAGATGATGTCATTAGGACTCAGTCGCTCTTTCTCTTCTGTGTTTTTATGGAAGCTCATACGTATGGTGGCAAGGTGGCTTCCAAATGGTTTGCTTACAGCCTACTACCTTAGCAATGAGAAGGAAGGAACAACCACATCTTTTCCAGTGATTCAAGCAAAAGGTTCTTACTGCTCTTACTTGGGTCACCTGTCCATCTGTAAACCAATCACTGTAGTTAGGGTAATGAAGTAGTTTGATTGCCTACATATGAATCACATGCACATCATCGAATCATAGGTGAGATCAGTTTATACCACCAAACCCCAAAATGAGAGGGGTGAAATGTAGTGGAAAATCAGGAAGTTGTTGTAGAATGAGGGTGCGTGAATAATGAGCATGCAGAAACTGTAAATGACAACTACCGATACTAAGAAGAGGAAATTAAGGAAATCCTTTGCATAAACTCATGTTTAAGTGACAATGGCAATAATGTTATTTATGAGCTTAGAAATGGTAGTCCTAAAGAGAGTGAAGGTAACTGTCTCACACTGCAGTTTAACTCATGGCACTGATTAACTCTTGGAACCTAAAACTCTTTTCAATAAATATAGTTATCTCCATTGAATGCCAGTAATCAGATTCCTGAAAATATGATTTTCTGCATGGAAGCACTAACCAAGAGCCTATTTCTCATTATTGTTAGGTGGAAAAAACAATGCATTTCATAAAAACTCACACAAATTTTCTAAAATGTAACTAAAATATAGAGAAATGCCCATAAGTAAAAGATTATCACCTACAATGTAAGAAGCTTAGAATATGATGTTATAACTATTGGATAATAGAATTTAAAGGTACTTTATACATGACATACATGATGCTGTCCCTTTCATTGGCACTTTTCCAAAATTTCACTTGATTCTGACAGTCTAATATTTCTATTTTGAATGTAACTGAATATTTTTCCACAGTTTTTGTTAAAAAATATTGTATTGAGTTTTGGGTGTGAGAATTCACAATTTTTTTCCCAATATAAACATTGGCTGAAGGTGCTGCTTTCAGAGATAATTACCTTCTATGAAATTTGGTTTGCAGGGTTGTGTGTGTGTGTGTGTTCTGTATATTATAATATTTGACATTTATATATTAAATAATCCTTCCTGGCTGAGGAGATATTGACCCTCCTGGGGATAGCTAACAACCAATGAATAAAGCAACCTCTGAGAATGCTTTTCATTTATAAATGAAACAACCCGGAGTTTGTACCCCGAATTACTTCTTTACTTAGTTCCTGCACACAAAGCCAATACTTCCCCTGCCATAAATCATCCCAGGGCTAGGTACCAGGAAACTAACCACCACTCCTTTAGCCCACAGCCTCCCAGGATTATTCAAACTAGTTAATCCTAAACTGTTCGGCCCTGTCTTACCTTTCCCATGGAAACCCCAATAAAGACTGGACTACACTTCTCCTCATTCCTGTCTTCTGCTTCTTTCCCCGGTGACCCTGTGGCATGTGGTGGCTCCCTAGTCTGGAACCTATGAGTATAATAAACTTCCCACCAAGCCTTGTTCTCATCTCCTGACTTTATTGTACCACATGCAACATGTACATTTTTCAAACATAGGTATAGAGACACCAAGAAGCACTTTGCTAAGTACATGTTACCTGGAGAGATTTCTGCAGGGTTCTTATAAGTGTGCTTCTTTTGAGAGGAGCCACTGTAGAAAAAAGACATGGCAACATAGAATAATGTATAGATACTGGCTGTATACTACTTGAGACTTGAGATAATGCTTGACAAAAACAGTGACAAAATATGTATAACTCAAATACTAAAGTTTCAGAGTAAATAGAAATGGGGGATGGTATCTATTTTTTTCACAGCTCTCCTGAACAATGTGTAATACTTTGAAAATGAGCTGCCTTTGTCTGAGCCAAAATGTTAGAGTAAGCAATTTAAGAATGGAGGGAAAGCAACTCGATATCTAAAAGTTTATTATCATATTAAGGTAAAAGTAAGAAAGTGTTACCAAAAACTACTAAAAAACCCCCAAACTTTTTGAATTTATGAGCAATTGTACTTCTGCAAAACCTTAGGTGAGGAAAAGTGTTCATAGCCTGGCAAACTTGTCAGAAGGTAGCTGTGAAAAACAGTAGTGAAATGTTCAGATTGGAGCTGGTAGCGGAGTGAAGAAAGCAAAAAACAACACTTTAAACCACTTTAATAAGAAAATAAGCAATTTTTTTTTTTTACTGATACGTCTTTTTTTCACCTCAAGTGTCTCACTAAGGAAAGAGAAAGCATGTGAGGAGAATAATTACTTTTTTGGTATGCTGTGAGGAAAGAAGATGAGGTTTATTGTCACACAAGCCTGCACTCTTTCAATTTCCAGAGACCCAGGAAAGAAATTTTTAGGGAGATGATGATGGCAATATCATAAGTTCTGTGAGACTTGGTCTCTTCATTGGTAAAATTATGTAATATCCCAGACATCATAGGGCTGCTGTGAATTTTAAATTAGATTTAAATTGGACAGCCTGTCAGTTTTATTAACATCAGCTCTACCATATCATACTTATTTAAAAAATTAACTGTGAACACACTTCATGGAACAACCAAAGAGATAAGGAGCTAAATTACAATTCACACCCATATGTTGAAGGTTCTTTTCTTGCCATTTTAGGTTTGTTATGTTTGTGTTTTCTATATCCATAGAAAATAGGGGAAAAAAAATTACAAACCTTTTTTCTAGACTTTCCTGAGAAATGAGTCTGTGCTTGGAGGATGTCACTGTTCACCCAGAGAGATCCTCTGAAGTTGTTCTTGGATGGTGAGCAATTTCTTGATTGACAGGCTAATAAATTCAGCTTTAGATAGAAATTATTTTAGTGATCTTGAGGCAGAACCATGGGTGTAGTCAGAGTAGGGTGAGGGCCTCCTGAGAAAGCAGGGTGGAACATTTACAGTCAGAGAGATATAACAATGGGCAAAGAAGTCCCTATTGAAACTCTGTGTTAAGCATTATGCAAAGTCAAGGTCACACTAATTCTCTAGGGTAAAGATACCAGACTAAGAATATAGATATCTTCAGTGAGATCAGTTAAAGGTCAGAAGGCCAGGAGCAACCTGGCCTGGAATGTTTGAGTGTTTCACAAATAGGAAAGGGTATCTCAGCATAACCATGACTTCACTGTAAACAGCCCTAGCAAATAGACAATAACCCAGCCCACTTGAGGGCAGGGCAGGTGGTACAAGTTCACACCCTAAGCACTCGATTTCCAAAAAAATCCTCAACTACCTATAAATCCCCTAGACAATGCACCACCCCAGGCTCTCTTATCCCCTCCTGCTGTGAGCCAGGAGCTCTTTCCTCTCACTTTATTTCTAAATAAAAGCCTCTGCCCTGGCTCTCCTACCTTGGGTGTTTGCTAAGTTCATTCTTCGACTCCGCAAACAAGAGCCCTGGCATCAATCTCAATTCATTCGTGAACCATAGCAACTTAGTATACATTTAGGACAACACCATAATTGATAGTCACATGAATATCTGAATATACTTCAGTTTTAGGCTCTGTGGGTAAAATTGCAATATTTCCAGAATCTCTTGCTTGGCCTTAGTGCATCTCCATATCAGTTGGTGTTTCCAAGGGATGGAGAGAAATAGTCCATCTCCATATCAACAGGTAATTTACATGGATGGGGGAGGGCACATCTGGACCAGAGAGGTTGGGAGGGTCTCTTCTTTTGCAACTGGGTCGAGAGAGACATTGGACCACTGCTTGTGAGAAATAAATGGGTTTCTCTCACTTTATTTCCCTGATTGACTGATTTTGGTTTCAAAGGTATTTTGCCCCAGAATTTTCCCCCTGGAGTTACAGGCTCTCTTATGGTAACTTTCTAATTCTGACTTTTAGGATTCAACAAGTGAATTTCACATATTCCACTCACCCTCTAAATCCAGTGAGAATTCCTTTATTCTTTACGGTGTGACCTTAGGACAGATAGACAAGAGCATTTTATTTTATATGTGTCTGACTTCATTTGGCATTAGTGTAATCTCCATGTTTCCACTTTATTTGGTCACCCATAAAGTTGTTTATTCTGTGCTTTTTAACTAGAAACTTTGGAACTTTGGAAATTCTGAAGTTGTCTGTGTCCCCTGTTCTCTCAGGATTTAGCTGCTTTCTATATACCCAGTTCCTCTGTGATACATGGTTCCTGGCTCACAGCTCCTAAAACCCTTGGAATTTCCTGTGAAAGGTGTCTTTTATTATGTTAATGATGTGACCTTTGGAAAGCCCTTTGGTAACTTAAAGATGGAGGGATGGTTTCCAAGGGGACCAGGCTTGTGATTAGAGTGTTGAACTTCAGGGAGGGGAGAGGGGCTGGAGGTGGATGGCCAATAATTTAATCAGTCTTGCCTATGTAGTGAACCCTCCATAAACACCCAAAGGGACAGGGTTCAAATGCTCCTGGGTTGATGACACGTGGCGATTAGGGGAGAGTCTCAGGCTTAGAGAGAACTTGGAAGCCCTGTGCCCCTTCCCCATATCTTGCTCTTTGTATCTCTTCCACCAGACTGTGCCTTTTATAATAAACTGGTAATCTTATCTGGAGATGGGCTGTTGGCCTAGTTGTGAGAAAGAATTAATAAACAGATGTAGAAAAGCCATTGAATGTCAAGAGTTTATTTGGAGATTTAGAGTTGAAAGAAGGTACATGCCCAGAGGGTTAGGCACAGGCAGACCCAGAGGGGGTCTTGCAGGGAACAGTAAGGAGCCTTTTTTATATGAAGGGAGATGCATATTCACTAAATGGGGCTAGGCTTCAAAGGGAACAGGTGGATCTTCCTGTAGTCTGGGCTTGCTCCACCCTCACATGGGGGAGGAGGAAATTTTTTTACTATATTTGGTTCTCCTTGGAACTGTCATGGTGTGGGGAGGCATGCATTTTACTATGTTAGTGAATGTATAATGTATTTGGAGGTGCAGTCAGGGCCAACTTCTCCATGTTGGAACCAGCCAGGTTTGGTGGTCTATTATCTATACCCACTCTGGAACAGGTAATACAGAATGTGTAGAATGTAAGCAAGCATCTGACTAAATCCTCCCTCTCCTCTCCCTGCTTTTGTCTAGCTATCTACCTATTCTAATAATCCAGTGAGGAAACGGATTCTCTGAGTTCTGTGAGCCAGTCTAGCAAATTAACTGAACCCAAGGAGGGGGTCTTGGGAATGTCTGATTTATAGCCATTTGGTTAGAAGTACAGGTTAACCTCCTGGGCTCGCAACTGGCTTTTGAAGTGGGGGAGAAAGGGTGGTCTTATAGTACTGAACCCTTAACCTGTGGAACCTAATGCCATCTCTGGGTAGATAGTGTTAGAATTGAATTGCATTTTCAGACACTGTGTATTGTCTAAGAATTGTTCATTGGTATGAGAATCCCCTGTAACTCCGGGGGGATAATCTCAGGGCAAAATACTTTTGAAACTAAAATCAGTCAAAGGAAGAAAAAGTTAAGAAACCCATTTATTTCTTACTGGCAGTGATCCTGTATCTCTCTTGACCAGGTTGCAGCAGAAGAGCGCTCCACCCAATGTCTCTGGTCCAGATAAGCCCTTGCACGCCCTTGTAATTACCTATTGATATGTGGGTGGACCACTTCTCTCCACGCCTTGAAATCCCTATTGATATGCAGATGCACTAAAGCCAGGCAAGAGATTATGGAAATATTACAATTTTACCCACACCCCCTTATATCCACACCCATAAACATGTACACTCATATTGTAAACCAGGAACTGAAAAGAGCCTCCTTGTTCTTTGGTTTCCTTTTGTACCTTCTGAACTGCTGCGATTCCTCATGGTGTTGCTATCTCCAAGCCTAAATTCTGAAACAGAGACCCATAATGTAAATGATTTACTTCTTAGTGGAGAACACACTTTAGTGATCACAGTAAAGTACTGCAAAGGGAGCAGTCAATAAAAGAAAAGCTGATAGTGAAGTCACATATTCATATCTTAACAGCAGCCTTTTGTAAACACTGCTTCCAGGAACAAAGAGTAGAGTGGAATTCAGACTGTAAGAGAACTCTAGGCTAGTTGCCCTCAAATCATCTGCCATTGCCTTATTCTGTCAGGAACTTATAATTTGCCCTAATAAAGATTTTTTCCTCAGATAAAGTTAAGTAAATGTCATGATGTTCCTTCCTCTCTTTCATTTTTTTCTTCTCTCTCTCTCTCTTTTACTTGCTTCAATTTTTTTTTTTTTTTTTACAAGCAGGACAAATCCTTAAAAACTAACAGTAGGTTCCTAATATGAGATTTGGAACTGGAAGTGAACTAATGGTAAAGAGAGAGAAAGGGGAGAAAGAAAATGGAAGGAAATTCAGTAGCTCCCCTCAGTAACTGACCTTCTCTTTTGGCAATAACTCATAGCAATGCTCAGAAAATGTGTATGGGTGGGAAGTTTAGTTTTCTTTAAAATAAATACAAAATTACATCTCACATAGATTTCATAATTTTTTTCTACTTGTGGCCTTCAGATAACACATGGTAGTTGTAGATATGCTTTATTTGAAGAAGATGAGCAAGGATCTGTACCTAGAAGTCTTTTCAATAATCCATAATGAAAGTATTCAGTTTCCTAAGGTGGTTTTTATTCTTTCATCTCACCAAAAGACAAAATCCTTATTTAGTCTTTTCAGATTTCCTGGTAGGAGATTTAAAGCTTTATGTGAGCAAGTCAATACTTTCCTTTGAACATCTCACTGATAAGTCTTCCTTTATGAGACACATGATTACGCCTGAATTTCAACCAAAAGATTCATGAAACCCATCTCTGGTTTCTTTCATTTGAAACACTGAGATTGTATATAACACTGATGTAGTAAAGGTTTTTCTTCTTCACAAAAGTCACTTGGATGTGATGTAACTTCTCTGGATTCTTTCAGTTTACTTTTGTAAAAAAAGCTACCTGTCTAATGAAAAGAAAAAAAAAATACCCTGAATTCTGTTCTAACGATTTAGCTTTTATCAACTCTCTTGCCCTTTCACAAACATTCTAAGATAAATTAATTGGTGAGTCATTAATATAAAAAAATGCCTAAGAGGATCTTTGGTAGGCTAAATGAATATTTAAATTAAACATTTTAATATAAAAAAATAAAATTACGTATCTTGGCTAATTAGTTTTAATTCAACTTAACTTTTAGTTAGGTTTGTTACTTGTGAGATGCAGATAATAGGCTGGTGGACTGTATTAGATTGGTGTAACTCTGGGGGAGTCAGGTGGGGGAATGTGTTCCCAGCCTGGGGCAAATAAACCAAGGAAATCCATGAAGCCAAAATTAAAGGGAAAAATAAAGTGGGAGAAACCCATTTATTGCTTCCAGTGGGTAAAACTGCAATATTTCCAGCATCTCTCACCTGGTTTTAGTGCATCTCTATATCAATAGGTAATTACAAGGGCCAGCTAGGGACAATAGAGGTAGGGTGGGGTTTTTTACTCTGCTGCAGCAGCTGGGTCCAAAGAGACGTGGGACAACTGCTTGTAAGCAATTGATGGGCTTCTTAAACTTTATTTCTCCCTTTGATTGTGGTCTCAAAGGTATTTTGCCCTGGGATTTCCACCACCCTGCTGGAGTTAACACTTACAAGAAGTCTTCTACTCCCACTCGCCCATGTCTCTCCTGGCCCTGGCTGGGAAGAGCCAGAACATCTCTCCATATGGGCACACAGGAGCTTGCCTCTTCCCCGGCCCCCTGTGCCCACCTATTGATATGGAGATGGACTACTTCTCTCTCCCCCTGTTAACACCTATTGATATGGAGATGATTCAGGCTAGGTGAGAGATCCTGGAAATAATGCAATTTTATTCATAGTTGGTTTCAATTATTTCTTTTCAGAAGTATGGCATATGTTTTATTTTTCATGAACAAAAAGTATACACTGTACACACTATGCATGTATTTATTACATCATTTGTTTCTGCAGAAAACATTAATACTTCTTTGAGGTTTCATCATATCCCTTTTTTGGCTGCTACTGGCTCAGAAAATTTTAGCGAACCTTGGGGGTCAATATGTTACTTGGTCACATTTCTCTATACAGTAGGACCATGAGCTTTCTCCTCACCAAGCTTGCTTTTGTTTGTATGCTCCTCTGTAAGTTTGGACTATTTGGGTATACTAATGTGACAGTGTTTGTCAGAGGAGGTCATGGAGCGGACATGAGGACAGGTTGACCAGTGAGCCAGACCCAGGCAATCAGACACTTCCTCGGCACCTCCCCTGTTCTTGGAATGTGTGTTCTGCCCACCATTCCCATAGACAGAGTTATTTCAGTGAAAAAAAACATGACATAGTCACATGTTGTACAAACCATCTGTACTGTGTATGTGACTTACCGCTATTAGAGCCTCTGTATAAAGTTTGAAGATTCTGGTGGGCAGACTTGGAGATCTACTTGTTTGTCTTGCAGCCACCTAAGACAAGCCTCATGTGCAAGTTCCTATAAGTCCAGGGAGAGGAAATCCCAGGGCAAAATACCTCTAAAACAGAAATCAGTCAAAGGGAGAAATAAAGTTTAAAATCTGTTTATTACTTACAAACTGTAGTCCTGGACTTTCTCTCTTTCCTGCTCCAGCAGAAGCAAAACCGGCCCTCCCCCTCACCTCTCTGGTACAGATAAGCCCTCCCTGCCCAGGTAATTTCCCATTAATATGGAGATGAACTTCTCTCCACCCCTGAGGAATGATGCAAATGTACAAAAGCCATACTTCTTTCCACCTCTGAACACCTATTGATTTGCAGATGTACTAAAGCCAGGCAAGATATTCTGGAAATGTTACAATTTTACCCACAGTTCCCTTGCTTATTAAAACTGACACCTACCAACCTGGGGTGGTCTGCCTCTTTCTTTGATCTCTCCTTGCCGTCTGTGTACATGGGCCAATTTCAGATTTCACCCGGCAAGCTCCTCAGTTCTGTGGACCAACATTATTTCCTAGTATTTGCCCACTTAGATAGATAGTAAGCAAATGTGAACCTAATAAATACTGGAGGATGAGATAAATCTTTTTTGATCACTGGCTAAAGTTAATGATAACAACTCATTAATTAAAATGTTATATAATTTTAAAGAGTAAATAAGGATGATCATAAATATGACAGGAGAAAAAATACAAAAGTTTAATATGGAGATATTAAGAAGTTAAGACTCAAATGTGGTTTATTTTTGTTTCATTAACATCCAATAAGGCAGTCTCTGTAGAAAGGGTTTTAGTTTTTATGTATATGTCATTAAAATTAATTTTATTATCAAGAAGTCTTTGAACATAAATATGAGCAACTTATTCATGAACGTATTTCCCCGGGCAAGGGAAACAAAAGCAAAAATGAACAAGTGGAACTATATCAAACTAAAAAAGCTTCTGTGACACCATCAGCAGAACAAAAAGGCACCCTATGGTATGGGAGAATATATTCATAAGTGACATATCTGATAAGGGGCTGACATCCAAATTATATAAAGAGCTGATGCACCTCAACAAACAAAAAACAAATAATCCAATTAAAAAATGGGCAGAGGAGCTGAACAGACATTTCTCCAAAGAAGAAATTCAGATGGCCAACAGGCACATGAAAAGATGCTCCACATCGCTAAATCATCAGAAAAATGCAAATTAAAACCACAGTGAGATATCACCTCACACCAGTTAGAGTGGCCGCCATCCAAAAGACAAACAATAACAAATGTTGGCGAGGATGTGGAGAAAGGGGAACCCTGCCACACTGCTGGTGGGAATGTAAACTAGTTCAACCATTCTGGAAAGCAGTATGGAGGTTCCTCAAAAAACTCAAAATAGAAATACCATTTGACCCAGGAATTCCACTCCTAGAAATTTACCCTAAGAATGTAGCAGCCCAGTTTGAAAAAGACAGATGCACCCCTATGTTTATTGCAGCCCTATTTACAATAGCCAAGAAATGGAAGCAACCTAAGTGTCCATCAGTAAATGAATGGATAAAGAAGATGGGGTACATATACACAATGGAATATTATTCAGCCATAAGAAGAAAACAAATCCTACCATTTGCAACAACATGGATGGAGCTAGAGGGTATTATGCTCAGTGAAATAAGCCAGGCAGGGAAAGACAAGTATCAAATGATTTCACTCATCTGTGGAGTATAAGAACAAAGAAAAATCTGAAGGAAGAAAACAGCAGCAGACTCACAGAACCCAAGAATGGACTAACAGTTACCAAAGAGAAAAGGACTGGGGAAGATGGGTGGGAACAGAGGGATAAAAAAAAAAAAGAAGTCTTTGATATGACTAGTGAGAGAATTCCTTCTTCTGTGACCCATTCATGAATGCTACTGACAATTTTCTTTTGTATTGTTCAAGATGAAGCTTCTCATAGAGAATTTCAGTGCACTGCTTAATTAAAAAATAATTTATTTTTTAATGAACTTTTTAAAGAAATTACTTATACTTACAGAAAAACTGTGGAGATAATAAAGAGTTACATTGCATCACATCCCAGTTTTCCTAATTGTTAGCATCTTGCTCCCATATGGTACATTTCCGGTTAATGCACAGATATTAATACAGTATTAAGATCGTACCTTATTCAGATTGCCTTACTTTTTACCTAACATCCTCTTGATGTTCCAATATCCTATCCAAGATGCCATATTGCATTTAGTTATCATGTCTCCTTAATCTCTTCTTGACAGTTACAGGCTCTTAAGACTTTTTTCAGTTCTTTTTAAAAATTTTTTAATGATTTTGATAGTTTAATGACTAGTGGTTGGATATTCTGTAGAATGTCCTTAATTTGAGTTTATCTGGTATTTTTCTCAAGATTACTCTAGGGTTTATGTCTTCTTGAGAGGGAGACCACAGAGCTAAAACTGCGTTGCCGTGCCATTATATTCAGGGTACATATTATCTGTGTGACTTACCACTATTGGTATTACTCTTGATCAGTTGGCCGAAGCAGTGTTTGCCAAGTTTCTCTCTAAGGTTACTCCTTCTCTCCACGCCCTTTTCACTTTATCCTCTTTGGGTAGAAGTCACTGTGTGCAGCACACACTTAGAATGGGGATTTATCTTCCACCTCCTGGAGGGTACAATATGTACATAAATTATTTGGAATTATTCTGCACTAGAGATTTATCTTGATTATATCAGTTATTTCTATCAGTCTGGAATCATGTATATTATTTTATACTTCAGTTATTGAATACTACTTAATTTATTCTGTTGGGAGATTGTTTTAAGCTTTGGCCACTGGGAGCTCTTTCAGTGGGTTCCTGTGTCTCTTTGACATACCCACATCACTATGTGTGTGTGTTTTTTTATTTCTTTAACACTCCCTTTCAGTTGTTCTGGGCCCACCTGGTGTATCTCTTGCTCCTAGTCCTGGCTTCCGCTAGCTGTCCAAGGAGGTCTGGTTCCTTGTTTTGAATAATGAGATTAGAAACCATGCTCTAGTTGCTACTCAGAGTATGATCACTGCTAGTGATTGTAGTTGTTTCCAGGCCTTTCAGCTGAAAGAGCACATAATATATGTGTGTATACTAATGCTTTATATATGTATATCTACAAACATTTTAGTATGTAACTCTATGTCTCATACTCATGGTATCTCCAACACTAATCCATTACCACATAGATCCTTTTAGCCTCTTCCCCTTTATCTGTAAGATAGTCATCGAGCAGTGAAAAACCTGGCTCTAACATCTGCCATCTATTTGCTTAACCACTCAATCCCAGTAAACAGGTATGGCAGTACCAGAATTGTTCATGTATGCCACCTTGGGAAATGACTTTATTGAGTGTAGTTTATGTACTGTTTCCTTTGCCATTACTTGTACAAACTCCACTTTTCAGCACTTTTAGCTCTACTCCCTAGTTGGAGAGTTTTTTCATGCATTGGTAATACAGGTAAATTGTTTTGTCACATTCTGCATTCCATCCTTGGATCCTCCAACCTCCTCAATTATGTTTTAAAATTTTTCATGTATTCTTTGTTTTGATAAAAACATAATGTTATGTGAAAAAAAAAAGATGGCAGTGTAGGACAGCAAGGCAAAAACTTCTTCCCCAAATCACATAAAACATGGAAGTACAGCAAATACAACTAAACCTGAAAATGACCTGCTGAACTGACTATCTACATCTGGAGAAGAAGAGAAGACCCTACAGAAAAGGGTGAAGTGGCACAGCTGTGATCTGGCGGGACACAAGCCCTCCCCCCACCCCAGCCCATGGGCAGAAGGAAGAGGAAGGAGCAGGGAGGGAGTAGAAACCCAGGACCGGTGAGCACCTGGCCCTGGAGATCTGCTCCAGGAACACGAACCCACATTACACAGTGCCCTGGTGATTGGTGGGGCTGGTCCACAGAGAAAGGTGGAACGTGGGGAGGCCAAGATGCCAGGCACGTGTGAAGAACAGGCATGCTCTACCAGCCCCTCTGAGAAAAAGCAAAGTGGGCAGTTTGAAAGACTTCCCAGCAGCAAGAGGGGCAAGGATTACTCAGTGCACTCTGCTTAGGAGAAAGGTCAGCTGGACAATACTCATCAGCCTGCCCTCAGTCCGAAGTGTTGGGAACCCTGAGGAGGTTCAGATGCTCCATTCCCCTCACTGTCAACACAGCCCTGAGGCTCCCAACTGCAGCACACATCCTGCTGACTGGCAGTGGAACCTTATGTTACTCCAAGGGAGGCAGAGGGAGGATTCCAGCTTTCTCAGCCCTATTTTGGGCCAGCCAGGGAGCTGCATGTGGGAGCAAGCTCTGGGAGCTCCCTCTTCCTGGCAGGCATTTGTCCCGCTCACCAGTAGTCCCTGCCATCACAGCAGGCCAGATGGAGGGCGGCTCTGCACACAGCAATTCCAGCAGTGCAGCGTGAAGTCTCCTCCCTGCACGAGTGGCTCACTTGACCTGGAAGTGGAGGCAGATGTTGCAGCCGAGGAAACACAGGGAGACCCTTTGAGCTTTCTCGGCCCTATTTTGGCCCAGCCACAGAAATACTGTGGGAGCCAGTGCCTCCTTCCTCATGGGAGGCACCTGTTCCACTCACCTGCAGCCCCTGCCATTGCTGCAGGCCAGGTGTGGGCAGCTCTGCCCACAGCAACTTCAGCAGTGCAGCTCTGAGTATTCCTCCTGCGTGGGAGATCAGCAGAAGGCCCACACAACCCACATGAAATCAGATCACTACAAGCCAGACAGAAAGGTGCCCTGCCCACTGCATGCTGACAGCTGGGCATCCTACACAGGAAATTGAGCTTCTGGGCACTAGAGGGTGCCTCCTTCATAAAGGTATTAGTCCATAGGAAACACTGAATAAATGAGGAGGCAGAGGAATTTGGTCCAAACAAAACTACGAGAGCAGAAAGAGGACCAATCTTCTTGAAGAAGGCTTCAAAGTAAAAGTCATAAACATGCTCACAGACCTACAGAACAATATTCAAGATCACAGGGAGGACGTCAATGAAAAAGATGCAAGACTTCCAAAAATTCAGTCAGAACTGAAGAATACTGTATCTGAAATGAAAAATACAATGGAGGAAATTAATAGCAGGCTTACCAAGGTTGAAGAATTTGTAGGTGATTTGGAACCTGGAGAGCAAGAAGACAATGAAGCCAAAAAACAAAGAGAGAAAAGGATGTGTAGGAACAAAAGAATAATAAGAGCTGTAATATGGAAACCCTATCTGTCTATCAGCAGAATTTTCAGCAGAAGCTTTACAAACCAGAAGGAAATGGCATGATATATTTAATGTATTGGAACAGAAGGGCCTCCAACCAAGAACTCTCTACCTGGCAAGTTTATCATTTAAATTTGAAGCAAGGATTAAACAATTTTCAGATAAAGAAAAGCTGAAGAAATTCACTACCACTAAGGCAGGCCTACTGGATATATTAAAGAGACTACTCTAGATGGAAATGTCCCTAAGGCTAAATAGCTGTCACCAGAGAAAATAAACTCACAGTAAAGGTAGTAGACCAATTAATTACCAAGCAAGTACAAAATTAAAGCAACCACTCACAAAGTCAGTCAAGGGACACACAAAAAGTGCAGAATATGACACTAATACATAAAGTGTGGATGAGGAAGAGGAAGAAGAAGGGGGGAAGTACTTTTAGATTGTGTTTGAAATAGAGTTATCAGTGATTTAAGATAGACTGTTAGATAGAAAGGTAGCTGCCCTTGAACCTTTTGTAACCACAAATCTAAAGCCTACAATGGCAATAAATACATATCTATTGATAATCACCTTAAATATAAATGACTGAATGCACCAATCAAAAGACACGAGTGGCGGAATGGCTAAAAACAAGACTCATCTATATGCTGCCTACAAAAGACTCATTTCAGAACCAAAGACATACACAGACCAAAAGTGAAGGGACAGAAACAGATATTCCATGCAAATAATAGGGATAAAAAGCAGGAGTAGCATTACTTATATCAGACAAAATAGATTTCAAAACAAAGAAAGTAACAAGACAAAGAAGGACATTGCATAATAATAAAGGTTTCAGTCCAACAAGAGGATATAGCCATTATAAATATCTATGCAGCCAAGTAGAAGCACCTAAATATGTAAAACAAATACTAACAGACTTAAAGGGGGAAATAGACTGCACACATTCATTTTAGGAGACTATAAGACACTACTCACACCAACAGACAGATAAACCAGACAGAAAATGAGTAAGTAAACTAAGGCACTGGAAAATACATTAGAAAAGATGGACCTAAGAGATACATACAGAATATTCCACCCAGAAGCAGCAGGATACACATTCTTCTCAAGGGTACATGGGACATTGCCCAGAGTAAATCATATACTAGGCCACAAAAAGAGCCTCAGAAAATTGAAAAAGGCTGAAATTGTATCAAGCAGCTTCTCAGACCACAATGGTGTAAAACTAGAAATAAATTACAAAAAGAAAAAAAAAGCCTACAAACAGATGGAGGCTTAACAACATGCCCCTAAATAATCAATCAATCAATGACCAAATTAAAACAGAGATGAAGCAATGTATATGGAGACAAATGAAACAATTTAACAGCCCAAAGCCTGTGGGATGCAGTGAATGGAGTTCTAAGAGGAAAGTACATAGCAATATAGGCCTACCTTAAGGAACAAGAACAATCCCAAGTAAACAGTCTAAACTCCCAATTAAAGAAACTAGAAAAAGAACAAATGATGCCAAAAGTCAGTAAAGGAGGGACATAATAAAGATTAGAGCAGAAATAAATAAAGTTGAGAAGAATAAAACAATAGAAACAATCAATGAAACTAGGATCTGGTTCATTGAGAAGATAAAGAAAATAGATTAACCCCTAGCCAGACTTATCAAGAAAAAAAAGAGAGTGTACATATATAAACAGAACCAGAAATGTAAAAGGAACAACAATGGACACCACAGAAATACAAAGAATTATTAGAGAATACTATTAAATATTTCATCCAATAAATTGGACAACCTAGAAGAAATGGACAACTTTCTAAAAAAATACAACCTTCCAACACTGACCTATGAAGAAACAGAAAATCTGAACAGACCAATTACCAGCAATAATATTGAATTGGTAGGCAAAAATCTACCCAAGAACAAAACTCCCATACCAGATGGCTTCACTGCTGAATTTCATCAAAAATTTAAAGAAGAGCTAATACCCATACTTCTCAAAATATTCCAAAAACAGAAGAGGAGGGAATACCTCCAAATTTATCCTATAAGGCCAGCATCAGTCTAATACCAAAATCAAAGACACCACAAAAAAGAAAATTATAGACCAATATCCCTGATGAACACAGATGCAAAAATCCTTAACAAAATATTAGCAAACCAAATTCAAAAGTACATCAAAAAGTTTATCCATCATGATTAAGTGGGATTTATTCCATGGATACAAGGATGGTACAATATTCATAAATTATTCTGTATCACATACACAACAAAAAGAAGGATAAAATTCACATGATCATCTCAATAGATGTTGAAAAACCATTTGATAAAATTCAACATCCATTCATGATATTAACTCTTAACAAAATTGGTATAGAGGATATGTACCTCAACATAATAAAGGCCATATATGAAAAACCCACAACCAACGTCATACTTAACAGCGAAAAGCTGAAAGCTTTTCCTCTAAGATGGGGAACAAGACAAGGATGCCCACTCTCCCCACTTTTATTCAACACAGTACTGGAGATCCTAGCCATGGCAATCAGACAACACAAAGAAATAAAAGTCATCCAAACTGGTAAGGAAGAAGTTACAATGTTACTGTTTGCAGATGACATAATATTATACATAGAAAACCCTACAGCTCCACCAAAAAACTGTTAGAACTAATAACTGAATTCAGCAAGGTAGGAGAATACAATATTAATACACAGAAATCTGCTGCATTCCTATATACTAACAACAAATTAGCAGAAAGAGAAACCAGGTAAACAACTCCATTTAAAATTACATCAAAAAGAACAAAATACCAGGAATAAACCTAAGGAGGTTAAAAACCTTTATTCTGACAACTACAAGACACTCATGACAGAAATGAAAGAAGACACCAATAAATGGAAATCTCTCCCATGCTCAGAGGTAGGAAGAATTAATATTGTCAAAATGGTCATCCTGCCTAAAGCAGTCAACAGATTCAAAGCAATTCCCATCAAAATACTAACAGAATTCTTCAATGAACTAGAACAATTAGTTCTAAAATTCATATGGAACCACAAAACACCCCGAATAGCCAAAGCAATCATGAGAAGAAAGAATAAATCTAGAGTGATTATGCTCCCTGACTTCAAGCTGTACTACAATGCCACAGTAATCAAAACAATTTGGTACTGGCACAAGAACAGACCCATAGATCAATGGAACAGAACAGAGAGCCCAGATATGAACCCACACATATATGGCCAATTAATATACAATAAAATAGCTATGGATATACAATGGGGAAAAGGTGGCTTCTTCAACAAATGGTGTTTGTGAAACTGGACAGCTACATGCAAGAGAATGAAACTGAATTATTGTTTAACTTAATACACAAAGGTAAACTTGAAATGGATCCACGACCTGAATGTAAGTCATGAAACTATAAAACTGATAGAAGAAAACATAGGCAAAAATCTCTTGAATATAAACATGAGCAACTTTTTTTCTGAACTCATCTCCTCTGACAAGGGAAACAAAAGCAAAAATGAACAAATAGGACTACATCAAACTAAAAAGCCTCTGTATAGCAAAGAACACCATCTGAAGAACAAAAAGGCATCCTGCAGTGTGGATGAATATATCTGTAAATGACTTGTCCTATAAGGGCTTAATATTCAAAATATATAAAGAAATCATATGCCTCAACACCCCAAAAATAGATAACCCAATTAAGTAATGGGTGGAGGGCTTGAACAAATACTTCTCCAAAGAATTACAGATGGCCAATAGGCACATGAAAAGATGTTCCATATCACTAATCATCAGGGAAATGCAAATCAAAACCACAATGAGGTATCACTTCACACCAGTTAGGATGGCCCCTTTCCAAAAGGCAAGAAACAACAAATGGCAAAGATGTGGAGAAAAGTTACACTGTTGGTGGGAATGTAAATTTGTTCAGCCAGTGTGGATAGCAATATGGAGTTTCCTCAAAAAACTAAAAATAGAAATACCATTTGACCCAGGAATTCCACTCCTAGGAATTTACCTGAAGAAAACAAGATCCCTGATTGAAAAAGACATATGCATCCCTATGTTTATCACTGCACTATTTATAATAGCCAAGATATGGAATCAACCTAAGTGTCCATCAGTAGATAAATTGATAAAGAAGATGTGGTACATATACACAATGGAATATTGGCCATAAAAAGAAAAATCCTACCATTTACAACAACATGGATGGATCTAGAGGGTATTCTGTTCAGTGAAATAAGGCAGGCAAAGAAAGACAAATACCAAATGATATAACTCACTTGTGGATTATAAAAACAAAGCAAAACAAGCAACAAAAACAGCAATAGACTCATAGACACTGAGAAAGGACTAGTGGTTACTAATGGAAAGGGTTGGTGAGAGTGGGTGGAAGGGAGAAGGGAATTAAGTGGCACTATAATTCACAATCACAATGTAGGTAGGTCACTGGGATGGTAGTACAGCATGGAGAATATAATTAATGACTGACTCTGTAACATCTTAGTATGATGATAGACAGTGACCACAATGGAGGGGGTGAGGTTTTTATAATATGGGTGAATGTTGAATCACTGTTTCTTTATGTGAAACCATTATAAGATTGTATGTCAATGATACTTTAATAATAAAAAAAAACATGTATTCCTAACTACAGCATTATACATAATACTTTCATCCTGCTAAAAGTCTTGTGCTTCACTGTTTCAGCTCAACTCCCTTCCCTGTGCATCCCTGGAAAGTTGCTAATTCTTTTTACTGTTCTTTTTACCTTTTACAGAATATCATTTAATTAGAATCATAAAGTAAGTAGTGTCATTGAAGATACTCTGAGTTTGTAAACTAGAGCAAATCTTCATGTTGGATGAAAGGTTGTGACTATTGTGACATGCTGGGTCACTGTTCTGAATGAAACTAGTAAAAGACAAAGAATTGTGAAGCACTGGACAGAGACTGCATCTTTTAACATCATTTAAGTCCCTAGACCCAGAAGTGTCCTTAACAATTTTGGTTATATAAGCCAATAAATTACCTTTTACTTTTTATGTTATTTTAATTTAAGTTGCTATCTCTTGCATCTGAAAGGATCATTACACTGGCCCCAAATTGAAATTCACAAGTACAGATGTTCCAAATCAGATGCATTAATTTGTACTTTAGTAGCTTTTCATATGGTCAACTAAGTAGCATCTTCCTAGAAGATGTATAGCAGCTGGGATTTATGTACTCTAGGATAAATGGTTCTTCTAAAGAACACTGGGAAGATTGATTGTACATGAGACAAATGGTAGGGGAGCATTTTTGACTCCTTTGCCTTCAAACATTTCCTCTTTCCCTACCCCTTTATATAAACCTAATAAAGGCCAGTTTATAGATACTACTAAAACCTTTGTTGACTGTTTCACTGAAAATACCTCAGTGGTGGAAATTTCAGTTGTAGCGGAACAGCCACTGCAGTCCTGAAGGGGAAAAGTGTTTCATCAGCTAAGTTCTCAATAAGGCAGAAATCATACTATTTTTACCAATTTACTTTGTCTATAGAAAAAGTAAACCTGCTGAGAAGCATCTATGAAGACAATGTACCTAAATCTTCTCCTTGTGACTTCCTATGATATCTGGAAATCTTTAGAAAGTGCTTCCACAAAAATTCCTTCCTTGTACAGATATAATAGGAAAGAATTGAGAGAATCTGATTATTTCCTTTTCTCATAGCTCCTCATGTGACCTGCAGAGGAATAAATATCTAAGAATAACAAACCTGGATATAAGACTTCATTGAGAAAAGTTTCATACACAGTTAAAATATAATTTCCATACTCTTTTTTTTATGGTCAGATTCTTCTATGAATGACAACTCTGCCCAAGCATATTATTGATAAGAGGCTGAGTCATTAAAGCTCATGCCGTCTTATTATGGATGTGTGGACAAAATTCTCCATTGCAATTATAATCCTTATAAGAATAATTTTACCATGTTTTCTCATGAATTGGGATAAAAATGTATTATTTTAATTTATTCTCTAAACTACAAAATGAAGTGACTACAAGGACTTCCGCGAAGATGGCGGCGTGAGCAGGGCAGCAGAAATCTCCTCCCAACACTATATTTATCTATGAAAACACAGCAAATAACATCTATTCCTAAAAGAGAGACCAAAATACACAGGAAAGTGAAAAGTGTGCAGCTACACCCAAGAGGACTTGGCACCCCAAGACGCGGGTAAGATACAGAGCCACGACCCGGCGGGACCCGAGCACTCCCCCACCCCAGCGCACCGGCGGGAGGAGAGGATTCAGAGCAGGGAGGGAGTGGAAGTACACCCCGCGAAGTAGCCAGCCCTGGTGATCTGCGTGGGGAGCACTGACCCACATTGTGCAGTGCAGCAGAGATTGGAGAGACAGAGGGGCAGGATCTGAGCAGGGAATGGGCCAGGGTACTTGCAGCTGGCTCCCGGGAAGGAAAAAAAAAAAAGCACGTGCTTTCTTCAGCGGTCCTAAAGAGACAGGAGCCCAGTGGAGGAGACGGATCACCTCAGCACACTCAGCCCAGCAGGCTGGGAGTCCTGGGGAGTTTCAGATGCCTTAGCAGGCGACTAGGGAAGCGTAGGCATACTTACACTTCTCACTGAGATCAACAGCGTCCTATTCGTTCCCACCCCGGCCAGAGCGATAAAGGGCCCTGCGGAGTGGCGCAGCCACGGCTGCGGAATAGTGGGGCAATAGCGCCACCTACAGCATTCTCACAGAATCTACTATCGGTGGGCGTTTTTTTTTTCTTTTCTTTCTTCATTTTCTTTTTTTTTCTTTCTTTCTTTCTTTTTTCTTCTTTTTTTTTTCTCTTTTTAAAGTCTTAAAGAGCCCAGCTGACATACGTGGCAACTACCAGTGACCAATTCTATAGACATGAAAAGACAGAGGAATATGGTTCAGACCAAAATCAACCAGACAACCCCAGAGAGGGAGTCTGAAGGGGTGGAAATGCACAGTCTTCCTGAAAAAGAATTCAGAATAAAAGTCATAACCATGCTGATGGACCTACAGAGAAATGTGCAAGAGCTGAGGGAGGAAGTGAGGGAAGTGAGGAAAGACAATGCAGAAATCAGACAAGTGATCGAAGGGCTTAATAGCAGACTGGACGAGATGCAAGAGACTGTTAATGGAATAGAAATCAGAGAAAAGGAATACAGAGCAGCTGAGGCAGAGAGAGATAAAAGGATTTCTAGGAATGAAAGAATATTAAGAGAACTGTGTGACCAATCCAAACGGAACAATATTCACATTATAGGAGTACCAGAGGAAGAAGAGAGAGAAAAAGGGATAGAAAGTGTCTTTGAAGAAATAATTGCTGAAAACTTTCCCTTGCTGGGGAAGGAAATACTCTTGCAGTCCATGGAAGCCCACAGATCTCCCAACACAAGGGACCCAAGGAAGACAACACCAAGACACATAATAATTAAGATGGCAAAGATCAAAGATAAAGACAGGGTATTAAAGGCAGCTGGAGAGAGAAAAAAGATCACCTACAAAGGAAAATCCATCAGACTATCATCAGACTTCTCAACAGAAACCTTACAGGCCAGAAGAGAATGGCAGGATATATTTAAAGTTATGAAACAGAAGGGCCTCGAACCAAGAATATTGTATCGAGCACGATTATCATTTAAATATGATGGAGGGATTAAACAATTTCCAGACAAACGAAAGTTGAGAGAGTTTGCCTCTCATAAACCACCACTACAGGATATCTTAAACGGACTGCTCTAGATGGAAGCACACCTAAGGCTAAAAAGATGTCACCACAGAAAATAAAATCATAGCAAAGAAAGCAGACCATCCAAATACTAACTAAAGGCAAAGAATAAAACACCTATTACAGAAAGAATGGAGGAGGAGGAATAAGAAGGCAGAGAAATAAAGAAACATAAGACAGTGTTTACAATAACTTAACAAGAAAGTCAAGTTAGATTGTTAGACAGTAAAGAAGCAACCCTTGAACCCTTGGTAACCACGAATCTAAAGCCAGCAATGGCAATAAGTACATACCTATCCATAATCACCCTAAATGTAAATGGACTGAATGCACCAATCAAAAGACACAGAGTAACAGAATGGATAAAAAAGCAAGACCCATCTATATGCTGCTTACAAGAGACTCACCTCAAACCCAAAGATATACACAGACTAAAAGTGAAGGGATGGAAAAAGATATTTCATGCAAAAACAAAGAGAAAAAAGCAGGTGTTGCAGTACTTGTATCAGACAAAATAGACCTCAAAACGAAGAAAGTAGCAAAAGATAAAGAAGGACATTACATAATGATAAAGGGGTCAGTCCAACAAGAAGATATAACCATTATAAATATATATGGACCCAACACAGGACCGCCAGCGTATGTGAGACAAATACTAACAGAATTAAAGGAGGAAATAGACAGCAGTGCATTCATTTTAGGAGACTTCAACACACCACTCACTCCAGAGGACAGATCAACCAGACAGAAAATAAGTAAAGACACAGAGGCACTGAACAACACACTAGAACAGATGGACCTAACAGACATCTACAGAACTGTACACCCAAAAGCAACAGGATACACATTCTTCTCAAGTGCACATGGAACATTTTCCGGAATAGACCACATACAAGGCCACAAAAAGAACCTCAGTAATTTCAAAAATATTGAAATCCTACCAACCAACTTCTCAGATCACCAAGGTATAAAACTAGAAATAAATTGTACAAAGAAATCAAAAAGGCTCACAAATACATGGAGACTTAACAACACTGTCCTAATTAATCAATGGGTTAACGACCAAATCAAAACAGAAATCAAAGAATACATGGAGACTAATGACAAAAACAACACAAAGCCACAACTTCTGTGGGACGCAGCAAAGGCAGTTCTGAGAGGAAAGTATATTGCAATCCAGGCCTATTTAAAGAAGGAAGAACATTCCCAAAAGAATAGTCTAAAGACACAATTAGTGAAGTTGGAAAAAGAACAACAAATGAGGCCCAAAGTCACCAGAAGGAGGGACATAATAAAGATTAGAGAAGAAATAAATGAAATTGAGAAGAATAAAACAATAGAAAAAAATCAATAAAACCAAGAGCTGGTTCGTTGAACAAATAAACAAAATAGATAAACAGCTAGCCAGACTCATTAAGAGAAAAAGAGAATATACACACATAAACACAATCAGAAATGAGAAAGGAAAAATCACGACGGACCCCACAGAAATACAAAGAATCATAAGAGAATATTATGAGAATCTATATACTAACAAGCTGGAAAACATAGAAGAAATGGACAACTTCTTAGAAAAATACAACCTTCCAAGACTGACCAAGCAAGAAACAGAAAAACTAAACAGACCAATCACCAGCGACGAAATCGAATTGGTAATCAAAAAACTACCCAAGAACAAAACCCCCAGGCCTGATGGATTTACCTCTGAATTCTACCAGACATATGGAGAAGAAATAACACCGATTCTCCTTAAAGTTTTCCAAAAAATAGAAGAGGAGGGAATACTTCCAAACTCATTCTATGAAGCCAGCATCACTCTAATACCAAAACCGGGCAAAGACCTCACCAAAAAAGAAAATTACAGACCAATATCCCTGATGAGCGTAGATGCAAAAATACTCAACAAAATATTAGCAAACCAAATTCAAAAATACATCAAGAGGACCATACACCATGATCAAGTGGGATTCATCCCAGGGATGCAAGGATGGTACAACATTCGAAAATCCATCAACATCATCCACCACATCAACAAAAAGAAGAACAAAAACCACATGATCATCTCCATAGATACTGAAAAAGCATTTGACAATATTCAGCATCCATTCCTGATTAAAACTCTCAACAAAATGGGTATAGATGGCAAGTACCTCAACAACATAAAGGCTATATATGACAAACCCACAGCTAACATCATACTTAACGGCGAGACGCTGAAAGCTTTTCATCTTAGATCGGGAACAAGACAGGGATGCCCACTCTCTCCACTGTTATTCAACATAGTACTGGAGGTCCTAGCCACAGCAATCAGACAAAACAAAGACATACAAGGCATCCAGATTGGTAAAGAAGAAGTAAAATTGTCACTATTTGCAGATGACATGATACTGTACATAAAAAACTCTAAAGACTCCATTCCAAAACTACTAGAACTAATATCTGAATTCAGCAAAGTTGCAGGATACAAAATTAACACACAGAAATCTGTTGCTTTCCTATACGCTAATGATGAACTAACAGAAAGAGAAATCAGAAAAACAATTCCATTCACAATTGCATCAAAAAGAATAAAATACCTAGGAATAAACCTAATGAAGGAAGTGAAAGACCTGTACTCTGAAAACTACAAGACACTCTTAAGAGAAATTAAAGAGGACACTAAGAAATGGAAATGCATCCCATGCTCTTGGCTAGGAAGAATAAATATTGTCAAAATGGCTATAGTACCTAAAGCAATCTACAGATTCAATACAATCCCTATCAAACTACCAACATCTTTCTTCAATGAACTCGAACAAATAATTCTAAAATTCATATGGAACCACAAAAGACCCCGAATAGCCAAAGCAATCCTGAGAAGGAGGAATAAAACGGGGAATTACGCTCCCTGACTTCAAGCTCTACTACAAATCCACGGTAGTCAAGACAATTTGGTATTGGCACAAAAACAGACCCACAGACCAGTGAAACAATAGAAAATCCAAACATTAACCCAAACATATACAGTCAATTAATATTTGATAAAGGAGCTTTGGATATACCATGGGGAGATGACAGCCTCTTCAGCAGCTGGTGTTGGAAAAACTGGACATCTACATGTAAGAGAATGAAATTGGACTACTGTCTAGCCCCATACACAAAGGTAAACTCAAGGTGGATCAAAGACCTGAATGTAAGTCATGAAACCATAAAACTCTTAGAAACAAACATAGGCAAAAATCTCTTGGACATAAACATGAGCAACTTCTTCATGAACATATCTCCCTGGGCAAGGGAAACAAAAGCAAAAATGAACAAGTGGGACTATATCAAGTTGAAAAGCTTCTCTACAGCAAAGGACCCGATCAGTAGAACAAAAAGACATCCTACAGTATGGGAAATATATTCATAAAAACCGTATCTGATAAAGGGTTGACATCCAAAATATATGAAGAATTCATGCACCTTAACAAACAGAAAACAAATAATCCAATTAAGAAATGGGCAGAGGACATGAATAGATACTTCTGTAAAGAAGAAATTCAGATGGCCAACAGGCACATGAAAAGATGCTCCACATCGCTAATCATCAGAGAAATGCAGATTAAAACCACAATGAGATATCACCTCACACCAGTGAGGATGGCCAACATCCAAAACACAAACAACAACAAATGTTGGCGAGGATGTGGAGAAAAGGGAACCCTCCTACACTGCTGGTGGGACTGCAAATTAGTTCAACCATTGTGGAAAGCAGAATGGAGTTTCCTCAAAAAACTGAAAATGGAAATACCATTTGACCCAGGAATTCCACTCCTAGGAATTATCCTATTTATGTAGCAGCCCAATTTGAAAAAGACAGATCCACCCCTAACTTTATTGCCGCACTATTTACAATAGCCAGGAAATGGAAGCAACCAAGTGTCCATCAGTAGATGAATGGATAAAGAAGAGGTGGTACATATACACAATGGAATATTTTTCAGCCATAAGAAGAAAACAAATGCTACCATTTGCAACAACATGGATGGAGCTAGAGGGTATTATTATGCTCAGTGAAATAAGCCAAGCCGAAAAAGACAAGTGTCAAATGATTTCACTCATATGTAGAGTATAAGAACAAAGAAAAAATACTGAAGGAACAAAACAGCAGCAGATTCACAGAACCCAAGAACGGACTAATAGTTACCAAAGGGAAAGGGTCTGGGGAAAATGGGTGTGAAGGGAGGGATAAGAGGGAAAAAGGGGCATTACGATTCGCAGATGTAATGTTGGGGGGGCACAGGGAGGGCTATACAACTCAGACATGTAGGGATTCTATAGAATCTCACTACGCTGATGGACAGTGACTGTAATGGGGTTGGTGTGGGGGGACCTGATGAAGGGGTAGTTTAATAACCATAGTATTGCACATGTAATTGTAGATTAATGATAATAAAATAAATTATATTGAAAAGAAAGCCACCAAAAAAAGTGGAAACACCAAAAAAAAAAAAAAATGAAGTGACTTCACTCTCCCTTGTTTAAAGCTATGGTTTCACATTTGTATTTAAGATAACCTTTAAGAAAACTCTCATATACTTCTCTTTTAGTAAAAAAAAAAAATGTAAAAAGTCATTTACTTTTTAAAAAACAATTTAGGATTCATCCTTTAACTTTTTCACCTTAAAACAAAAGCCTTGTTCTTCACTGGAAAGCTTTTCTTCCTTGATAGAAATGTAATTTTAGTTTATCTACACTGACATTTGAATTTGCATGCATTCATTAAACATTCATATTGTATAAATAATGCTATCTGCATTTTAACAAAGGAAGCTTTCATGGATGAATAACTTCACTTGGCATTATGACAGCTATTGAGAATTGGAAATTTCTGCATTAAAAATATACTGTCTGAAAATATCTTTATCAAAGGAAAGAATCAAATAGAATAACTTTTTAAAAGAGTAGTTTTTAAATGTTTTTGGAAATTCAACAATTTCCAGTTTCTAAATATACTGTATTTTATAACTTCTCTGGGAGAGTATGTTCAATAGAAAGATATCATATCCTTGACCAGAATATTCTGTTTTCTATACATTTATAATGTCTGTACTCTCCTTTACTCCTAGACCAACTTCCTTTACGTTCTGAAAAGATCTTTGTCCTTCTGTGTTTTTAGGGCATAGCCCTGACCTTCTGTTTGTACAACACTTCATGGTACAATTCTCCTGACCTTTCCTTTTGTAGTTCATTCTTCAGCATGCTTAATTTACTTGTTTTCTTGACCAGTGACCATCACACACATTTTACCCTGGGCCTGGGCATATTGTGTGAACATCTTTGTTCACTTGTCACATAAGTGCTCAAATGCACTCTTTGAACCACATCAGCATGTGAGAGAATACATACCAGAGTAGCTGTTAGCTTAGACTGTGCTATTGTTCTTTGAAAGTCTACAACCTAGCACAATAGCTGGCACATAGTAGGCACACAGTAACATTTGCTGAATGAATAATGTGTCCCTTGTGCATGCAAAGAAAAAACTCAGGAGATCTAACTATAGGTGGTACACATGGACTGTGTATAAAAAATAACATGGGCAGAAAGAGAAGTTAAAGGGAGAAAGAATTGTAGGACCATAGAAAATAGCAAAGTGGATCCTACTACATGCTTTTCCCACAAGGAAGGCAAGTACAAGCAAGGAAATGTACAGTGATTAAGGGAAGATTTATTGAATAGCTGCTGTGCCAGGCACTTTTAGAATGTCCATGTATTCATCATTAATTTTGACAGGTACTTATTAAGTACCTACTATATGCCAGACACTGCTTTGGGTTCTTGAGATCCATCACTAAACAGAAGAGAGAAGGACTCCTGCCTCCATTCTAGGATATATTAAATGTTATTTTAATAGTCATAATGAATAAAGAAAGTGTATACTATTAGGGGAAAAGAGCTATGAGAAAAAAATTAAATTGTAAGCAGGATAAGAAAAATCAACTGTACTGAGGTTGAGGTCTGGTAGATGTATGGACGGGAGCTAGTGATGCGTATGTCTGGAGGAAGATCAGCCTGTGTACTGGGAACACTTAAACAAAGAGCCTTAGGAAGGAGCTCTCCTGGGTTGTGGTGGGCCCAGCAAGGGAACCAGAAGGGCTGGAGCAAAGGGGGCAAGAAGAGCAGCCAGAGGTTAGGTCAGATTTAATGGTGACTCAGAGTAGAGAACAAATTATGAGCATTGTAAAGTATGTTCCTTTCCGTCTGAGTGAGATGTCCATAGGAAGGGTTAGAGTAGAGGAGTAGTTTGTCTTTTATTTAAAACAGATTATCCTTTTCACTCCTTACAGAAACCTTGTGAAGCAACATTTCAATAAGAATTATTTTAGATGCAAGTAAACCAACAGGAATTGGATTTCATATTAAAGGTTTATTTTTCTCCTGAAACAGTTGGTCTGGAGGGAGGTGTTTCTGAGGACGGCTTAGTTAATGATGCTTAATTCTGTGGGCATCACTAGGAGCTTGTCATTTTCCTGGTCTTCCTGTCATGCATGCTTTTAAGGTGGTTATCACTCTTGTTCTTGCTTTCCTTTTTGTTTTCATCAGGGAGTGAAGTCTTTTCCAGAAATCTCAAGTATCTGTCCAGTGAGGTTCCTTTGGACAAAACTGGGTCATACCACTTATCAAACAGTAAACCACCAACTGGCAACTGGGAAAAGGATTACTGCCAATCAAGGTATGTTATCTGGGATAAAACTACTTGGTATCTGCAAAAAATTAAAGTTGTGTTAATCAAGAATAAGGAGAAATGGCTGTTGAGTAGGCAAGCGATTGTGTCTCCCAGAGGCAGTAGATTTTATCATCTGTATTTATGGGTAAAGATTTAGAGATTTGCATGTTGATAAAGATTTGTAACTCTGCTAACATAATACAGCTAGAAAGGGCAGAGCAAGGATTGAACCCCAGGTCTGACTAGTTATAAACTTATGATTTTTTTTTTTGCTGGCCCATCCATAATTATGCTACAGTGCTGTGTGGGATTGTTGCAGAGGGAAATGCTATTAGCTCACAGCTGTCACATGAACTTTTTAATGCTTGCTGACAAGAGAAGCATATCTTCTTTTTCAAACAGACCCATATGTGAAGCCAAATATTAGAGGGTTGTGGGTAAGCAGAATCTCTCACAGTGGTCTAGTTGCAAACCACAGAACCCTCTTTAGCTAGTTTAATCAGAAATAGAATTAAAAAATTATGATTGATCACAGAATCCATGGAGGCTACACAGTCAGAAATATTACTGAAGTCATTTTAATAGCCTTTTGGCAGGTACACTCTCTTTGTGCCCCAGTCTAAAAAAATAGGTGATTGTTGGACATCTCCACAAGGATTATCTACCACTTCTATGAAATCTTTCACTGGACACATGGCTTTTCAACTTTATTTTGTCCAAGGCTAGTCCTCTAAGGAGTGTCTTGTTTGCAGAGGGAAGGACATGTGCCTGTATGCTATCTGCTAAGGGAGGTGGCAAACAAAATCTTCTAAGAAATTGTGAAAACTGGTGTTTTTTTCTTCCTTTAATGTTTGGTAGAATTCATCAGTGAAACCAGCTGGGTCTGGTATTACTTTTTTTTGTAGTTTTGAACTATTAGATAAATGTTTTTAATACATATGGACTATTCAGATTACCTATTCTGCTTTGTGTGAGTTATGATAATTTCTGCCTTTCAAGGAATTGGTCCAATTCATCTAAGCTATCAAATTTGTGGATGTAAAACTGTTGTAGTGTTAGTTTGTTATTCTTTTAATATCCATGTTATCAGTAGCGATGACCTCTCTTTCATTTCTAACACTGGTAATTTGTATCTTCTTTTTTTACTTGGTTAGCCTAGCTAGATGTTTAAAAGGACCAATTTTTAATATCATGTTTCTCTATTATATTCCTGTCTTCAATTTCATTCACTTGTCCTCCAAATTTATTTGTTTTCTTCTACTTATTTTGGGCTTTAAATTACTCTTCTTTCTTGAGTCTGCCATAGTAGGAGCTAAGATGGTTATTGATTTTAGCTATTTGTTCTTTTTTAATGATAGAAATTTCCCTCTGTGCATTGTTTGCACTGCATCCATTTCACTGCACTTGCAATGAAAGTGATGTTATATTTTCATTTTCCTTTAGTTCAAAATATTTTTGTTTCCCTTGAAACTTAATTTTGACCATGTGTTAATTTGTTTAATTCCCAAATAATTACAGATTTTCAACTATATTTATGTTACAGATTTTTAGTTTAATTAATTAAACATACTTTGTATGGTTTCTATGCTTTTGCATTTGTTGAAGTATGCTTTAGGTTCCAGAATGTGTTCTATCCTGGAGACTACTCCATGCAAGCTTGTAAAGAATGTGTACTTTGTTATAACTGGATGGAGTTGTCTATAAATATCAATGATGTAAATTTGATTAATGGTGCTGTTCATGTCAACTATGTCCTTAATGATTTTTAGCCTGATTTACATATCAGGTACTGAAAGAGGGGTTTTGAGGTTTCCAAGTGTAGTAGTAGACTTGTCTATTTTTTTCTTTGAGTTTTATATGATTTAACTCATATATTTTGATACTCTGTTAGGTGGATGAATGTCAGTCATTTTGTAATGCCCCACTTTCTCCCTGATAACTTTCCTTTGTTTTGAGTTTCCTTTTCTGAAATTAATATAGCTACTCTAGCTTTCATTTGTTAATATTAGCTTGGTATCTCTTTATCTTTTAATTAGTATATTCAGACTATTCACCTTTAAGGTAATTATTGACATAGTTGAATTAATATCTGCATTTTTGTAACTTTATATTCATCACATTTATTCTTTTTTCTTTTATCCTTTCCCCTTCTTCAGTTTTCTCTGTTCTTAATTGAGTACTTTGTTTCCATTTTCTCTCCTTTTTTACCATATCAATTATACTTCATTAACAATTTATTTTTGCTGTTTGTCTTAGACATTGTCATATACTTTGGTAACTGTTCTAAGTCTACCTACAAATAACACTATATGCTTCACATATGCTGCAGGTGCCTGAAACAGAGTATTCCCAATTCACTGCTATCATTCATTTCATTTATCCATGTTAAAATACTTTGTCATTATTACTTAAACTGTTATTTTTTTAGATTATTTAAGAATGAGAAAACTATATATAGTTTATGTACTTATAAAACTAGTTACCAGCATACCTTTTTAAATTTTTAAATTTTTTAATTTTGCTATGATTAATGTACAATTACATGAGTAACATTATAGTTACTAGATTCCCCCTACTATCAAGTACCACCACATACCCCATTAGAGTCCCTGTCCATCAGCGTGCAAAGATGCTATAGAATCACTACTTGTATTCTTTGTGTTGTACTGCCTTCTACATATCCCCCCAATGCACCCCCACCCTCGCTATATTATGTGTGCTAATTGTAATAGCCCTTTTCCCTCTTCTCCCTCCCTTCCCACCCATATTCCCCAGTCCCTTTTCCTTTAGTAACTGTTAATCTATTCTTGGGTTCTGTGAGTCTGCTGCTGTTCTGTTCCTTCAGTTTTTCCTTTGCTCTTATACTCCACAGATGAGTGAAATCATTTGATACTTGTCTTTCTCCACCTGGCTTATTTCACTGAGCATAATACCCTCTAGCTCCATCCATGTTGTTGCAAATGGTAGCATTTGTTTTCTTCTTATGGCTGAATAATATTCCATTGTGTATATGTACCACATCTTCTTTATCTGTTCATCTACTGATGGACACTTAGGTTGCTTCCATTTCTTGGCTATTGTAAATAGCCAAGATGAACATATGGGTGCATATGTCTTTTTCAAACTGGGCTGCTACATTCTTAGGGTAAATTCCTAGGAGTGGGATTCCTGGGTCAAATGGTATTTCTATTTTGAGTTTTTTGAGGAACCTCCATACTGCTTTCCACAATGGTTGAACTAATTTACATTCCCACCAGCAGTATAGGAAGGTTCTCCTTTCTCCATATCCTCACCAACATTTGTTGTAGTTCGTCTTTTGGATGGTGGCCATCCTAACTTGTATGAGGTGATATCTCATTGTGGTTTTAATTTGCATTTCTCTGATGATTAACGATGTGGAGCATCTTTTCATGTGCCTGTTGGCCATCTGAATTTCTTCTTTGGGGAAGTGTCTGTTCAGCTCCTCTGCCTATTTTTTAATTGGCCTATTTGCTTTTTGTTTGTTGAGGTGCATGAGCTCTTTATATAATTTGGATATCAACCCCTTATCGGATATGTCATTTATGAATATATTCTCCCATACTGTAGGATATCTTTATGTTCTACTGATGGTGTCCTTTGCTGTACAGAAGCTTTTTAGTTTGATATAGTCCCACTTGTACATTTTTGCTTTTGTTTCCCTTGCCCGGGGAGATATGTTCATGAAGAAGTTGCTTATGTTTATGTCCAAGAGATTTTTGCCTATGTTATTTTCTAAGAGTTTTATGGTTTCATGACTTACATTCAGATCTTTGATCCATTTTGAGTTTACTTTTGTATATGGGGTTAGACAATAATCCAGTTGCATTCTCTTACATGTAGTTTTCCAGTTTTGCCAACACCAGCTGTTGAAGTGGCTATCATTTCCCCATTGTATATCCATGGCTCTTTTATTATATATTAATTGACCATATATGCTTGGGTTTATATCTGGGCTCTCTAGTCTGTTTCATTGGTCTATGGGTCTGTTCTTGTGCCAGTACCAAGTTGTCTTTATTACTGTGGCTTTGTAGTAGAGCTTGAAGTCAGGGAGCGTAATATCCCCCCCCCAACTTTGTTTTTCCTTCTCCAGATTTCTTTGGCTATTTGGGGTCTTTTGTGGTTCCATATAGCGTACTTCCTTTTATTGCACTTCACTTTATTATGCTTTGCAGATAATGTATTTTTTACAAACTGAAGGTCGGTGGCAACCCTGTTTTGGGCAATCCTGTCAGTGCCATTTTTTAAACAACATTTGCTCACTTCATGTCTGTGTCCATTTTGTTAATTCTCACAATATTTAAAAATTTTTCATTGCTATTATATTTGTTATAGTGATCTGTGATCAGTGATATAACTCAATGAAAGCTCACATGATGGTTAGAATATATTAGCTGTAAAGTATTTTAAAATTAAGGTATTACATTGTTACTTTAAATATTAGCTATTGCACATTTAACAGACTACAGTAGAGTGTAAATGTAACTTTTACATGTACTTGGAAACCTAAAAAATCATTTGAATTTGACTCTCTTTATTGAGATATTTGCTTCATTGTGGTTGTCTGTAATATGTCTCAGTATGTTGGAGTTATTCATGTATAATACCAGAGTTCTCTTTGTGTGTTGATAAGATATGGATATGGGGGAGCATTCTCTAATTTTACACCAATCTCAGCTTTTTAATTGTCCTGTTTTCCCTACGATGTGACTTCACAAGTGTTTTTAGTTTTTTTTTCCTCTTTAAGTAAGTGTGGGAGGAGTGGAGAGATGCCTTTCTCTGAGCCCTGAAGAGTCTGGGGATGTCTTTGCCTCTGATAGTAGGCCTTTATTATGGAGAAAATTGGGGGCCTGTCTCACAATGTTAGATCTGGAATTGGATCCGTCTTGGATCTTCACACTGAGATGGACTTTTTGGAGGTAAATCCCATGTATGTGAGACCTCCCCTAGGTGTAGAGCCCAGGAAATTTTCATTTTTCACTCTGGTCTACATTATTTCTCGCAATGCAGCAAAATCACTGTTAAGTTTTTCTACCAGTTTATGGGTCCAGTGGCTTCTGTTCTAGGTGAGCTGATCTTGACTGGCTCTTACTGATTTTGCCTATGTCTTCATATTTTGGCATGGTGTTTTAATCTGTAACACATAGTCTCTAATAGTTTAAGAGCCAGACTTTCAGTTTGTTCTGCTTTGTCTTGTTGTAAGGCATGAAGTGATGTCTTACAGAAGTATCGGCTGGCTACTGGGATCAGAGTGTTTAAAGCCTGTTGTCTAATATTCTCTCAGTGGTATTCCAAAAAGCAAAGTCAGGGTTTTTACAGTGAATTTGTTTTTTTCTAGCCTTCCAGTACTCACCAGATGTCTACCACCATGTTCCTTTTATTGATATGTCCTTTCCTTAGTTAAATTTAGATAGTTTGGTGATAAAAGAATCCTGACAGCTCTTTTTCTAAGGTGAACATTTCTTTCTGATCAGGGTTATTATGTGAGTTATTGTTTTAACAGCAATACATAATCTTATCACTTAATTACTAAATTTAGATTAATTTCCCAGAGGATACAGTATTTTGATCCTACCTCATGTGGCATTTTCCATATTGGGCCCCTATCTTCATAGTATTATGGGAGAAAAAGTAGAGAAACTCAGTCAATTGATTTAATTTTGACTAGAGGAGTATCCTGATTAGGGAAGTACTCTGAAGCTCTTCATTTAATGAAGTTTGAACGTTGTCTTAAATTCCACTTATTCATTCTCCCTTTGCTACTCTTGTATATAGATGAATGTGACCCAAGAGTGGACAGTTAGTTGCCACAAAGTAAAGTTGTCTAGTAAGAGGCAACATGGTCAGAGCTTTTCACCCTAAAGGAAATATTTTTTGACAGTTTTGTTTATAAAAGAATTTAATAATTCTAACAGGATTTATAGTAATATTGTTGGCTTTTTCATAGTATGTACAGTATTACTGAAATATGTAAATGTAAGAAGTCTATTTTAATAAGTTCCTTTTAAAGGTACGAATGTGCCCTTTTGATGGGAAGAATAAAAATAAAAGATAATTAGGCTGACTGCTGTGAAGGAACTCAAATTTCTACCCTGGGCTAGAGGGAAACATTCTGCCTGAGTTACACAGCTTGATTTATCCAAGAAAACTGCATTTATAGTAGTCCTAGCACAAGGAAGCATAGGAACTAATGTCATGACCTTAAATAAGAATCTAAATCTAATAAGAGCCTATTTTAATGTAGAATATGATTTAGAAGATGCATTTTTAATATCACTTATTAAATTTAGCATATAAGAAAATCTGTATTTGCAGTATATTGTTGAAGCTCTTGAAAACAGGTAAAGGGCTTTGACTTCTAAATCACAGTATTAACATGAGAATATATATTAGTTTTTTGATCTCCCTGGATTCTTGCCTCACTGCACAATCTCTGTCCATGGGTTAAGCTTCATGTAAGACATAAAACCAATCAAAACGATGGACGATTAAGCATCATACTGAATTTGTGGGTGGCTCTACTCTGGCCATGAGAGCTGAACTGCCTGTAACCAGAATCCTGTTCTGTTTACCAGTCTCTTCTGATTAAGGACTTGCCTTGCCCTCTGGCCTCACAGCTCGATTTATATTTTCTAGTAGCTGAGTTGCTGTCATGACACATCAAATCTCCAGGTGACTGGATTCCTGCTCATATATTTTGTCCCATCTTCTGTTGATGTTTCTGAACTTCCACTGTTCTCTTCTCATCTTTGCTTAGATGGAAAGCCTGGTTTTAGGATTCATTTTTGATTGCTTTAAACACTCACTTGGGAGTTATGATTACATCTGGACCCTAATTTTTGAAAAAGTCTCAATCATAAGAAATGAAAAATGACTTTTAAATTAGAAGGTGAATTCTGGAATTTGAGGTTTGAATTGATCCTTAGAGTGACTGTTTTGGGAAACAAACAAAATGACACTTCCTGCAATAAAGCAAATAAAGAAAAGACACACGTTTGTGGTTCTCTAAGTTATGTAAATGAAAGTTAAATATCCTCTTTTGAAACAGGTGTTTGAGGCTGGAAGTGCCCATTGGGTTAAGCTATACTATGTATGTTTTATAGAGAAATTATTAACTGGTTGCAGTTTTAGTAGTTTCCCCCTTAAAGAGTGTTTCTTTTGGAAATAAGTGTGGGTTTAAAGTGCCTTATGACTTCATTACTTATTTTTGCTCTTGAGAAGATTAAGTTCTCTGCATTTTTACCATGTTTCTCGCAGTGATTTGGGAACAGAAACTGTGAAGACTAAGGGAAATCTAGTTCTGTCCCTCTCTTTAACTTTCAATGAAAGGAGAAACTGAAGAGGAACTGGATGTCACTTAGTCATCTTAACGTAAATTATCTTATCAATTCGCTGGATGTAGAGTGACCAAGCAAAAATGCCTTGGTATCGGGCTGTTGAACAATGTACAATTTGGTTGTCCCAGTGGAACCATAAGGAAACAGTCTGTTTGCACAGAGGATCTGCTTTTCCCTTAAAAAAGTAGTTATTTCTGATGTCAGTCCTCCTGGGAAAAGATTGCTCTCAGGATTATGTTCCAGAATACAGAGGGGTTAGTAAAGGAGAGAAGCTAATGTGGTCAGGGGGTAATCGCAGCTACTGTCACCATTGTGGGAGCTTTGTGCCCAGGTGCAGCGGTTGGTTATAAAAGTAATATTAGAGAAGCCAGAGAGAGTAGGAGAGATTTTGAGGGTCTTTAATTATGGGGAAAATTTGGTGGTAGTGGTAGTTCTGGAAATTCAGGAAATTCTGGAAATCAAGACTGTGGGGTCTGAGTCAATAAAATTTGAATACGTAAGGAAAATGTGACTTCCTTTGTAATCAGAGCAAATGATGCCTGGAAATTCGAACTTTCCACCATCCTTTTCAGCATTAATGGTCTTGTTTTAGTCTTAGTTCCAGACTATGCCTCAATGTCACAATGCATCTTAGGCCAACTTAAAAGCTATTACTTCTAATTGATCAAATGAAGTTTGATATTTTTACTTCAGCTATCAAATGAAATTTCTGGATCTTTTTTTTTTGTTCTAATGATCTAGTGAAAAGATTTTTTATTTTACTATTATTAATGTACAATTACATGAGTAATATTACGGTTACTAGACTCCCCCTATTATCAAGTCCCACCACATACTGCATTACAGTCATTGCCCATCAGTGTAGTAAGGTGCTATAGAATCACTACATGTCTTCTCTGTGTTATAGTGCTTTCCCCTTATACCCCCCCCACTAAATTGTGTGTGCTAATCATAATACCCCTTTTCCCCCTTTTCCCTCCCTTCCCATCCATTTTCCCCAGTTCCTTTCCCATTGGTAACTGTTAGTCCATTCTTGGGTTCTGTGAGTCTCCTGCTGTTTTGTTCCTTCAGTTTTTTCTTTGTTCTTATATTCCACAGATAGTGAAATCATTTGATACTTGTCTTTCTCCACCTGGCTTATTTCACTGAGCATAATACCCTCTAGCTCCATCCATGTTGTTGCAAATGGTAGGATTTGTTTTCTTCTTATGGCTGAATAATATTCCATTGTGTATATGTACCATTTCTTCTTTATCCATTCATCTACTGATGGACCCTTAGGTTGCTTCCATTTCTTGGTTATTGTAAATAGTGTTGCGATGAACATAGGCATGCATATCTTTTTCAAACTGAGCTGCTGCATTCTTAGGGTAAATTCCTAGGAGTGGAATTCCTGGGTCAAATAATATTTCTATTTTCAGTTTTTTGAGGAACCTCCATATTGCTTTCCACAATGGTTGAACTAATTTACATTCCCACCAGCAGTGTAGAAGGGTTCCCCTTTCTCCACATCCTCATCAACATTTGTTGTTGTTTGTCTTTTGGGTGGTGGCCATCCTAACTGGTGTGAAGTGATATCTCATTGTGGTTTTAATTTGCATTTCCCTGATGATTAGCGATGTGGAGCATCTTTTCATGTGCCTGTTGGCCACCTGAATTTCTTCTCTGTAGAAGTGTCTGTTCAGTTCCTCTGCCCATTTTTTAATGGGCTTATTTTCTTTTTCTTTGTTGAGGTGCATGAGCTCTTTATATAATTTGGGTGTCAACCCCTTATGGGATAGATATGTCATTTATGAATATATTCTCCCATACTGTAGGATGTCTTTTTGTTCTACTGATGGTGTCCTTTGCTGTACAGAAGCTTTATGGTTTGATAAAAAGGATTCTTGCCCAGGGAGATATGTTCATGAAGAAGTTGCTCACATTGATGTCCAAGAGATATTTGCCTATGTTATTTTCTAAGACTTTCATGGTTTCATGACTTACATTCAGGTCTTTGATCCATTTTGAGTTTACTTTTGTGTATGGGGTTAAACAATAATCCAGTTTCATTCTCTTACATGTAGCTGTCCAGTTTTGCCAACACCAGCTGTTGAAGTGGCTGTCATTTCCCCATTGTATATCCATGGCTCCTTCATCATATATTAATTGACCATATATGCTTGGGTTTATATCTGGCCTCTCTAGTCTGTTCCACTGGTCTATGGGGTCTGTTCTTGTGCCAGTACCAAATTGTCTTGATTACTGTGGCTTTGTAGTAGAGATTGAAGTCAGGGAGCATAATACCCCCAGCTTTATTCTTCCTTCCCAGGATTGCTATGGCTATTCTTCGTCTTTTGTGGTTCCATATGAATTTTAGAACTATTTGTTCCAGTTCGTAGAAGAATGCTGTCAGTATTTTCATAGGGATAGCATTGAATCTGTAGATTGCTTTAGGCAGTATGGCCATTTTGACAATATTAATTCTTCCTATCCGTGAGCATGGGATGTGTTTATATTTATTGGTATCTTTTTAAATTTCTCTCATGAGTGTCTTGCAGTTTTCAGAGTATAAGTCTTTTACTTCCTTGGTTAGGTTTATTCTTATGTATTTTATTCTTTTGGATGCAGTTGTGAATGAAATTGTTTTCCTGATTTCTCTTTCTGCTCATTCACTGTTAGTGTATAGAAATGCAACAGATTCCTGTGTATTAATTTTGTATCCAACAACTTTGCTGAATTCAGATATTAGATCTAGTAGTTTTGGAGTGGATTCTTTAGGGTTTTTTTATGTGCAATATCATGTCATCTGCAAACATGGACAGTTTGACTTCTTCCTTACCAATCTGGATGCCTTTTATTTCTTTGTGCTGTCTGATTGCCATGGTTAGGACCTCTTGAACTATGTTGGATAAAAGTGGGAAGAGTGGCATTCTTGTCTAGTTCCTCAACTTAAAAGAAAATCTTTCAGCTTCTTTCTGTTAAGTTTAATGTTGGATGTGGTTTTGTCATATATGGCCTTTATTATGTTGAAGTACTTGCCGTCTGTACCCATTTTGTTGAGAGTTTTTATCATGATTGGATGTTGAATTTTGTCAAATACTTTTTCAGCATCTATGGAGATGGTCCTGTGGTTTCTGTCCTTCTTTTTGTTGATATAATGGATGATGTATGGTGGATTTTTGAATGTTGTACCATCCTTGCATCCGTGGGATGAATCCCACTTGATCATCATGGATGAACTTCTTAATGTATGTTTGAATTCAGTTTGCTAATATTTTGTTGAGTATTTTTGCATCTGTGTTCATTAGGGATATTGGTCTGTAATTTTCTTTTTTTGTGGCGTCTTTGCCTGGTTTTTGTATTAGAGTGATGTTGGCCTTATAGAATGAGCTTGGGATTATTCCCTCCTACTCTTCAGAAAACTTTTAGGAGGATGGGTATTAGGTTTTCACTAAATGTTTGATAAAATTCAGCAGTGAAACCATTTAGTCCACGGGTTTTGTTCTTAGGTAGTTTCTTGATTACCAATTCTATTTCTTTGCTGGTAATTGGTCTATTCAGATTTTCTGTGTCTTCCTGTGTCAGCCTTGGAAGGTTGTATTTTTCTGGAAAGTCGTCTATTTCTTCTAGGTTATCCAGTTTGCCAGTATATAATTTTTCATAATTCTTTGTATTTCTGTGGTGTCTGTAGTGATTTTTCCTTTCTCATTTCTGATTCTGTTTATGTGTGTAGACTCTCTTTTTTTCTTGATAAATCTGGCTAGGGGTTTATCTATTTTGTTTATTTTCTTAAACAACCTGCTCCTGCTTTCATTGATTCTCTCTATTGTTTTATTCTACTCAATTTTATTTATTTCTGCTTTAATCTTTATCTTTATTATGTCCCTCTTTCTCTGACCTTGGGCCTCATTTGTTCTTCCTTTTCTAGTTTCATTTAATTGTGACTTCAGACTGTTCAGTTGGGATTGTTCTTCTTTCCTGAGGTAGGCCTGTATTGCAGGGTATTTCCCTCTTAGCACTGCCTCAGCTGCAACCCACAGATTTTGTGGTATTGTATTATTCTTGTTATTTGTCTCCATATATTGCTTGATCTCTGTTTTTATTTGGTCATTGATCCACTGATTATTGAAGGGCATGTTTTTAAACCTCCATGTATTTGTGGGCTTTTTCATTTTCTTTGAGTAATTTATTTCTAGTTTCATACCTTTGTGGTCTGAGAAGCTGTTTGATACAATTTCAATCTTTTGGAATTTACTGATGTTCTTTTTGTGGCCTAGTATATGATTATTCTTGAAAATGTTCCATATGCACTTGTCAAGAATGTGTATCCTGTTGCTTTTGGATGGGGTGTTGTAGATGTCTTTTAGGTCTATCTGTTCTAATATGTTGTTCAGTACCTCTGCCTCTTTATTTATTTTCTGTCTGATTGATTTGTCCTTTGGGGTTAGTGGTGTGTTGAAGTCTCCCCCAAAGAATGCATTGCATTCTATTTCCCTTTTAATTCTGTTGGTATTTGTTTCACATAGGTAGGTGATCCTGTGTTGGGTGCATAGATATTTATAATAGTTATATACTCTGGTTGGACTGACCCCTTTATCATTATGTAATGTCCTTTGTCTCTTGATATTTTATTTGTTTTGAAGTCTATTTTGTCTGATACAAGTACTGCAACTCCTGCTTTTTTCTCCCTATGAGTTGCATGAAATATTTTTCCCATCCATTCAGCTTCAGTCTGTGTATGTCTTTGGGTTTGAAGTGAGTGCCTTGTAGGCAGCATATAGATGGGTCTTGTTTTTTTATCCATTCAGTAACTCTACGTATTTTTTTTTCACATGTTACTACCTGGCTCAATTTTTATTATTTTTATATTATTAACTTTTTTAAAGATTATTTTGATACCATTAATCTACAACTACATGTGCAATATAATGGTTATTAAACTACCCACTTCATCAGGTCGCCCCCACCAACCCCATTACAGTCGCTGTCCATAAGCGTAGTGAGATGCTATAGAATCACTACTTATCTTCTCTGAGTTGTATAGCCCTCCCTGTGCCCCCGCAACATTATGTCTGGTAATCGTAATGCCCCTTTTTCCCCATTGTCCCTCCCTTCTCACCCATCCTCCCCAGTCCCTTTCCCTTTGGTAACTATTAGTCCATTCTTCGGTTCTGTGAGTCTGCTCCTGTTTTTTTCTTTCAATTTTTTTCTTTGCTCTTATGCTCCACATATGAGTGAAATCATTTGATACTTTTTCCGCTTGGCTTATTTCACTAAGCATAATACCCTCTAGCTCCATCCATGTTGTTGCAAATGGTAGGATTTGTTTTCTTCTTATGGCTGAATAATATTTCATTGTGTATATGTACCCTATCTTCTTTATCCATTCATCTACTGATGGTCACTTAGGTTGCTTCCATTTCTTGGCTATTGTAAATAGTGCTGTGATAAACAAAGGGGTGCATCTGTCTTTTTGAAACTGGGCTGCTGCATTCTTAGGGTAAATTCCTAGGAGTGGGATTCCTGGGTCAAATGGTATTTCTATTTCAGGTTTTTGAGGAACCTCCATAGTGCTTTCCACAATTGTTGAACTAATTTGCATTCTCACTAGCAGTGTAGGAGGGTTCCCTTTTCTCCACATCCTCGCCAACATTTGTTGTTGTTTGACTTTTGGATGTTGGTCATGCTTACTGGTGTGAGGTGATATCTCATTGTGGTTTTAATTTGCATTTCTCTGATGATTAGCGATGTGGAGCATATTTTCATGTGCCTGTTGGCCATCTGAATTTCTTTGGAGAAGTGTCTATTCATGTCCTCTGCCCATTTCTAAATTGGATTATTTGCTTTTTGTTTGTTGAGGTGCGTGAGTTCTTTATATATTTGGATGTCAACCCCTTATCGGATATGTCATTTATGAATATATTCTCCCATACTGCAAGATGTCTTTTTGTTCCATTGATGGTGTCCTTTGCTGTACAGAAGCTTTTCAGCTTGATATAGTCCCACTTGTTCATTTTTGCTTTAGTTTCCCTTGCTCGGGGAAATATGTTCATGAAGAAGTCCCTTATGTTTATGTCCAAAAGATTTTTGCCTATGTTTTTTCTAAGAGTTTATGGTTTCATGACTTACATTCATGTCTTTGATCCATTTGAGTTTACTTTTGTGTATGGGGTTAGACAGTAGTCCTGTTTCATTCTCTTACATGTAGCTGTCCAGTTTTTCCAACACCAGCTTCTGAAGAGGCTGTCATCTCTCCATTGTATATCCAAGCCTCCTTTATCAAATATTAATTGTCTGTATATGTTTGGGTTAATGTTTGGATTTTCTATTCTGTTCCACTGTTCTGTGGGTCTGTTTTTGTGCCAATACCAAATTGTCTTGATTACTGTGGCTTTGTAGTAGAGCTTGAAGTCAGGTAGCCTAATTCCTCCTGTTTTATTCCTCCTTCTCAGGATTGCTTTGGCTATTTGGGGTCTTTTGTGGTTTCATATGAATTTTAGAATTATTTGTTCCAGTTCATTGAAGAAAGCTGTTGGTAGTTTGATGGGGATTGTGTTGAATCTGTAAATTGCTTTAGGTAGTATAGCTATTTTGACAATTTTTATTCTACCTAGCCAAGAACATGGGATGAATTTCCATTTATTAGTGTTGTCTTTAATTTCTCCTATGAGAGTCTTGTATTTTTCAGAATATCGGTCTTTCACTTCCTTGGTTAGGTTTATTCCTAGGTATTTTATTCTTTTGGATGCAATTGTGAATGGAATTGTTTTCCTGATTTCTCATTCTGTTACCTCTTCGTTAGTGTATAGGAAAGCAACATATTTCGGTGTGTTAAGTTTGTATCCTGCAACTTTGCCAAATTCACATATTAGCTCTAATAGTTTTGTAGTGGGGGCTTTAGGGTTTCTTATGTACAATATCATGTCATCTGCAAATAGTGACTTCTTTTTTACCAATGTGGATGCCTTGTATTTCGTTGTTTTGTCTGGTTGCGGTGGCTAGGACCTCCAGTACTATGTTGAATAACAGTGGAGAGAATGGGCAGCCCTGTCTTGTTCCTGATCTTAAATGAAAAGCTTTCAGCTTCTCGCTGTTAAGTATGTTAGCTGTGGGTTTGTCATATATAGCCTTTATGATGTTGAGGTACTTGCCATCTATACCCATTTTGTTGAGAGTTTTAATCATGAATGGATGCTGAATTTTGTCAAATGCTTTTTCAGCTTCTATGGAGATGATCATGTGGTTTTTGTGCTTCTTTTTGTTGATGTGGTGGATGATGTTGATGGATTTTCAAGTGTTGTACCATCCTTGCATCCTTGAGATGAATCCCACTTGATCATGGTGTATGATCCTCTTGATGTATTTTTGAATTTGGTTTGCTAATATTTTGTTGAGTATTTGTGCATCTACGTTTATCAGGAATATTGGTCTGTAATTTTCTTTTTGGTGAGGTCTTTGCCAGGTTTTGGTATTAGAATGATGCCGGCTTCATAGAATGAGTTTGGAAGTATTCCCTCCTCTTCTATTTTTTTGAAAACTTTAAGGAGAATAGATATTATTTCTTCTCTGTATGTCTTGTAGAATTTAGAGGTGAATCCATCTGGCCCGGGGATTTTGTTCCTGGGTAGTTTTTTGATTACTGATTCAATTTCGTTGCTGGTGATTGGTCTGTTTAGTTTTTCTGTTTCTTGCTTGGTCAGTCTTGGAAGGTTGTATTTTTCTAAGAAGTTGTCCATTTCTTCTAGGTTTTGCAGCTTGTTAGCATATAGATTCTCATAGTATTCTCTAATATTTCTTTGTATTTCTGTGGGGTCTGTTGTGATTTTTGCTTTTTCATTTCTGATTCTGTTTATGTGTGTAGATTCTCTTTTCTCTTAATAAGTCTGGCTATGTGTTTATTTTGTTTATTTTTTCAAAGAACCAAATCTTGGTTTCTTTCTTTTTTTTATTGTTTTATTATTAATTTTATATATTTCTTCTCTGATTTTTATTATGTCCCTCCTTTTGGTGACTTTGGGCCTCATTTGTTCTTCTTTTTCCAATTTCAGTAATTGTGTCTTTAGACTATTCATTTGGGAATGTTCTTCCTTCTTTAAATAGGCCTGGATTGCAATATACTTTCCTCTTAGAACTGCCTTTGCTGCTTCCCACAGAAGTTGTGGTTTTCTTTTATTGTTTTCATTTATCTCCATATATTCTTTGATCTCTGTTTTAATTTGGGCATTGACCCTATGATTATTTAGGAGAATGTTGTTAAGTCTCCATGTATTTGTGAGCCTTTTTGTTTTCTTTCTCAAATTTATTTCTAGTTTTATACCTTTGTGATCTGAGAAGTTGGTTCGTAGAACTTCAATATTTTTGAATTTACTGAGGTTCTTTTTGTGGCCTAGTATGTGTTCTATTCTGGAAAATGTTCCATGTGCACTTGAGAAGAATGTGTATCCTGTTGCTTTTGAGTGTAGAGTTCTGTAGATGTCTGTTCGGTCCATCTCTTCTAGTGTGTTGTTCAGTGCCTCTGTGTCTTTACTTATCTGGTTGATCTGTCCTTTGGAGTGAGTGGTGTGTTGAAGTCTCCCAAAATGTATGCATTGCCTTCCACTTCCTCCTTCAATTCTGTTAGTATTTGTTTCACATATGCTGGCACTCCTGTGTTGGGTGCACATATATTTAAAATGGTTACATCCTCTTGTTGGCCCGACCCCTTCATCATTATGTAATGTCCTTCTTTATCTTTTGCTACTTTCTTCGTTTTGAAGTCTATTTTGTGTGATACAAGTACTGCAACACCTGCTTTTTCTCCTTGTTGTTTGCATGAATTATCTTTTTCCATCCCTTCACGTTTAGTCTGTGTATATCTTTGGGTTTCAGATGAGTCTCTTGTAAGCAGCATATAGGTGAGTCTTGCTTTTTTATCCATTCTATTACTCTGTGTCTTTTGATTGGTGCATTCAGTCCATTTACATTTAGGGTGATTATCGAAAGATATGTACTTATTGCCATTGCTGGCTTTAGATTTGTGCTTACCAAATGTTCAAGGGTAGCTTCTTTACTATCTAACAGTGCAACTTAACTTTCTTGTTAAGTTATTTTAAACACAATCTGATGATTCTTTATTTCTCTCCCTTCTTATTCTTCCTCCTCCATCTTTATATACTGGGTGTTTTATTCTTTGCCCTTAGTTAGTATTTGGATGGTCTGCTTTCTTTGCTATGATTTTATTTTCTCTGGTGACCTCTTTTTCGCCTTAGGAGTGCTTCCATCTAGAGCAGTTCCTTTAAGATATCCTGTAGAGGTGGTTTATGGGAGGCAAATTCCCTCAACTTTCACTTCTCTGGAAATTGTTTAATCCCTCCATCATATTTAAATGATAATCGTGGTGGATACAATATTCTTGGTTCGAGGCCCTTCTGCTTCATTATGTTAAATATATCACGACATTTCCTTCTGGCCTATAAGGTTTTTGTTGAGAGGTCTGATGTTAGTCTAATGAGTTTTCCTTTGTAGGTGATCTTTTTTCTCTCTCAAGCTGCCTTTAATACTCCGTCCTTATCTTTGATCTTTGCCATCTTAATTATTATGTGTCTTGGTGTTGTCTTCCTTGGCTCCCTTGTTTTGGGAGATCTGTGGGCTTCCATGCTCTGAGAGACTATTTCCTTCCCCAGCTTGGGGAAGTTTTCAGCAATTATTTCTTCAAAGACACTTTCTACCCCTTTTTCTCTCTCTTCTTCTCGTGCTCCTATAATGTGGATATTGTTCTGTTTGGATTGGTCACACAGTTCTCTTTATATTCTTTCATTCCTAGAGATCCTTTTATTTCTCTCTGCCTCAGCTGCTCTGTATTCCTGTTCTCTGATTTCTATTCCATTAGCAGTCTCTTGCATCTCGTCCAGTCTGCTGCTATGCCTGTCCATCGCTTGTCTGATTTCTGCATTGTCTTTCCTCACTTCCCTCACTCCCTCCCTTAGCTCTTGCATGTTTCTCTGTAGATCCATCAGCATGGTTATGTCTTTTGTTCTGAATTCTTTTTCAGGAAGGTTGTGCATGTCCCTCCCATCAGGATCCCTCTCTGGGATTGTCTGGCTAAGCTTTGTTTGTACCATATTCCTCTGTCTTTTCATGCTAATAGAAGTGGTCACTGGTAGGTTCCACCTGTGTCAGCTGGGCTTTTTAAGGCTTTTAAAAAGGAAAAAAAAGAATAAAGGAGAGAGAAAGAAAAAAAGGAAAAAAAATACGCCCACTGGGAGTAGATTCCATGAGGATGCTGTAGGTGGTGCTGTTGCTCCACTGTTCCATTGCGCTCAATCCTTTGTGCTGCCGGCCAAGGGGCAAACGAATGGGTGGCTGCTGATCTCTGTGGGAAGCCTCGGCGTGGCTCCTTTGTTCACTCACTGGCCACGGGGTCCGACATTCCCTAGGACTCCCAGCCTGCTGAGCTGAGGGCACTGGGTTGATTTTGTTCTGCTGTTGGCCCTTGTCTAAGAGTTTTAAAAAAGCGCGTGCTTTTCTTTTGTCCTGGGGAGCCGGCTGAGAGGACCTGCCTGCACCGTCTCTCTCAGATCCTGCCCCTTTGTCTCTCCAATCTTGATACACCACACAATGTGTGTCAGAGCTCCCAGTACAGATCACCAGGGCTGGTTATTTGGTGGGCCCATGCCTCCATTCCCTCCCAGCTGCGAATCCTTTCCTCCCCCTGGTGCGCTGGCGTGGGGGAGCGCTCAGGTTCCACTGGATCGCAGCCCCATAGTCCTACCCGCTTCGTGAGGTGCTGAGTGCCTGCAGTTGCAGCTCTAGCCTGGCTGTTGTACTGTATCTTTTGGTCTCTCTTTTAGGAATAGTTGTTTTTGTTTTATTTTCATAAATATATATGGTTTTCAGAGGAGATTTCTGCTGCCCTGCCTATGCCACCATCTTCCCAGATTTCCAGCGACTCTATGTCTTTTGATAGGTGCATTCAGACCATTTACATTTCAGGTGATTATAGATAGCTATGTAATTATTGCCATGGTAGGCTTTAGATTTGTGGGTACCAAAGGTTCAAGGGTAATTTCCTTACTAACAGTCTACTTTAACTCACTTCATATGCTATTACAAACAGAACCTAGAGGTTCTTTTTTTTTCTTTTCCTCCTTTTTCTTCCTCCTCCATTCTTTGTATGTTATGAATCATATTCTGTACTCTTTGTCTATCCTTTGGGTGACATCTACTTAGTCTTAGGAATACTTCCATCTATAGAAGTTCCTCCGAAATGCACTGTAGGGGTGGTTTATTGGTGGTAAATTCTCTCAGCTTTTGTTTATCTGAAATTTGTTTAATCCCTCCTTCAAATTTAAATGATAACCTTGCCAGGTAAAGTATTCTTGGTTAGAGGCCCTTCTGCTTCATTGCATTAAATACATCATGCCACTCCCTTCTGGCCTGTAGGGTTTCTGTTGAGAAATCTGGTGATAGCCTGATTGTTTTCCTTTGTATGTGATCTTTTTTCTCTCTCTAGCTGCTTTTAAATGTCTGTCTTTATCCTTCATCTTTGCTGTTTCAATCATTATATGTCTTGATGTTGTCTTCCTTGGGTCCCTTGTTTTGGGAGATCTGTGCATCTTGATGGCTTGAGAGACTGTCTCCTTCCCCAGATTGCGGAAGTTTTCAGCACTTACCTCCTCAGTGACACTTTCTATCCCTTTTTCTCTCTCTTCTTCTTCTGGTACCCCTATAATGTGAATATTGTTCTGTTTGGATTGGTCACACAGTTCTCTCAATATTCTTTCCTTCTTAGAGATTCTTTTTTCTCTGTGTGCCTCAGCTTCTTTGTATTCCTCTTCTCTAATTTCTATTCCATTTACCGTCTCTTTTACTATATCTAATGTGCTTTTAAATCCCTCCACTGTATGTTTTCTTTCAGATATGGAATTTCTTAATGAATGGATCTCCACCTTAAATTCATTCCTGCCTTCTTGAATATTTTTCTGTACCTCCATAAGCATGTTTATGATTTTTATTTTGAACTCTCTTTCTGGATGATTGGTGTGTTCAGTTTCATTTGACTGTTTTTGTGGGGTTTGTGGTATTTTGGTCTGAATCATGTTCTTTTGACATTTCATATTTCTGTATGGTGCCCTCTATAGCCGAGAAACTCCAGTCTCTGGAGCTGCTCATCCCCTAGAGTGAGGTTGGACGTTGTAGGAAAGTGGAGCTGGTGCCTGGGGGCAGGAAAGATCTGTTTCCTGATTCCCACCTGCCCTGCCTGTCTCCCATGACAGAGCCAGTGGGCCAAGCCCACAGGTGTAAGCCTCTCTGCTTGTCATCTCTATCTTTTGTAGGTGGGGCCTCCCTCTGGCTGGCCTGATTCCAGAGCAGTGACTGCCGTTTGTTAACTAGTGCTGTCAGGCCGGGAGGAAGGCTTGGCAGGCTGCATATTGCAGTGGGGGACTTTGGAGCCAAGTGCCCATGCAGGGGGATGGAGGGCCTGTAGCTCCCAATGTTCCCAATCTTCTGGGCAGAGTGTGCCCAGACAACCTTGTCCCTTTATCCCTTCTCCCATGCAGCAAGGTCCATGTAAACCCTGCCCCTTCAGAAGCCCTCTCCCAGCTAGGAAGCTTGTCAGACCGCTTGCCTTTCTCTTGTCCCAGAGTGGCTGGGTGTGGATCCCATCCTCCTCAAATGGCTGGAACCTTCTCTCAAGCACTCCACCTGTCCCAGCTTCCCATCCTCCAGAGCACCACACAATGTAGGTTTCTTCTCACAAAGCAGATCTCCAGGTCTAGGTGTTCAGCAGTCCCAGGATTTCAACCCCTACCCCTCTCTGTTTCTCTTCCTCCCACTGGTGAGCTGGGGTGGGGGAAGGGCTCTTGTCCCACCGGATCAAGGCTTTCATATGTTACCCTGTTTCGTGAGGTCTGCTCTGTTCATGAGGTCTGTATGCAGTCTGGTGCAGCCTTCTTTCCTGTTGCTGTTTTAGGGTTAGTTGTATTAACTATATTTTCACACTATCTGTGGTTTTGGGAGGAGTTCTCTGTCTCACTTCTCATGCCACCATCTTGAATCTACTATCTAGTGAAATTTAAGGACATTCTTTACATTGTTACTTGAGTTTATTCTCAGATCCAGTGTAAGTGTGGTTCTATGTAAGAATATGCTGAAACACTATCTCCTCTGTGAAATCTTTTATGGCCCCTCTTAGGGAAAAGTTATTTTATCTTTTGATGGTCCATGCTATTTTTCCTGGCTCAATTTTTAAGAGGGCCTGTATTACTGTTTCTTATTTGCATATTCTTTGTATCTTGTGCATATTCTATGTATCCTGTGATACTATACCTTTTTCTGAAAAGTATAATTTCATGTTTGTTTACTCAGCAAATATTAATTACTTTCTGTGCTCTTATTATCCTTCCCCTAGCACTTAGCACTACACAGAACACACATACAGTAAGTGTTGGCAAAAAGATAGCAAAAGAGAATATTTTCATTTTCTCAAGCTCCTTGGAATAGCTTCCTTCAGTATGTCCTTAATGGTCAGAATGGAAAACTGACCTAATGGTGTCTCTTTTTCATAATTAAAAAATAAGTCCACACCCTGAAACCATCATATGGATATTATTTCATTTCTAAGTAAATAATGAGATATTTTTAAATATGGGATAAAACTCTTAACTGATTAGAGAAAGCTAGTCTACTAATTAATAGTTATGAGTAAGAAGCAGAACATGTTTATTTATTCCTTTCAAAGAGATCCTGAAGTGATATGACAAAAGTTGCTGGTGATGCTTAGGAATATTAAAAAAGGAATTAAAGTGCATCTAATTAGCTATCACTTTAGCAGCTGATGGCTGGTTTGGAGGAAGCACTAATGAACTATTCAGGGCTCACAAATGCTGTTGACATTGCAGGAACATTCAGTGTTTCACAGAAGAAATATAGGCTTTCAGCACAATATAGATAACCACCAATATTACAGAGGGGATGGAAGGAAAGGTAATATGAAAACAAAGTAGTTTTCAAAACTCTGTAAATTTGTCACAAATTTTGAGTTTCTCATATTTAACTGAAGTTGCATCTAGGCTTTCTACAATTTTACCTTCTTCTGCAAAGTATAAACTGAACAATTTATGGATCGAAATAGAAACCTTGTACAATTATGTGTTTAACAAGTAATTAATTTGATATTTCCTGGTGTCCTCTTCACTCCAAGCTTCATTATCTATATAAAGATGAAGCATTTTATTGCTTGTTTTATTTTCAAAAATGTCTTCTCTAGAATAAATTAAGGGTAAGCAACATGGAATGTTTTTTAACTTAAAATTGTGCTCAAGCTCTATGTACTATGAAATTATGGTTATATGAGCTTTTAAGTATTATTTCTCTTTAGAACAACTGTTATCTGTATGCTGGTTGTGATATAAAGTATTTACAGAAAACCTTCAGTCATTGGAAGCCCCAATATGTGGGGAAATATTGGATGAATCTTTGAAACAATTATAAAGAATGAAGGTATTATATTTCCTCTAAAAACCATCTATGATGATATCAATGAAAGGAGTCAGCATAATTATTTAGATGAGATATCTATCGCGGGGACAGATATAGTGTGGGGTAAGTTTCCAGAGTCTCCCCCCTGGCCTTTGCCTATTATATATACCACTGCTCCTTGCAGCTCCAGGGTAAGGGGTGGAGAGAGGCTGCTCTCTCCTCCCCTCCACTGCACAGTTGGTCTGGTGCCTGTCAGTCGCAGGGGACCTGCCCTGCCCTCAGAGTTCCTCCCAGAAGGGGAGGGTAGAGAGGTGAGTGGGTGCTGTGGCCGCCATGGCTGTAGGAGAGACCAGAGAGCTTGAAGCGGGCTTTCGCTAGCATGGATGGAGGAGAAAGGAGAGAGCGAACGTTGCCGGCCTCCTTGTGAGTAGTAAAAGGTTTATTCCCAATCTTGCCCTTCACTTGAATGATTTCAGTTGCACAGGTTTATTCACCCCTGTTCAGGAGCATGTGCCCCCCTGGAGCTACATATAGTATCCAGGAATATGATTTGCATCAGAAGAAAATAGCACTGTAAAAGCAGAGAGCCTGCAAGACAGAGAAGGCAAGTAGATTCTTCCTGTTTGAAGAGGACAACATAAAAACTCCTGATTTAATAGGCAGGACCCATAGTATACCTTAGTATACCTGCCATCTTTTCCACTGGGATAATTGCATTTTGTTGAATAGATGAACTCCGGAGTTACCAAAATGGGCAGCTTCATGGACCCAAGAATCTCTGATCCTGTTCAAAGCGGAGGGTGGTGGGGGCCACAGAGAGGAACAATATTAACATATCAAAGAGTCACAATTTATGTTTTTTTTTCTCAGTATATTAACTGTAAAACACTAAAGTGAGGTGCTGAGACTTGCTCCTATGAGTCTGTGAGAGCCGTTGGCACAGGTCTCCACAGCTGCACATTTAATGATGTGATGCTGTGATTAGCTGTGGTCCGGGTATTTACATGCCAAAAATTGACAAATGCTACCCATCAGAGTTTTTTGTTTCTTATTTTTTTAAGAGTTTTTTTTTTTACTAGAACACCACTGAAAAGATATGGAAACAATTAGAACTTTGAAATTAAAGTCAATTATTTATTATACCTCTTAACAATTTTCTGAACTCATTCTCTCCTCTCCCCCAAGTTTCCTTCTGCCTGTTTGGATAAAATACACCCACCTCCATCTAACCTACAGACAAATCATGCATCCATCCCTGTGTATTTCCCCAGTGGTTTAGACACTTGGAAACAGTCCATGTCTTCTTGCCTCTTTGAATTTTAACATATGATGATCTCTCTGCTTAGATACCTTTCTCCCGTGTTTGCTTCTCACGAAATCCTACTCATTCTTAAAACTCAGCTATGGTATCTGTCACTCCATTGGGAAACCTATTCTTGACTCCCCCCATCACTAACATGAGCTGAATGAAGGATTCTGCTTTATAATCCCATTGTAGGCTCTGATTACCATTATTATAGCAGAGTTATGTCAAAGAGTCTGTATTAGTTTTCTATTGCTTTTGTAACAAATTACCATAAATTTAGTGGCTTGAAATGACATGAATTTCTTGTTACAGATCCGGAGGTCAGATGTTTGAAGTGAGTCATGGTGGGCTAAAATCAATGTGTCGGGAGGGCTATAGTCTTTTCTTGAGGATCTAGGGGAACCTCACTTTCACATTTGTAGAAGCTGCCCATATCTCTTATTCTTGGGCATCTGTTCATCTTCAAAGTCAACAGGGCTGTTAGGTCTTTCTCACATCATATCACTCTGACCCTGACACTTCTGCCTCTCTCTTTTAAGGATATTTGTGGTTATGTTTGGCCCATGTGGATAATCCAGGAAAATCTTCCTGTTTTAGAATAAAATGATTAGCAACTTAATTACATCTGTCACTGTAACTTATCTCTGTAATATAGCATAATATAAATTCTGGGGATTGGAACATGGACCTATTTGGAAGGCCGTTTTTCTGCCCAACACAGAGTCACAAACATTATTTACCTTGCATATATATAGCTACAGCTTCCAACACTGCATAAATGTTCAATGCAAAATTTTTCATTAAATTAGTATTCACAAAATCATCAAGTTGCATAGAATCATGTAAGTTTAAAATTAGAAACAACCTTAAAGATCCGTTATTTTCTTGAGCTATAATAGAGGTTTTAAAGGTTTATTGATTATCCTTCTGTAAGTTTTTGTTCTTGCTCTTATAAAACTCCATTCTTACTCTGCTGTATAAAGAGTTATTGAATACACAGCAAATGATGACAACATATTTAGAAGTTCTCAACCTTAATAAAAGCCTGTTGGACAAATCTTCTTAAACCCCTGCTTAAACGTTCCCTTGAACTACAAGTGTATTTCAAGAATCCATTCTGTATAGTTTTCCAGATTCATCAAAAGTGTAGCATTCTCTAAACAAAAATCTGACCTAGAGCAAAGCCTAAAAAATTATTTACAATCGATTTTAGTGTCTTGCTAACACATAAGTAAATATGCCATGTTTGAGTCCACAGAAAAAAAATCTATCTTTAAGTCCCTACTTTTAAAATAAGAAATCAAAAATGACTTTTTTTTACGAGACATGGATTAGCAGTTTAATTCAAGCTGCTATCCCAAAGCTAGTCAGAAGGCTACCTTAAAATAAAGAAACTTTAAAGAAATATCTTGCCCAGTGGTCCAGACATAATACTAAATACTATATCTGTATCTGTCTAAATGTATCTATATAACATTCTCATCATTGAATATATTTTTACTTGACAAAAAATTGCTGCTTAACTCCACAGCCCTCCATAGCTTCTCTGATTTTGTGGAATTGGAGAAGCTGATTGCAGGTTGAATGCGTTGATTAATGTAATTTAACATCAGCCTTACTATTCAAAAGACTTCTTTTTTTTTTACTATAATTTATTTTATTATCATTAATCTACAATTACATGTGCAATATTACGGTTATTAAACTACCCCTTCATCAGGTCCCCCCCACCAACCCCATTACAGTCACTGTCCATCAGCGTAGTGAGATGCTATAGAATTACTACTTGTCTTCTCTGAGTTGTACTGCCCTCCCCGTGCCCCCCCAACATTACATCTGCTAATTGTAATGCCCCTTTTTCCCTCTTATCCCTCCCTTCCCGCCTATATTCCCCAGTCCCTTTCCCTTTGGTAACTATTAGTCCGTCCTTGGGTTCTGGGAGTCTGCTGCTGTTTTGTTCCTTCAGTTTTTTTTCTTTGTTCTTTTACTCCACATATGAGTGAAATCATTTGATACTTGTCTTTTTCAGCTTGGCTTATTTCACTGAGCATAATACCCTCTAGCTCCATCCATGTTGTTGCAAATGGTAGGACTTGTTTTCTCCTTATGGCTCAATAATATTCCATTGTGTATATGTACCACATCTTCTTTATCAATTCATCTATTAATGGACAATTAGGTTGCTTCCATTTCTTGGCTATTGTAAAAAGTGCTGCAATAAACATAGGGGTGCATCTGTCCTTTTCAAATTGGGCTGCTGCATCATTCTTAGGGTAAAATCCTAGGAGTGGAATTCCTGGGTCAAATGGTATTTCTATTTTGAGTTTTTTGAGGAACCTCCATACTGCTTTCCACAATGGTTGAACTAATTTGCAGTCCCACCAGCAGTGTAGGAGGGTTCCCTTTTCTCCACATCCTCGCCAACATTTGTTGTTGTTTGTGTTTTGGATGTGGGCCATCCTCACTGGTGTGAGGTGATATCTCATTGTGGTTTTAATCTGCATTTCTCTGATGATTACCAATGTGGAGCATCTTTTCATGTGCCTGTTGGCCATCTGAATTTCTTCTTTGGAGAAGTGTCTATTCATGTCCTCTGCCCATTTCTTAATTGGATTATTTGCTTTCTGTTTGTTAAGGTGCATGAGTTCTTTATATATTTTGGATGTCAACCCTTTATCAGATACGTTTTTTATGAATATATTCTCCCATACTGTAGGATGTCTTTTTGTTCTACTGATGGTGTCCTATGCTGTACAGAAGCTTTTCAGCTTGATATAGTCCCACTTGTTCATTTTTGCTTTTGTTTCCCTTGCCCGGGGAGATATGTTCATGAAGAAGTTGCTCATGTTTATGTCCAAGAGATTTTTGCCTATGTTTGTTTCTAAGAGTTTTATGGTTTCATGACTTACATTCAGGTCTTTGATCCACCTTGAGTTTATCTTTGTGTATGGGGCTAGACAGTAGTCCAGTTTTATTCTCTTACATGTAGCTGTCCAGTTTTTCCAAAACCAGCTGCTGAAGAGGCTGTCATCTCCCCATTGTATATCCAAGGCTCCTTTATCAAATATTAATTGACTGTATATGTTTGGGTTAATGTTTGGATTTTCTATTCTGTTCCACTGGTCTGTGGGTCTGTTTTGTGCCAATACCAAATTGTCTTGATTACTGTGGCTTTGTAGTAGAGCTTGAAGTCAGGGAGTGTAATTCCCCCTGTTTTATTCCTCCTTCTCAGGATTGATTTGGCTATTCGGGGTCTTTTGTGGTTCCATATGAATTTTAGAATTATTTGTTCCAGTTCATTGGAGAAAACTGTTGGTAGTTTGATAGGAATTGCATTGAATCTGTAGATTGCTTTAGGTAGTATAGCCATTTTGACAATATTTATTCTTCCTAGCCAAGAGCATGGGATGCATTTCCATTTGTTAGTGTCCTCTTTAATTTCTCTTAGGAGTGTCTTGTAGTTTTCAGAGTACAGGTCTTTCACTTCCTTCGTTAGGTTTATTCCTAGGTATTTTATTCTTTTTGATGCAATTGTGAATGGAATTGTTTTTCTGATTTCTCTTTCTGTTAGTTCATCATTAGTGTATAGGAAAGCAGCAGATTTCTGTGTGTTAATTTTGTATCCTGCAACTTTGCTGAATTCAGATATTAGTTCTAGTAGTTTTGGAATGGAGTCTTTAGGGTTTTTTATGTATAGTATCATGTCATCTGCAAATAGTGACAATTTGACTTCTTCTTTACCAATCTGGATGCCTTGTATGTCTTTGTTTTGTCTGATTGCTGTGGCTAGGACCTCCAGTACTATGTTGAATAACAGTGGAGAGAGTGGGCATCCTTGTCATGTTCCCGATCTTAGATGAAAAGCTTTCAGCGTCTCGCCGTTAAGTATGATGTTAGCTGTGGGTTTGTCATATATGGCCTTTATGATGTTGAGGTACTTGCCCTCTATACCCATTTTGTTGAGAGTTTTAATCATGAATGGATGTTGAATTTTGTCAAATGCTTTTCAGCATCTATGGAGATGATCATGTGGTTTTTGTTCTTCTTTTTGTTGATGTGGTGGATGATGTTGATGGATTTTGGAATGTTGTACCATCCTTGCATCCCTGGGATGAATCCCACTTGATCATGGTGTATGAACCTCTTGATGTATTTTTGAATTCGATTTGCTAATATTTTGTTGAGTATTTTTGCATCTACATTCATCAGGGATATTGGTCTGTAATTTTCTTTTTGGTGAGGTCTTTGCCCGGTTTTGGTATTAGAGTGATGCTGGCTTCATAGAATGAGTTTGGAAGTATTCCCTCCTCTTCTATTTTTTGGAAAACTTTAAGGAGAATCGGTGTTATTTCTTCTCTATATGTCTGGTAGAATTCAGAGGTGAATCCATCACGCCTGGGGGTTTTGTTCTTGGGTAGTTTTTTGATTACCAATTCGATTTCGTCACTGGTGATTGGTCTGTTTAGTTTTCTGTTTCTTGCTTGGTCAGTCTTGGAAGGTTGTATTTTTCTAAGAAGTTGTCCATTTCTTCTATGTTTTCCAGCTTGTTAGCATATAGATTCTCATAATATTCTCTTATGATTCTTTGTATTTCTGTGGGGTCCGTCGTGATTTTTCCTTTCTCATTTCTGATTGTGTTATGTGTGTAGATTCTCTTTTTCTCTTAATGAGTCTGGCTAGGGGTTTATCCATTTTGTTTATTTTTTCAAAGAACCAGCTCTTGGTTTCATTGATTTTTTCTATTGTTTTATTCTTCTCAATTTTATTTATTTCTTCTCTAATCTTTATTATGTCCCTCCTTCTGGTGACTTTGGGCCTCATTTGTTCTTCTTTTCCAATTTCAGTAATTGTGTCTTTAGACTATTCATTTGGGAATGTTCTTCCTTCTTTAAATAGGCCTGGATTGCAATATACTTTCCTCTTAGAACTGCCTTTGCTGCGTCCCACAGAAGTTGTGGCTTTGTGTTGTTGTTGTCATTAGTCTCCTTATATTTTTTAATTTCTGCTTTGATTTGGTCATTAACCCATTGATTAATTAGGAGAGTGTTGTTAAGTCTCCATGTATTTGTGAGCCTTTTTGATTTCTTTCTAAAATTCATTTCTAGTTTTATACCTTGGTGATCTGAGAAGTTGGTTGGTAGGATTTCAATATTTTTGAAATTACTGAGGTTCTTTTTGTGGCCTAGTATGTGGTCTATTCTGGAAAATGTTCCATGTGCACGTGAGAAGAAAGTGTATCCCGTTGCTTTTGGGTGTAGAGTTCTGTAGATGTCTGTTAGGTCCATCTGTTCTAGTGTGTTGTTCAGTGCCTCTGTGTCTTTGATTATTTTCTGTCTGGTTGATCTGTCCTCTGGAGTGAGTGGTGTGTGGAAGTCTCCTAAGATGAATGCATTGCTGTCTACTTCCTCCTTTAATTCTGTTAGTGTTTGTCTCACCTATGCTGGCGCTCCTGTGTTGGGTCTATATATATTTATAATGGTTATATCTTCTTGCTGGACTGACCCCTTTATCATTATGTAA
>JAVSCE010014307.1:0-225902 GCA_032199065.1 Smutsia gigantea
GATTTTAATAATGGTTATATCTTCTTGTTGTGCTGACCCCTTTATCATTACGTAATGTCCTTCTTTGTCTCTTGTGACTTTCCTTGTTTTGAATTCTATTTTGTCTGATACAAGTACTGCAACTCCTGCTTTTTTCTCCTTACCGTTTGCACGACATATGTCTTTCCATCCCTTCACTTTTTTTTTTTTGACTCCAAATGGTTCAACATTCTTTTTTTTTTTTATTTTTATTTTTTAAATATAATTTATTTTATTATCATTAATTTACAATTACATGTGCAATATTACGATTATTAAACTACCCCTTCGTCAGGTCCCCTCACCAACCCCATTACAGTCACTGTCCATCAGCGTAGTGAGATGCTATAGAATTACTACTTGTCTTCTCTGAGTTTTACTGCCCTCCCTGTTCCCCCCCAACATTACATCTGCTAATCGTAATGCCCCTGTTTCCCCCTTATCCCTCCCTTCCCACCCATCTTCCCCAGACCCTTTCCCTTTGGTAACTATTAGTCCATTCTTGGGTTCTGTGAGTCTGCTGCTGTTTTGTTCCTTCGGTTTTTTCTTTGTTCTTATACTCCACCTATGAGTGAAATCATTTGATACTTGTCTTTTTCCGCTTGGCTTATTTCACTAAGCATAATACCCTCTAGCTCCATCCATGTTGTTGCAAATCGTAGGATTTGTTTTCTTCTTATGGCTGAATAATATTCCATTGTGTATATGTACCACATCTTCTTTATCCATTCATCTACTGATGGACACTTAGGTTGCTTCCATTTCTTGGCTATTGTAAATAGTGCTGCAATAAACATAGGGTTGCATCTGTCCTTTTAAAACTGGGCTGCTGCATTCTTAGGGTAAATTCCTAGGAGTGTAATTCCTGGGTCAAATTGTATTTCTATTTTTAATTCTTTGAGGAACCTCCACACTGCTTTCCACAATGGTTGAACTAATTTGCAGTCCTCCCAGCAGTGTAGGAGGGTTCCCTTTTCCCCACATCCTCCCCAACATTTGTTGTTGTTTGTGTTTTGGATGTTGGCCATCCTCACTGGTGTGAGGGGATATCTCATTGTGGTTTTAATCTGCATTTGTCTGATGATTAGCGATGTGGATCATCTTTCCATGTGCCTGTTGGCCGTCTGAATTTCTTCTTTGGAGAAGTGTCTATTCATGTCCTCTGGCCATTTCTTAATTGGATTATTTGCTTTCTGTTTGTTAAGGTGCATGAGTTCTTTATATATTTTGGATGTCAACCCTTTATCAGATACGTTTTTTATGAATATATTCTCCCATAATATAGGATGTCTTTTTGTTCTACTGATGGTGTCCATTGCTGTACAGAAGCTTTTCAGCTTGATATAGTTTCACTTGTTCATTTTTGCTTTTGTTTCCCTTGCCCGGGGAGATATATTCATGAAGAAGTTGCTCATGTTTATGTCCAAGAGATTTCTGCCTATGTTTTTTTCTAAGAGTTTTATGGTTTCATGACTTACATTCAAGTCTTTGATCCACCTTGAGTTTACCTTTGTGTATGGGGCTAGACAGTAGTCAGTTTCATTCTCTTACATGTAGCTGTCCAGTTTTTCCAACACCAGCTGCTGAAGAGGCTGTCATCTCCCCATTGTATATCCAAGGCACTTTTAACAAATATTAATTGACTGTATATGTTTGGGTTCATGTTTGGATTTTCTATTCTGTTCCACGGGTCTGTGGGTCTGTTTCTGTGCCAATACCAAATTGTCTTGATTACTGTGGCTTTGTAGTAGAGCTTGAAGTCAGGGAGTGTAATTCCCCCTGTTTTATTCCTCCTTCTTAGGATTGCTTTGGCTATTCGGGGTCTTTTGTGGTCCCATATGAATTTTAAAATTATTTGTTCCAGTTCATTGAAGAAAGCTGTTGGTAGTTTGGTAGGGATTGCATTGAATCTGTCGATTGCTTTAGGTAGTATAGCCATTTTGACAATATTTATTCTTCCTAGCCAAGAGCATGGGATGCATTTCCATTTGTTAGTGTCCTCTTTAATTTCTCTTAGGAGTGTCTTGTAGTTTTCAGAGTACAGGTCTTTCACTTTCTTCATTAGGTTTATTCCTAGGTCTTTTATTCTTTTTGATGCAATTGTGAATGGAATTGTTTTTCTGATTTCTCTTTCTGTTAGTTCATCATTAGTGTATAGGAAAGCAACAGATTTCTGTGTGTTAATTTTGTATCCTGCAACTTTGCTGAATTCAGATATTAGTTCTAGTAGTTTGGGAATGGAATCTTTAGGGTTTTTTATGTACAGTATCATGTCATCTGCAAATAGTGACAATTTGACTTCTTCTTTACCAATCTGGACGCCTTGTATGTCTTTGTTTTGTCTGATTGCTGTGGCTAGGACCTCCAGTACTATGTTGAATAACAGTGGAGAGTGGGCATCCTTGTCTTGTTCCCGATCTTAGATGAAAAGCTTTCAGCGTCTCGCCATTAAGTATGATGTTAGCTGTGGGTTTGTCATATATAGCCTTTATGATGTTGTGGTACTTGCCCTCTATACCCATTTTGTTGAGAGTTTTAATCAGGAATGGATGCTGAATTTTGTCAAATGCTTTTTCAGCATCTATGGAGGTGATCATGTGGTTTTTGTTCTTCTTTTTGTTGACGTGGTGGATGATGTTGATGGATTTTCGAATGTTGTACCATCCTTGCATCCCTGGGATGAATCCCACTTGATCATGGTGTATGATCCTCTTGATGTATTTTTGAATTCGGTTTGATAATATTTTGTTGAGTATTTTTACATCTACATTCATCAGGGATATTGGTCTGTAATTTTCTTTTGTGGTGAGGTCTTTGCCCGGTTTTGGTATTAGAGTGATGCTGGCTTCATAGAATGAGTTGGAAGTATTCCCTCCTCTTCTATTTATTGGAAAACTTTAAGGAGAGTCGGTGTTATTTCTTCTCTATATGTCTGGTAGAATTCAGAGGTGAATCCATCAGGCCCAGGGGTTTTGTTCTTGGGTAGTTTTTTGATTACCAATTCTATTTTGTTGCTAGTGATTGGTCTGTTTAGTTTTTCTGTTTCTTGCTTGGTCAGTCTTGGAAGGTTGTATTTTTCTAAGAATTTGTCCATTTCTTCTATGTTTTCCAGCTTGTTAGCGTATAGATTCTCATAATATTCTCTTATGATTCTTTGTATTTCTGTGGGGTCCGTCGTGATTTTTCCTTTCTCATTTCTGATTGTGTTTATGTGTGTAGATTCTCTTTTTCTCTTAATGAGTCTGGCTAGGGTTTATCTATTTTGTTTATTTTTTCAAAGAACCAGCTCTTGGTTTTATTGATTTTTTCTATTGTTTTATTCTTCTCAATTTTATTTATTTCTTTTCTAATCTTTATTATGTCCCTCCTTCTGGTGACTTTGGGCCTCATTTGTTCTTCTTTTTCCAATTTCAGTAATTGTGTCTTTAGACTATTCATTTGGGAATGTTCTTCCTTCTTAAATAGGCCTGGATTGCAATATACTTTCCTCTTAGAACTGCCTTTGCTGCGTCCTACAGAAGTTGTGGCTTTGTGTTGTTGTTGTCATTAGTCTCCATATATTCTTTGATTTCTGTTTTGATTTGGTCGTTAACCCATTGATTAATTAGGAGAGTGTTGTTAAGTCTCCATGTATTTGTGAGCCTTTTGATTTCTTTCTAAAATTTATTTCTAGTTTTATACCTTGGTGATCTGAGAGGTTGGTTGGTAGGATTTCAATATTTTTGAAATTACTGAGGTTCTTTTTGTGGCCTAGTATGTGGTCTATTCTGGAAAATGTTCCATGTGCACTTGAGAAGAATGTGTATCCTGTTGCTTTTGGGTGTAGCTTTCTGTAGATGTCTGTTAGGTCCATCTGTTCTAGTGTGTTGTTCAGTGCCTCTGTGTCTTTACTTATTTTCTGTCTGGTTGATCTGTTCTCTGGAGTGAGTGGTGTGTTGAAGTCTCCTAAGATGAATGCATTGCTGTCTATTTCCTCCTTTAATTCTGTTAGTATTTGTCTCACATATGCTGGTGCTCCTGTATTGGGTGCATATATATTTATAATGGTTATATCTTCTTCTTGGACTGACCCCTTTATCATTATGTAATGTCCTTCTTTATCTTTTTCTACTTTCTTCGTTTTGAAGTCTATTTTGACTGTAACAAGTACTGCAACACCTGCTTTTTTCTCTTTTTTGTTTTCATGAAATATCTTTTTCCATCCCTTCACTTTTAGTCTGTGTATATCTCTGGATTTGAGGTGATTTTCTTGTAGGCTGCATATAGATGGGTCTTGCTTTTTTATCCATTCTGTTACTCTGTGTCTTTTGATTGGTGCATTCAGTCCATTTACATTTAGGGTGATTATTGATAGGTATGTACTTATTGCCGTAGCTGGCTTTAGATTCGTGGTTACCAAGGGTTCAAGGGTTGCTTCTTTACTATCTAACAATCTAACTTAAATTTCTTGTTAAGTTATTGTAAACACAGTCTGATGTTTCTTTCTTTCTCTACCTTCTTATTCCTCCTCCTCCATTCTTTCTATAATAGGTGTTTTATTGTTTGCCTTTAGTTGGTATTTGGATGGTCTGCTTTCTTTGTTATGAATTTTTTTCTTTTCTCTGGGGACATCTTTTTAGCCTTAGGTGTGCTTCCCTCTAGAGCAGTCCATTTAAGATATCCTGTAGTGGTGGTTTATGAGAGGCAAACTCTCTTAACTTTCGTTTATCTGGAAATTGTTTAATCCCTCCATCATATTTAAATGATAATCGTGCTGGATACAATATTCTTGGTTCGAGACCCTTCTGTTTCATAACATTAAATATATCATGCCATTCTCTTCTGGCCTGTAAGGTTTCTGTTGAGAAGTCTGATGATAGTCTGATGGGTTTTCTTTGTAGGTGATCTTTTTTCTCTCTCTAGCTGCCTTTAATACCCTGTCTTTATCTTTGATCTTTGCCATCTTAATTATTATGTGTCTTGATGTTGTCTTCCTTGGGTCCCTTGTGTTGGGAGATCTATGAGCTTCGGTGGACTGCGAGACTACTTTCTTCCTCAGCGAGGGAAAGTTTTCAGCAATTATTTCTTCAAAGACACTTTCTATCCCTTTTTCTCTCTCTTCTTCCTCTGGTACTCCTATAATGCGAATATTGTTCCGTTTGGATTGGTCACACAGTTCTCTTAATATTCTTTCATTCCTAGAAATCCTTTATCTCTCTCTGCCTCAGCTGCTCTGTACTCCTGTTCTCTGTTTTCTATTCCATTAACAGTCTCTTGCTTCTCATCCATTCTGCTGTTAAGCCCGTCGATCGCTTGTCTGATTTCTGTATTGTCTTTCCTCAGTTCCCTCACTTCCTCCCTCAGCTCTTGCACATTTCTCTGTAGGTCCATCAGCATGGTTATGACTTTTATTCTAAATTCTTTTTCAGGGAGGCTGTGCATTTCCATCCCTTCAGACTCTCTCTGTGGGGTTGTCTGGTTGATTTTGGTCTGAACCATATTCCTCTGTCTTTTCATGGCTGTATAATTTGGTCACTGATAGTTGACACTTATGTCAGCTGGGCTCTTTAAGACTTTAAAAATAGAAGAACAAAAAAAAGAAAAAAAAAGAGAAGAAAGAAAAAAAGAAAAAAGAAAGAAAAGAAAATACAAAAACAAAACAAAACAAAACAAAACAAAACAAAACGCCCACTGGACGTAGATTCTGTGGGAATGCTCTAGGTGGCGCTATTGCCCCACTATTCCACAGCCGTGACTGTGCCGCTCCACTGGGCCCTTTATAGCTCTGGCAGGGGTGGGAACGAATAGGAGGCTGTTGATCTCAGTGAGAAGTGTTAAGTATGGCTACGCTTCCTCAGTCGCCAGCTAAGGCGTCTGAAACTCCCCAGGACTCCCAGCCTGCTGGGCTGAGTGTGCTGGGGCGATCCGGCTCCTCCGCTGGGCTCCTGTCTCTTTAAGACCGCTGAAGAAAGCGCGCGCTTTTTTTTTTTTTTCCTTCCCCGGAGCCGGCTGCAAGCACCCTGGCGCGTTCCCTGCTCAGATTCTGCCCCTCTGTCTCTCCAATCTCCGCTGCACTGCGCGATGTGGGTCAGCGCTCCCCGCGCAGATCACCGGGGCTGGCTACTTCGCGGGGTGTGCTTCCACTCCCTCCCGGCTCTGAATCCTCTCCTCCCGCCGGTGCGCTGGGGTGGGGGAGGGCTCGGGTCCCGCCGGGTCGCGGCTCGTATCTTACCCGCCTCTTGGGGTGCCGAGTCCTCTCGGGTGTAGCTGCACGCTGTGCGCTTTCCTGTGTATTCTCATCTCTCTTTTAGGAATAGATGTATTTGCTGTGTTTTCGTAGATAAATATAGTGTTGGGAGGAGATTTCTGCCGCCCTGCTCACACCGCCATCTTCCCGGAAGTGTCCATTATTTCTTTTTAATACCATGCAATAAAATATTCTTCAGCCATAAGAAAGACCGAAGTTCTAACACACACTACCACATGAATGAACCTTGAAAACATTATGTTAAGTAAAAGAAGTCAGTCACAAAGAACCATATATTGTATTATTCCATTTATATGAAATACCCAGAATTGGCAAATATATAAGGACAGAAAGCAAATTAATGGTTACCATATGGAATATGGGGAGCTACAGCTGACAGATAAGGGATTTCCCTTTGGAGTGATGAAATATTCTAGAATTAGACAGTGATGACAGTTGTGCAACTTTCTGTATGTAGTAAAAACCATTGAGTTGCCTATGATCCCTAATTGGAACAACAAAGTCTGGATCATAGCACATCTGTTTTCAACATGGTTTATTAAATATTTTAAGCCCACTGTTGAGACCTACTGCTCAGAAAAAAGATTCCTTTCAAAGTAGTATTGCTCTTTGACAATGATGGTAATCCAATATCTCTGATGGAGATGGATAAGATTAATGATTTCTCATGTCTGCCTATGGATCAAAGAATGATTTCAGCTTTCAAGTCACTTTTAAATGGTGAATTTTATGATATCTGAATTATATCTCAATTTTTTAAAATTAGAAAAAAATATTGCATTTCTATGACTTCATTTCTCAACTTTGGGCCTACTCATTTTGTTTGGTTTTGTTTTAAAACTTTTTTCCTCCTAGAGAATTATAGTCATGTTTTAAAATTCAGAAGATGTAAAAGGGTATAAAGTGAGAAGTCTTTTTCTTTTTTCCCTTTATCCCCCAGCTACTAAATTCCCTCTCCAAAATGAAGCAATATTACCAGTTTCGTTTGTGACTTTAAATATACACATATGTGTATATATATGTATATGTTCAAGCATACCTTAGAAATATTGTGGGTTTGTTCCAGACCATGCAATAAAGTAAGTATTGCAATAATTGAGTCAACTTAAATTTTTGGTTTCCTGTGCATATAAAAGTTATGTTTACACTATACTGCAGTCTATTAAGTGTACACCAGTGTAAGTCTGGGGCAAAATACTTCTAAAAACTGAAATCAGTCAAAGGGAGAAATAAAGTTTAAAATCCATTTATTGCTTATAAACTGCATGCAGTCGGGGGCCTTCTCTCTTTCCTGCTCCAGCAGAAGCAAAAACTGGATCTACCCTCACCTCTGGGGTACAGATAAGCCCTCCTTGCCCAGGTAATTACCCATTGATATGGAGATGAACTTCTCTCCACCCCTGAGGAATGATACAAATACCCTAAAGCCATGCTTCTCTCCACCCTTGAGCACCTGTTGATATGCAGATGTACTAAAGCCAGGCCAGATATTCTGGAAATATTACAATTTTACCCACAGGCCTCCCCTCCAGAAATCTTGCCTTACAATTTACTCATTCCCCCTCTTCTGACCAAACTAATGACATACATTAGCAACAACAATAAAATCATGATAATCCTCAAATCAGAGGATTCAGCCCATGCAGATTAAGTATATATACTTTACAGCACAATCTCTCACTAAACACAAAATATGTTTCTACACTTGTTTACTCATTCTTAACAACCATGCTAGATTGCTCACAAAACTTTTACTAAACATTAAAGTCAAGCCTCTCTTTAAGCATTGTTTCCTTGACAACAGCAAAACAATCATGATAATTCTCAAGCCAGAGGATTCAGCTAGGTTCAAAGTCCCATGCAAATTAAGTCCAAAGCTCATCCTTCCAGCCATCATGAGGCAGCTGCAGCCAGGGGGCACATCCAGGACACAAGGACTGTAGAAGCAAATAACCGTGATTTTGGGGGGTTACTTTGCTGTTACTCCAGGAATACACATGACGCCAGCTTCCAGGCCTTTCCCCCAAGGTGCCAGAAGAACCAGCCATCACCTGTCCATGTGTCAAAATGTCCAGGGCCATGTCCATTTTATTCCTAATTGCTGCACCCATCCTTGCAACACATGTCCAATAAAGTGGGTGCCTTGATTGCTCTCAATCACTGGCAACTGGCCAAAGGCTGCAAAGAGATGCTCTAGGCCCCTCTTGGTGGTTTGCTGATCTGCACAATGTGCAGGGCACTCCTTCTGGGCTCAGCTAACATCTTCAAAGGTCAGTGGCAAGCCCCACCGACGGGCTACAGCCCACATTGTCTTTTGCCCCACATGCAACAGATGCTGATGTAGCCATTGGGCCACATCAGAGGAGACTTTCCTTCTAGCCAGCACACCTGGGCCAATGTGTCTGCTTCATTATTCCTAAGGGATGCCAAAGGCAAATGGCCAGTCATATGATATATGGTAGGTGTCTGTGCCACATCACTCCGTGGCCTTTGGGTCCAGTCTCTCACCCACCCTGCGATGGGGTAGGTGGTTATTACCTTGGTTGGGGATGTTCCGGCGATGGGATCTGTAGCCAGCAAGGCGTGGTACACAGCAGTCAGTTGCTTCTCTATCAAGGTGACCCGGACCTCTGCTCCTTTCCAGAGTTATGACCAGGCTTCAGCCGGCAGCAGAAACAGCAGCAGTGGCAGAAGCAGTAGCCTTAGGCTTAGGCCATGGGCTGGGGTTGGCACAGCCAGCAGCGGTGGTGGCGCTCCCATGACCACACGAGTGTAGACACACTTCCCTTGGCATGAGCGCCACTTTTCCCCATCATTTCTAGGGGCGGCCCTCCCAAAGGTCACACCCATTATGACAGATTTCGGGTTCAGAGGAATCCTGTCGACTACTGCCAGATGTAAGTCTGGGGCAAAATACTTCTAAAAACCGAAATCAGTCAAAGGGAAAAATAAAATTTAAAACCCATTTATTGCTTACAAACTGTAGTCCAGGGGCATCTCTCTTCTCTGCTCCTGAAGAAACCCCCAAGCCAGCCAGCTCCCTCCCCTTAACCTCTCAGGTTCAGATATGCCCCCAGTTGCCCAGGTAATTACCCATTGATATCGAGAGGAGCTTCTCTCCACCCCTGAGGAATGATGCAAATGCCCTGAAGCCATACTTCTCTCCATCCTTGAGCGCCTGTTGATATGCAGATGTACTAAAGCCAGGTGAGATATTCTGGAAATATTACAATTTTACCCACAAATAGCATTGTTTTTAAAAAACAATGTACATACCTTAATTAAAAAATGCTTTGCTGCTAAAAATTGCTAACCGTCATCTAACCTTTCAGTAAGTCGTAATCTTTTTGCTGGTGGAGGGCTTGTCTTGATGTAGATGGCCACTGATAGATCAGGGAGGTGGTTGCTGAAATTTGGGTGGCTCTGGCAATTTCTTAAAATAAGACAACAGTGAAGTTTACCCCATCGATTGACCCTTCATTTATGAATGATTCTCTATAGCATGTGATGCTGTTTGATAGCATTTCGCCCAGAGTAGAACTTCTTCCAAAATTGGAGTCAGTCCTCTCAAACCCTGCTGCTACTTTATCAACTAAGTTTATGTAATATTCTGAATCCTATGTCGTCATTTACACAATCTTGATGCATCTTCACCAGGAGTACATTCTATCTCAGGAAACTGCTTTTTTGCTTTTCCATAACCAGCAACTCCTCATCTGTTAAAGTTTGATTTTGAACATGAGATTGAAGCAATTCAGTCACATCTTCAGGCTCCACTCCTAATTCTAGATCTCTTGCTATTTCCACCACATCTGCAGTTCAGTCCTGAAGTCCTGAACCCTCAAGGTCATCCACGACGGGTGGAATCAACTTCTTCTAAACTCTTGTTCATATTGATATTCTGACCTCTTTCCGTGAATCATAAATGTTCTTAATGGCTTCTAGAATGATGGATTGTTTCCAGAAGGGTTTCAATTGACTTTGCCCAGGTGCATCAGAGGAATTGCTGTCTATGGCAGCTATAGCCTTATGGAATGTATTTCTTCAATAATTAGACTTGAAAGTTAAAATCATTGCTTGATCCATAGGCTGCAGAATGGATGTTGTGTTAGCAGACGTGAAAACAACATTAATCTCATCCATTTCCATCAGAGATCTTGAGTGACCATCATTGTCAAAGAGCAGTACTGTTGTGAAAGGAATCTTTTCTCTGAGCAGTAGGTCTCAACAGCAGGCTTAAAAGTCAGTAAACTATGTTGAAAACAGATGTGCTATAATGCAGGCTTTGCTTTTCCATTCAGGGAGCACAGGCAGAGTAGATTCAGCATCACTCTTAAGGGCCCTAGGGTATTTGGAATGGTAAATGACCACTGGCTTCCACTCGAAGTCACCAGCTTCATTAGCCCCCAAAAAGAGAGTCAGCCTGTCCTCTGAAGCTCTGAAGCCAGGCATTGACTTCTCCTCTCTAGCTATCAAAGTCTTAGATGGCATCTTCTTCCAACAGAAGCTATTTGACCTACGTGTCCGGTGCAGCCACCTTCATTAATTATCCCAGCTCGATCTTCTGAATAACTTACTGCAGCTTCTGCATCAGCACTTGCTGCTTCGCCGTGAAGACCTCTCCCCTTCAATTACATAAAACAATTTGGAGGAACTGCTCCAGGAAGGAAGCAATCACCTTAAAAACAACAATGTAATGTGAATTAGGGGTGGTAGACAGAACAGAAAAATTCCGTGTGTTAAAATTCCTCTCTATGTCCCATTGTGTCTCTGTGGCCTAGCAAACATTTGTTTACCAAACATTTATTCTTTTTCATCTTCCTGTGAATTGCTTTCCTTCCTTTTGAAATCCTAGGCCTGTACTCCTTCTCCTTAGTTCAGGATGACTGAATGTCTTTGGAATCTCTCATGTTTATGTGGATTCTCTGTACATATGCGATTAAATTTTATTTTCTCCTGTAAATCTGTTGCATGTTAATTTAATTCTTAGACCATCCAGAAGAACCTTGAAACGTAGTGGAAAATTTTTCCTCCCCAAGAGTAGCTTCCCAAACTGAGTTACAAAATGCATGGTGGCTTCTTCCTCACTCTTGAACCATTTGCTCTGGAGAAAATCAGCTTCCAGGCTGTAAGGACATCAGGAAGTCCACATGATGAAGAAATTAAGCCTGGGGCCATAGCCATATCCCTGAGCCATTTTGGATGTGGGGGCCCCTGCCCCAGTTGAGCCTTCAGATGAAAGAAGCCCAGGTTGGCATCTTGACCACAAACTCATTTTCTTGCCAATGGGTTTCAGCCCCGGGCAAGCTCGCTATGGATTCAATGTGACCAAAGAAATTTAGAGCAAAACGTTCTTTGGGGTGAAAGGGTTTATTACCCAGCTTGTTCTCCCAGCGGTAGGTCGAGCACGAGCGTCTCTGCCTCCACCCAGAGCACTGGGCCAAGCTCTCTCTATAGCACAATAATAGCTTATTGCCTAAAGATGTGGAAGTGGTAGCCTAACAACAGGTCAGTTATATCATCAGGTGGTTTAAGTTCAGTGAGGATCCTGGCCATAGGAACCCCAACTTCCCCACACTCCACCCATCCAGGATTCCCACCTTACAATCTACATGCTTTCAATCTTCTGCAATGGTACCTGTGTAAGAAAGTTGGAGCCCTGTAACCAGATTCCACAATAGCAACAAAGGATAACAACTTAGAGATAATAAAAAATTACATACAGCAAGATTTTGATACAGGTAACAAAATTTATACTAATCCTCAAGCCAGAGGAAGTTCCCAATCCACAAAGATTGTAGGGGCGATAAGACACATGTTTTAATGCCACCAACATAGGCAAATCTTGTCCATCAGGTAGGATGCATGCAAGAGAGTGGTCCTATGATAGGACTGTAGCAGGAAGGGGGTTCCCTTCCAGGTCTAGTATGCCATACTTTACTCCTTTCCCTGTGGGGGTTACTGAAGGGTCTATATATAATGCTACTGGAGGTGCATGCACTGGCCATAATTATACAACAAAACTCCCCGGTAAGACGCTCCTACCTTCTGGCCATTCAGGATATACTTCTGTGACCTTTGGTGGCCACTCTGCTGTTATTCCAGGAATACACGGGAAGCCAGCTTCCAGGCCTTGTCCCCAAGTTGCCACGAGAGCCAGCCATCGTTGGTCCATGTGTCGAAAGGCCCAAGGCCATGTCTACTCAATGGAGTCTCTGGGGTTCAGTGCAGTTGGTGCTGGCAGCAAGATGTTATCCTGGTGGCCAAACTTTAGCTTCGGTGATTTCTCCTTGGTTTGTACTTGCCGTTGTATAGGGCAGGCAGCCATATGTGTTAACATGTCTACAGGGCTCAGGGCTCCTTTTCGGGGTCTCTCGTTCAAACGCTGTAGAACGGCCCATAAGCGGACTGACCATCCCTGCAGACTATTGGTATCTGACCTTAGTCTGGATTTTAACAAGCCATTGTGCCTCTCTATCATGCCTGCTGCAGGAGGATTGTATGGCACATGAAACTTCCGTTTGATTCCCAGCTGTTGCACCCATTCTTAAAGTGTATTTCCAGTAAAATGGGTGCTGTGATCACTCTCAATTACCTGTGGTTGGTCACAGGCAGCAAAGACGCTCCAGGCCTCTTTTGGTCATCAGCTGGTCTGCACAATGGGTAGGAAAAGCAACCAGAAGTCCAGTAGCTGTATCCACACAAGTCATGGTGTACTGATATTCTTCTGACACAGGTAGAGGCCCAATATAGTCTATCTGCCACCTGACAAGGGATATAGGCCCCTTAGCTATTGTCCCGTGTTGCTGTGAAACTCTGTGTAAATCCCTTTTGGAGCACACAACACACTCCTGCTGGGCTCTACTAACTTCTTTGAAGGTCATAGGCAAGCCCCACTGACGGGCTACAGCCCACATTGTCTTTTGCCCCGCATGCAACAAATGCTGATGTAGCCATTGGGCTACATCAGAGGCAGGCTTTCCTTCTAACCAATGTATCTGGGCCAATTTATCTGCTTCATCATTTCCTGGGGATGCCAGGGACAAATGACCTATCACATGGTATACTGTAATTATTTTAGTCTGACCACAGGCCCGTAAGTCTTGCCACAATTCTTGCCCCCAAAGGGATCAGTGACCAACCATCCAGTTGGCATGGTACCAGGTTGGTAGCCACAGGGTCGAGCCCCGATAGACAGCCCAGCTGTCTAACTATAGGGGAGGGCTCCTGGCTGATCACAAGCCACACAGCCCGCAACTCTGCCCATTGGCTGCTTTTCCCCTCACCATCTTCCATCCATATTGTCTCAGTCTTAGGATGGAAAGCTATGGCCCTCCATTTTGGGGGCTGCCCACAGCTGGAGCCATCTGTGTACCATGCATCTTCAGGTATAGGGGCTCTTCCCTCCCAATAGGGACTCTCTGCTACTAATGGTTCAAAAGCAAGTTCTCCCTGCTTTTCACTAGTATACGTCACTGGCCCCAATAAGTGTTGGAGTTCTTCACTCAAGGTGCTACTAGAGAGGGCACTACACTGCTGTAGGTAAGCACCCCACTTGGCTAGTGTGGGTGTTTGTGCCACACCACTCCTTGGCTTTTGGGTCCACTCTTGTCCCCACCCCAAGATGGGATAGGTGGTTATTACCTTTATCAGTGCCATTCCAGTGATGGGTTCAGTGGCCAGCAAGGCGTGATACACGGCAGCCAGTTGTTTTTCTATCAAAGTGTATAATACCTCTGCTTCTTTCCAGAGTTGTGACCAGAACCCAATGGTTTGGCAAGTTTGTTCAAGCCACTGCCAGAGACCCCAGCCATAATCGTCTTCAGTCACATGAACATTCAGCTCACAGGGCCTTGATGGGTCTATCACACTCAAGGCCTGCACGGCCTTGACTGCCCATTTTGCTGTAGTAAAGGCAGATGCACATGTCTCATCCCAGTCTCACCTGATGCCCTTTCGTACCAACTGGTATTAGGGCTTCAGAATTTGTGCCAAGTGCGGGATAAACATGCTCCAGTAGCCTAGAAGACCCAAAAACTCCTGTAGCAATGCTACAGTTGTGGGGGTAGGAAAGGCCTGGACTTTACCTATAACTGCTTCTGGTATAACTTTGGTCTTACCTGACCAGACGACCCCCAAGAATTTGAGAGACAAACCAGGTCCCTGAACCTTGGTGCTGTTCACAGCCCATCCTTTCTCCTATAGATGTTGCAGGAGTCTAGGTGCTGCACCTTCTAGATCTGAAAGAGAATCGGACGTGAGCATGACGTCATCAATAAAATGGTACAGCTGCACCGTTGGTGGTTTCTCCCATGTAGCCAAGTCCTGGGCTACAAGTCCATGACAGATGGTGGGGCTGTGGAGGTATCCCTGTGGGAGGATGGTGAAAGTCCATTGCCATCCTTCCCACATGAAGGCAAACTGTTCCTGACTTTCCTGCTCAATGTCAATGGAAAAGAAGGCATTAGCAAGATCTACCACATAATGATATGTTCCTTGTTCATGGTTGAGGGTATCCATCAAGCCTGCAATAGAGGGGACAGCAGCATGCATGGGGGTATGACTTTATTCAATTCTCTGTAATCCACAGTCATAGGCCAGGAGCCATCTGGCTTTTTTACTGGCCACCCTGGGGAATTGAACGGACTATGGGTGGGCTTTATAATACCCACCTTTTCCAGCTCCTGGAGAGTTTCTCCAATCTCTTTATGCCCTCCAGACAGTTTGTATTGTATGGTATTAGTCACCCACCAAGGCACAGGCAAAGCTATGGGCGGGTGCCTAGCATGTCCCCTCAGAACTGCCTTCACCACATGTACTCTCAGTCTGAACTCACCTGCAGTGGTCTGCAACCATAGACCCTGCAGGATATCAATCCCCAAAATATACTAGGGATAGGTGATATATACACAGTATACTCTTTTGGGGGTAGATGCCCTATTCCCAAAGGGATCTGGGCTTTTTTCACTCTGATAGACTTACCCCCGTATCCATCTATGATAGTGGGGGTCCCAGGGAACTGTTCAGGGTTACCATGAATCAGTGAACATTCAGCTCTGTGTCCACCAGAGCCAGGACATGTTGTATGTTCACTGGGCACCAATGGATAGCTATTTCAACATACGGCCTCTAGTCCCCCCCGGTACCTCAGGGCAGAGACCTTGACCTTCCCCTCAGTCAAACTGTGTTCCCCAATCACCTTCCTGTGTGGGCTCAAGTGAGGTTGGCTCACTCTCCAGCAGGAAGTCTTGCAAACACACAGGCCGGACTTGTGGCTCTGTCTCTGACCTCTGCCTCTTTGGTCTTAATGGCTGGAATTGCTGCTCTGGTTTCAGCTGTTGCCATAGCTCTAGTAAGATCCTATTTGACTTCCCATCTAATTTCCTTCCATCTGCTCCTGCCCATATTAAATCAACCCACATCTGGGTCCTCGTAACCTTCATGAGGCCCTGTAAATTCTTCTTGTGAGTGACAAGTCTTACTTCTTTCTGAGTTCTTGTTGCTTCAGCCTCTCCTAAGTCTGCTACTGTATGTGTCACCTCACTTATGGGATGCCCTAAGTGAGGGGAAAGAATGGCCCCTAGAGACCCAAAGAGGGATGTACGAGCCATTTGAAGTACAATATTTCTCACCCCAGTAGTGATAATCTCTTCATCTGGGCCATAATTCTCTGGACTATAGATGGCATTTCTTATGCCTAGCTCTCGTAGCACCTGTTGGAGTTCAGCATACGTCTGCCATCTAACAGGGGAGGATGGTAGATCACCCGGATTGGGCCACACAGCACGAAGTGCAGCCATAAGCCAATCAAGGAGGGAGTGACTCCCTGGGGTCTGATGTGCATTTTGTAATCGCTGCCTCAAAGCAGGGTGCACTGTCAGGGAAGACAGCTTTCCCATCTCTGATCCTGACAGAACAATTCCATCCACCCCTAAGTCCCACAGATGCGGAGGCCAAGCTGATATTGACTCCGAGGGTTTTTGCCTAAACCGGGAACCCAAATCCACCAGCTCAGCCTGAGTATAGGGGCGGACCATAGAGTGCTCCACGACCTGGGGAGGGGGCTGCTCCTCTCCTTGGGGAACCTTCAGCTGCTGGGTCTTTGTTTTCTTTACAACCAATGGGCGTGCTTTCAATACAGGAGGGGCCAGTGCCTCCCGCACCACCCCTTCATCCTTCCCCAGCTCCGCCATTTCTGGGGCTGATGGCACCTCCCTGAGTGCCTCCTCTGCTACAACCTTTACCTTTTCTACTGTGCCTCGCAGCAATGCTAGCTTAGTCTTCAGAAGCTGTCTTGCCTTCACCTCAGTGCTTCGCAGCTGATGTTCTCGTGGCACCTCCGCCTGTGCTTCCCTCAGGAGTTTGTCTTTTTCCTTGATGGCCTCTTCCCCATTCAGAACACCTGACAGCACTGCCGTCTCATTCTGTAAAGAATTGTTTACCTCTCCAATGGCACCTTCCTGCTGGTGTTCTCATGCCACCTCCTCTCGCATCAATGCCATTCCCTCTTCAGGGAATCCACAGAATTTTGCAGCTTGCATTCTCGTGCTGCTGCCTCTCGCATCAATGCCATTTCCTTTTTCAGGGAATCCACAGAAGTTTGTAGCTCGCGTTCTTGTGCTGCCATTTCTTGGGTCTCTTCTGTAGACCTTTTTAATACTGTGAGAAGCAGCCAACCCACAGTCCCCGCTGCCTCACGGGCACTCTGCTTCTCAAAGGATCTGCTTACTATACCAAGGGCCACTCCTACAGCCTCAGGTGTCACCTCCACTTGCCTCCAGTCCTGGGGTGGGGCCCAGTCCTCTAGGAGGCAAGCCACCTCAGACCACATACCCACCGGGGGACAATCCACTGTCTCCCCATTCACAGGGGCAGCCCGCTGAAGCACCCCTCCCATAAGGGCAGCCTGTCTTTTTCCTTGGTCAGCAATGAATCCTGACTTTTGCCAATTGTCTTGGTGATGGGCTTCAGCCATGGGCAAATTTGCTATGGACTCAATGTGACCAAAGAATTTGACAGCAGAACGTTATTTGGGGTGAAAGGGTTTATTACCCGGCTTGTTCTCCCAGTGGTATGTCGAGCACCAGCGTCTCTGCCTCTGCCCAGAGCACAGGGCCAAGCTCTCTATATAGCATAGTAATAGCTTATTGCCTGAAGATGTGGAAGCAGTAGCCTAGCAACAGGCCAGTTACATCATCAGGTGGTTTACGTTCAGTGAGGACACTGGCCGTAGGAACCCCAACTTCCCCACACTCATGAGAGACCCTGAGCCAGAACTGTCTATCCAAGCTACTCCCAACTTGGTGACCCACAGAAACTGGGTGTTCATGTCAGGTAATGTGTTCATAGCTGTTCCAAGCTGTTGACTTTGGGGTATTTTGTTATGCAGCAGTAGAGCAATACAGTCTCCATTTGTATAAATTACATTTAGGATGATTCTCAATCACCTGTGGGTCTTGTGCTCTGACATCACATCTGGGTACAATGTGTCTGAAGTACAGCACTATACCAAATCTAAAGCTCTGAAATGCCAACTAATAGATAAGCTGGAAGCACTGGTATTTTCCTAAATGTTCCCTCTTCCCATTATGCCCTGTGGGAGTTAGGGCACGGCTGAGGAGTTAATTTTATTCACCCACATAAGGAAGCTGCTGGCAGCAGCCCTGTGGTCTGTTGGGGGAGGTGGGCTTGCTGCCCTTCGGTTACACTGACCACTGCTATTGGCAACAGAAACAGCTACATTCCAGCCCTCCCAGGCAGCTCAAACCCACTTGTTGGCCTCTTTCTTCCCCAGCCCTTGCATGAAGTGCTGGGCAGATCCCATGACTTGTCTAATCACTTCAAATGATAAAAAGTCTCCAGTCACTTCAAGTCTTTCAAATCAGTCTCATTTTAGTAATTCAAATGTCCAGTTTGGTGTACCATTCAAACACTCAAAATCTTTGCAGTTCATTTAAGATTAAAGCCTCTTCTTTCCCTCAGTTTTGGTCTGACTTAGGCTGGCTGCCACCACTGGGAAAGAGTGCCGGGGAGGCATCATGTCTACCTCCTCACCCTGAGTTGCAATGCCTCTTCCTACAATTTGCTAACCATGGTTCTGACAACCCCCTTCCCACCACCACCACCCACAGGATCAAAGCAAGGTGGGGAGGAGACAGCGCTGGAGAGGTTAGAGGGTGGGGACAAGAGAAGACTTCCTGGGATGATTCTGTCTTGAGCTGCCATTGAAGTTCTCTGGGCTTAACAGATGTTTATAGTTGATTCTGTCTTGTGAAACACTTTCATGAGATTTTTTTTTTTGTGTGATGCTCTAGCTCTAATACTGGAGGAGGGACCCCTGAAGATCTCTCACCTGAACTTTCTTTAACACAGGTGAATGCACTTCCCCCAGCTGGTCCTGGCAGCTTCCGTTGGCTGACCTCTCCTTTCCCTGCCAGGTAGCCCTCTTGGGCACATTCTATGACAACTTCAGGCCAGTTTTCTCTAGACAGGCCCATGTTTGAGAACAACTCACAAGCTCAGAAAGTGAACGGAATTTCCCAATGTCAGCCCTGGTTTCTCGCTTTGAGGCATTCTGACACATGAGCCCCATTTTGTCCATTGTGTCCCATAAACTTGAATGGGCACAGGTCAAGGGCCCCAGCTGGCCCTCTTGGAGTTCCTCACACTGGCCTTGAAGGTCCCCCCGTCTCCCCTGCCCCATTGGAAGGAGAGAGGGGGAAATGCCAAAGCACTTCAATAATTATTCTAAAGAAATTCTCTCTCCAGTCTCAAACTCCCTTTTAGCGTCTTCAGGTCTTGTACAGAATTGAGGGTGGTGGTCAGCTAAGGGCACAAAGACAGTTTTTGACTATTTCCCTGTGAAAGATCACTTTTGCTAATTTGAGACAAATAATTACTGCTGTCATGTAGTGAAGGTGTTCTATGTAGAAGGGCATTGTCTTTAGTGCATGAACACATTTAACCCTGATTAAAACTCCAACAGAGATGGGCCGTTAGTGTCATCTCCATTTAGTTCTGAACCAGAGCTCTTCACACAGCAAGTGACAGAGCTCAGACTGAACCCAGACAGCCTGGCTCCAGCTTACTCACAGCTAATCTGTACCCTTTCCCAGCTCCCTGTCCTTGTTTGTAGTCTATTAACAAGTCCACTGCGGGTAAGGCTTCTCTGGGATTTCAAAGGAAAAATGCTTTGAGCTATGCCAGAATCCTTAGGTCCTGCCAAGAGCTGGGCTCCGTGCTTATTTCCTCTAATACCTCCTATGCTGGGAAGCAGCCATTACTGTTGTCATTTACAGATTGAGGAATTTAGAGAAGTAATTCGCCAAAGGTTACACTGCTAATACATTTCAGAACCTGGGTCCAAAACCAGGTCTGTCTGACTTCCGAGCTCTTCCTGATCTTTCCTTACCACTGCTTGCCCACGTGCCTTGGGGGCAATCTCAAACTCAGAGGCATTTGCAGGATGGAGGTCGCACAGGGGACATCTAGGGCTGAGCAGGCAGGTTTCCTGTCATTTCCCTTCTCTCCTCCTGCCTTCTCAGCACCTCAGGAGTGTGTTCTACCCTCTTACTACTCAAATATACCCCGAGTAGCAGCAGCCAGATCACCAGGGAGGGAACTTGTTGGAAATGGAACTTCAGACTCCACCCACCTACCCAATCAGAATCTGCCTTTCAACACGCTCTCCAGGAGATTCGTATTCACATCAAAGTACAGGAGCCGATAGCCTAGTGACAACTCTAAACTCTCCTGTCCAGGAACCGGCCAACACAGCCCCTACAAATATAGCTATTGCATAATTTCTCTCTCTCTCTCTCTCTCTCTCTCTCTCTCTCTCTCTCTCTCTCTCTCTCTCTCTCTCTCTCTCTCTCTCTCTCTCTCTCTCTCTCTCTCTCTCTCTCACTCTCTTTTTTGGTCTCACTCAATCTTGAGTATGAACCCAATTTCCAGGAGATCCATTTCTCCTGGATGATGTGGGTCAGGGGTTATGGAATCATTAACCTGTCAAGTCAGCCGTGGGCTTCTCCCTTCCAGCTCATGAATTAAAGCAGACTTCATTCATTTGCTGAATCAGTACTAGACTTATAAATCGATGGATCTCCTAGGCTTCTCTAGCTCAACCAGTTTAAATCTGAACTGTTTGGTGTCCCCCAGATATATTCCTCTTCTTGCATTTCATCTTCCCGTTGGAGCTATCACTGCCCTCCCTCATCCCGGGGAACCCTTTCCGCTCTGCCTTCCTACTGAGCTCTCACTGTAACTACTTAGTAGGGCTGGCCCTGGGCTTTCTGTGCTGCTTCCTTCTACTACTGGCTCAGCTGGACCATGGTGTCAGCTCTCAAACTCTCCCCAGCCTCTGTGCCCTCTCTTTAACATATATTTGCAGGTTACTGGCCTGCTCTGCCTTTTGTACAACTTCAGTCACTCCCTTTTTCCTGCTTAAAAACCATCAGTGGCTCCCTTTGGCCTTACAGAGCAAAATCAGGATCTTTTCTGATTGTTTGTCTGCTAGCTTTTGAATTTTCCTTCTGGTTATCTTTCAAATTGACCCTTTCCGATTCCAACGAGATGGGAGCCCATGCCTGAGCACCCCTTTGCTTTCTTACCTTTGAGCTTTGGCTCATTGGATTCTTTGCCTAGAATGCTCTTCTGCTTTCTCGCCTCTCTGCGGAAGCCCCCCTGCTTGCTGTCCCTCTCCCCACCCTGCCACTGGAAGCATTCTTTTCCTCCTCCGAACATCTCCAGACCCTACTCCTGCACCTCAGGTATGACACTTAACTATCTTCCTCGGGTGTCCTATTTCTTCTACTAGAAGGCAAGCTCTTCGAAGAAAAACCCCGTTTGCTTAGTTTTTTTTTAAATAAACCTTTTTCCACCAGTGACTTTTTAATTTATTTTAATTTTTCTTGTGGTAAAATACACATGCCATGAAATTTACCATCTTAATCATGTTTAAGTGTATAGTTGTCAAAGATAAACAAAGCTGGACATGGGAGCTTTTAGGTAAAAACAGATTTTATTCAGTAACTACTGAAGTCAGGAGAGAGCTGAGCTCCTTTCCATCTGCCAGCCATGACTGGGCATTTGGAAGGGAGAGGGAAGCAGCCAGGGGGAGGCATGAGCGGGGCTCACCCGGGGCAGGGAATGAAACAGCACAGAAGCTGTTCGGGGGGCTGGTCAGTGTGAGTGCCCCTGGGCCAGCTGTGTCCGCTCACAGGCTTTTATCAGAGCTAGCTGAGGCTTCCGCCCACACACAGACACTGCGAGCCAGGCCTAACCTCCTTGGTAATTACATATAAAACAATGGCTTTTAGGTTCTTGAGAAAGATACGCCTGGTTCCAGCAGAAACATATACAGCTCAAAGGAGGGAAGATTTACAACTGTTAGCTTTTTTTTAGTAAATACTCTAAGAAAGGGAGGTATTGGTTAGGTGTTGGCTGGGGCAAAGAGCAAATTCTTTTGTCAGTTTGAGTCTTTCCAGACTAGATCTGAAGTTGGGGTTGGGGGGTGGGGGGTTGTGAGTCTTCCCAGGGATGGGGCCTTAAGCTGCTAGAAGCCCACCTAGAGTTTGGTCAGGTCGCCCTGGGTGGGACTGGGTTGGTTGGTTTCTGGAGGTCACAGCTCAGTGGCAACAGTACCATTGCGCTGTCGTGCCGCCATCACCACCATCCATCTCAGACTTTTTTTCATTTTGTAAAACTGAAACTCTGTCCCATGAAACACTAAGTCCCCATCCTTCCCTCCCCCAGCACCTGGCAACCCCCATTCTACCTTCTGTCTCTATGGGTTTCAGTATTCTCGGGACTTCTTATCAGTGGAATCATACAATATTTGCCTCTGCTTGTGTCTGACTTAATTTACTCAGCATGAACTCCATGTGTCAGAATTCCCTGCCCTTTAAAATCTGAATAGTAATGCCATTGTATGTACCCACCACAGTTTGTTGTACCCACCACAGTTTGTTTCTCCCTCCATCTGTTGATGGACACGTGGGTTGCTTCCACCTTTGGCTTTTGTGAATACTGCTGCCGTGAACATCAGTAGACACATAACCCCTTCAAGACCCTGGTTTCAATTGTTTTGTTTATATACTTTTGCATCTTCAGGACTGGCCACCTGTTATCTCCTCAATAAATGTGTCATTAAAATCTTGTTGAATGAGTTTCTTGGCTGCAGGACTGGCCACAGCGCTCCACCAAGGCCCACGTAGAAGGATTCCTGGAGGTCTGGTGGAGATGAAGGGCTCCTGGACCACACCACACAGTCAGCGCCCAGGAGGTAACAGCGAGGTTGCTGAGATGAGGCCAAGCTGGAGAGACGGGCTCCTCAGCTGAGGGGGGACGTGAAGGTCAGTGCGCTGGTGTTCTTGAGGCTCTGAAGCTCTAGCTGCTGTGAGCCCCTGTCTAGCATGCTCCGTCTCCAGCTTTTTCCTTTTCTTTAGGTCTCCGGCCTCTGATGTCTTCCTCCAACAGCCTTCCCCAGCCACCACAGAGGCAGCATCCCGTGGTCAAGTAACTGTCTAGCAAAACACCCTGTTCATACCCTTTGAGTCTTACCAGAGGTAAATACTGTTTCATTCGTTCACCTGTTTCCTTATTTATTGTCTGCTCCTCAAGCACGCAGTAAGCACCATGAGGACCTGGGTCTTGTCTGTATCCAAACAGTGTTTGGTACATAGTAGGTGGTATAAAAAAAAGGCAGAATGAATAATGGTCAGCGTGTCTACACAAGGAATGTGGGCACCTCTAGTTGTAGTCTAAACAGTCCTGGGGAGGACGCAGTGACCCAAGACCCTGGGCATCTAAGACCTCACTGACCTGGGGACAATCTCCAAAAGATGCCTGGAGCAGGACCTGGAGGAAGTCATGGCAGGTGAGCAGAACTTGGGCAATCAGACCATCTGAGTGGGGCTGGCAGTCCAGGCAGGGGCCACAGGGACCTGGACCCCGAGGTGGAGACGAGGCACAGGACTCTATTAATTAGGAGAACCAGTGAGAAGACAGGACTCAGCAAGAGGAAGCAGCTGTGAGGCTGGACTCACGAGACCGGGGTTGGGCCCGCAGAGTGCTGTTGGAGGGCACAGGGAACGAGGCTTCGGTGGCACTAGCCAGCGAGCTCTCTGCCTGCCCAGATTCGGGCAGGGTCAGCCTAGAGCCCGAGGGGGCGGGAAACAGCCTCAGCACTACGATTACATAACCTTTAGAGCCTTATCAGAGCCTAAAGGGCAATGGGAACCAGAAATAGAGCAAGGCCATTCTATCAAGCCCGGCAAACTTGAAAAACCATGTTTCCCGAACATAAAAGACACAGGCCAGAAAGGAAAGGATAAAAAAAGTGAATGTTTTAAAACTTAAAAAAAAAAATTTTTTTTTTTTTGGTCAAAAGACAGCGTGAACAGGCAGGGACTCAAACAGATACTTGCACACCCATGTTCACGGCAGCACTATTCAGTCGCCAAAAGGTGGAAACAACCCAGTGCCCATCGGCAGATGAATGGCTAAACCGATGTGTCGTATGCATCCAGTGGACATACTACTATTCAGTCTTAAGGAGGAAGGAGCCCTGGGAGGGTAGATTGGGGACTTAGTGTTCAATGGGTACGGCATTTCTGTTTGTTTGTTTTGTTTTTTAGATCCCACAGGTAAGTGAAATCATATGGTATTTGTCTTTGTCTGCCTGGCTTATTTCACTGAGCCTAAAGCCCTCTCTCTGGGTTCATCCATATTGTCACAAGTGGCAAGACTTCATTCTTTTTTATGGCTGAGTAATACTCCATTGTACATACATACCACTTCTTCTTTATCCATTCATCTATTGATGGACACTTAGGTTGCCTCCATATTTTGGCTATTGTAAATAATGCTGCAGCAAACAGAGAGGTGCCTACATCTTTCTGAATTATTGTTTTGGAGATTTTGTTCTCTTTGGGTAAATTCCTGGCCGTGGAATTACTGGGTCTTACGATATTTCCATTTTAATTTTTTCGAGGGACCTCCATAATGTTTTCTGTGGTGGCTGCCCCTGTTTACATTCCAGCAGTACACGGGGGCAGAGTTTCAGTTTTGTAAGATGAAAAGAATTCTGCGGATGGATGAGGGATGGCAGCACAACAGTGTGAGTCTTCTTAATTCCACTCAACTGTACACTTAAAAGTGCTTGAGACGGTAAGTTTTATGTCATGTATATTTTGCCACAATTTTTTTTAAAAAGGAAGGAAATTCTTACACAGGCTACTACACTGAAGACCCTTGAGGACACTGTACTCCGTGAAATAAGCCGGATACAAAAGGACAAATATTGGTTGAAGTCTGCACTCCGGGAGGACCTACAGTCTGCAGTACCCCCTTATTGTTTATAAATTGTGCCCCAGAGCCTCAACTGCCTCATAGGGTGACTGGCTGGAAGACTTAAAAAGAGAGACTGCTTGGATAACTCATTCCAGAGGCATTGGGAGGTCATAGCTGCTTATCAGTGTGTCACCAGTAGGACAACAGTGGGGACCGTGAGTAATGTTGCAGCGGTGAAAGGTCATGCCAGATACTGATAAATATTTGTAGTAAAACCTCTTACGTGTCAGACTATATACTTGAAACACACTGAAGCTCTGGACAGTTAGTTTAAAAGTAATTTTTCTATTCCCCTCCAACTGACCTACTAATTTTACTCTTTCTTCAGTCTATTGTATGAGAATGTTGCTTTGCAAACAATTAAACTTGGTACTACTCTTTAAAGGAGCATGCCTATTAACTATGTTAAATATGATCAGAGATCATACTGTCTCCCAGGGTGTATAGGCTTTAAACAACCTCAACTTTCCTACCAGCATCCAGGGCTGTGATGTACTAACATTAGCATGCTTTGCAAATTAGACTCTGAAGAGTCAGAATAATTAAACTCAGAATAATTAAAGACAGAATAATTAAGCTCCCAGCAGAAAGCTGGTGTTGAGGAAAGGAATGGATAGGCTCCAAGTGTTTTTTTTCAAGAAGGGCATTGTCTGCAGATGGCTGTCTGCCTCGCTCCTTACTGCTCAAAAGCGTGGTGGTTGGACTTATTAGAACTCCAGAATCTCAGGCCCCACCCGGACTTTTGGAACCGATTCTGCATTTTAATAAGATTCCCAGGTGATTCTTCTGCACATTAAAGTTTGGGAAATAGTCTTCTAGCCTGAGGCGACTGCCTTCCAAAAGGACGCTGACACTGTAAGAACTAAAGCTTGCAGAAAGGAGAGACACTCACGCTCCGGGAGAGCTCAGCGAGAAGTTCCCTAAAAGCCAGGAAAACGGGTTCTCTGGGCTGTCCTAAAGCACTGGGTTGCCATTTGTGGATTATGTTTTGTACAGAGTTGTGTTCCCTTTCCCCATTCATTGAAAAGATGGGTTGATTCCAGAAAAGAGCAGGAAAAAGGGGGTGGAGTAAATGACAAGGAAATCCTGAGCGCTCACTGGATCCTCCTCTCGTGCGCAATTCAGCAGCATCAGGACCCTCACTGGGTCTCAGCTTCCCTGACTTTGAAATGGCCTGGGTCACTGCCCAGGCCTGCATGAGGATTCCTGTGAGGGCTTTCAAGGCCTTTGGGGTCCCCAGAAGAAAGGCCTGGCCCGGGCACCAGGCGTTATTGGAGCTCTGCTGCAAGGGCCGGGTGGGCTACGGATCCAGCAGCCTCCTTGTGCCTGGGGAGCAGTGTGCTCACTTTCATCTCTGGCTTCTCTGGAGGGAAGGACAGGGAAGGCGAATGGGTGGGGCGAGGGAGATAATGCAGCTCCCCTGTGTGGATGAGTCAGAGAAAGACTCCCTAAGGTGGGCAGGTCCATTACTCACCCAGACCCAACGCTCCCACCGTTGAGAATGAGTGTCTCTCTTCACTTTTATGATATGAGGGGGTTCTGCGTAGCTGTGGGCCTGCCCTCCCCACCCCTTCTCCCTGTGGGAGGGGCAGTTACAGAGTGACATCCTGAAGCAGCCGGCTGGGCACCACCCAAGTCAACACATAGCCATGGAGGTGAGTAAACAGCCATGACTCTCAAGGTGATTTTGAGACCCAAGCATGTGAAATCTCTGCATATAAGTGACTCTCGCAGAATCTCCCTGAAGGAATGATTGCAAATGGGCAGCTTCCAAAGCAAAACATATCTCAGGTGTGCCCGGCTTTAGGGAATTCAATTATGTAAACCTGAATTTCCAAAACAGGTTAGGAAGAGAAAGTATGATTGGTTCCATCATACAAGAGACTATTGCTTTACAAAGGGAATCATCTATGGGCTCTCTCTCTCTCTTTTTTTTTTACTGTGGCAAATACCCATAACATAAAACTTACCATCTTAACCATTTTCACGTGTACAGCTCAGAGGCATTAGGTCCATTCACACTGTTGTGGGACCACCCCCACCGTCGTCTCCAGAAATGGTTCATCTTCCCAAACTGACACTCTGGACTCATTAAGCACTAACTTGCTAACCCCTCACAACCCCCATTCTACTTTCTGTCACTATGAATCTCACTCCTCCAGGGACCTCATGTGAGTAGAATTATCCAGTATCTGTCCTTCTGTGACTAGCTTATGTCACTCAGCTTATGTCATAATGTCCTCAATCATAGCCACGTTGTAGCCTATGTCAGAATTTCCTTCCCTTTTAAGGCCAAATCATATTGTATTCCATTGTGTACATATATCACTTTTTGTTTATCCATTCATCTGTGGATAGACGTGGGTTATTTCTACCTGTTTGGCCTTGAGAATAATACTGCTATGAACACGGGTGTTTAACTGTCTCTGAGACCCTGCTTTCAATTCTTTTGGGGCATTTACCCAGCAGTGAAATTGCTGTATCAGTTGGTAATTCTACATGTAATTTTGGAGAAACCACTCTATTGTTTCAGTTCCAATTTCTCCACATCCTCACCAACATATTATTTCCTTTCCTTTTTTTTAAGGGGTCACCCTAATGGGTGTGAGGTGTCCGGGTTCTTTTAAATAGCAATATTTAAAACTAGTAGTACTGCTTATCAAAAAAAACTATACCCAAATTTTAAATTACTGGCATAAATAAAAGAACATAGTAAATCTGTGGGATTCTCCTAGTTAAACTTTAAAGGTGGAATGAAGCTTGAGGTGCAAACAGTGCAGTTAATTATTGTCTTTGGTTTGTGGTCAGCCTGTTTCTCAAGGCCCTTCTCGTATCTGTCCCCTCACCCTCCCTGCCACCCACACCTGTCCTGTCCTCTCCCACCATAGACAATGTAATGGCACTGCTGAGATATTAACACCAGATTGTCATCAGGGGTCACAGCTGTCCTCAGAATACTTTGAAAACAGCTCTTTGTTAAGAATCTCCCTGTTCACCTATTGCTTTTCTCATGCCAGCCACTGTGCTGGGAGTGACAGACGGACAGTTCTGGAGTTTTCAAGGATTGTATGGACTTACATGGAGGCACCCGCTGGGCAAAGGACAAAGGGAGAAGCGCCAGGAGTGGGTTGGGGGCAGGGGTTAGTGCTGGGCTGGGGGGGGGTGGAGGAGGTGGTGGGGGAGGGGACGTAAGTAGGAGCTGAATTGTAAAGGGGCTTAAATTTTGCTGAAATCTGTGCTTCATCGTGTGAGAAATGCAGAGCCTTTACTTTTAAACCCAGGCATGACATCATCAGCTTTTCCTTTTAGAATGAGAATTTGAACCCAAATGTGGCAAATAAATTGGACAGGAGTGTGGGGAGGTCTGTTAAGAATCTGCTTCATCCCGGCAGGAGATGAAAAGGGTGTTAACGGACAAAAGAGAGAAGAACATTTCCTCGATCATTCCTCCATTCACTAATTGGACACTCACTCAGCACCTTCCCTGGGCTGGCTTTGTGCTGTGCTGGGCCAGGGAACACCAAAGCACATAAGGTAAGCCTGGTGCCTGCCCCTCAGCACTGCTTCACCTGCTCGGCAGTCCAGCAAATACAAAGCCATCATTGTTAGGGTGTAAATGCTAAGATGGTGCAGAGTATTTTTGGAACTTAGGTTCCAAGAGCATATTCCAAGAGATCTGGAATGTCATAAAGACTTCCTGAAAAACTGCCCTAAAAATCATGTCTAAGCTAAGACTTGGAGAAGAAGCAGGGATGGTCAGATGAAGGCAAGGGTAGAGCCGGTCCAGGCAGATGGAGAGTAAGATGCAGCCACTGGAGACAAGAGCCGGCAGGGCTTTCTGAATGAATTAGAAGCAGTTGAATATGAGGCTAGTGAGAGAAGCAGGGACCCAACTTCAAAGGGCCTGTGAGCCCCATGAAGGAGGCTGGGCCCTGTAATTGTAAGAGGAACAGGATGTCGCTGAGAGAAGGATCATTTGGACTTCTTGGAAAGATCATAGTCTGGAGAATAATAGGGAAATAGTAAAAAGGGTAGATTGACAGGACTTGGTAAACCGCTAGCTCTGGTTTGTAGAAGAGCACGGAAACTCCCAAGTTTTTGACTTGGGCACCATAAAGCAGTAAGAGAAGGGGAGGTTTGGGAGGGAAGACGTGAGTTCCCTTTCAGCATGTTGACTCTGAGGGACATTCAGTGGAACTATTCAGCCTGCAGTTGGATATTCCACTCACAGATGGCTTGCAAGATTCACAGATGGTGCAGAAATCACTGGAGTGGGTATGATCAGATATAGGTGAGGCTGCAGGATGAGAAGAGAAGAGAGCTGAGGAGACAAACATGGGGAATTCCAACATTTATGGCTCAAGCAGAGGAGGACTCCCCAGAAGAGGCTGGGAAGGAACAGCTAGGGGGATGAGAACTCAGAGGAAGGAAGCATGCACTCCGAAGGTGGTGTGTTCAAGGGGGGAGAGGCCAATGGGGCAAATGCCTTGAGAGGTTGGGTAAGACAAAGATTAAAAGTGACCCTGGAGCTGGGCAAGAATGGTTTCAGCAGAGAGATGGGGGAGCTGACTGCAGCAGTAGGATGATGGGAGGTGCAAGAGGAGAGTGACAGTCAGTGACGGGGAGGCAATGCCATCCTTGCTGGTAGAGCAAAGTCTAAGTCAGCCAGGGGAGAGTCGATGGAAGCAGCAGTCACCAAGACAGATCAAGCCCACGGCTGCAGCACAAGGGGGCCAGTGGTCAAGAAGATGAGATGCAGTGGGGGGAGACAGATGTTTAAGTATTTAAAGACCAGTGATTCTGGCTAGTAAAGGATATGGCCACATTCAGTACTGTTGCTATTATTAACCTCAAGCTTTGATTATATTCCTCTAGACAGGAAGCAAGTGTCCGGGACATGTCATTGAAGCCCTCAGTGGACATTTAGGGAGCACTTTCTATGGGCCATGTGCTGGAGTTACAAACAAATGGGCATGGTGCCTGCTCTCTAGTGTCGTATATCCTTGGAAATGCCTGCACTAAGAAAAGACAGAATAAAACTCTACATTACTTTCAAGGCATCAAAAACAAATAAAGTATGTAGGTTTTAATAAACTCTCACTTGACTTTTGTTATATGGGGGGGCAGAGTTGCATTTTTGGAGTTTTTTCTTTGTAATTCTCATTCCCGAGGTGTAAGAGCTCAAATGGCACTGAAGGCAAACAGTGAAAACCTGAACCTGGACTCCTGTGTGAGTGAGGCCATGGCCAGACACTCAGGGTCAAGGGTGGATGGAGAAACAGGCCTAAGGCACGGACAGGAAGACCCTTGCTGGTGGCACTGTGGGACAACCTCAAGATGAAATGCAAGTGGCCCTATCCCAAGTATGGACTAAGAATGGGAAAATTGCTTTTGATTTATTTTGCTATGTAGCTCTTGGGAAAAAAACAATTATACATAAAAACACTAAAGGGAAATACACCAAAAGTGTGAACAGTGATTATCTCTTGGTGGAGGGCTTATGGGTGATTTGATTTCCTTCTTTATGACTTTTCATATTTTTAAATTTTGTGATAAATAGTGTTCATTTTATGATCTGAAAAAAAGAGGTCATTTTTAAAACCCAAAAGGAAACATCAAAAAGAAGCAGGGTGATGAGAACATTGCTTCATTGAGAAAATGATGGAAATTGGAATATTGGTAGGAAAAACGCTCAACGACACTGGAGAATGAAGAATCACGCTTACCAAACTAGGGAAGGTCCCAGGCATTTTCTTTACTTATCATGAAATTGAGGGAAAGCTGATTTGAAAGAGACTATGTGATTGTGTGCCAACCCCTCTACACATTTTCTCTAGATGAGGAAAAAGACTTGTCCAGGTTCACACACTTGTTATCTTTTTTTTTTTGTCCTATTATGTGATGTGTAATTTTGTCTTAAAGTTTTCAGATAGAAAGTGGAGTTTAAGGACCAATAAATATTTAAAGTTATAATTCTTAATTGTGATATTTTTATTCATGAAAAGACAAAGATTTGCTGCCTCTGATGAGAGGATGACATATTTTAAAATAAAGAAAGGTCACTACTAACTAAAATACCGTTTTTAAGTTTAGTTCATTTGGTAAGAGGGACATTCATCTTTTAAAAGACATGCACGGCTCTTTTTAAATTCAATTTTAATGAGTATTTGTGGATAGGCAGGGATACAGATGAAAATCACGTTTGGGTATATGTCCTTGTTTTAAACACAATTCCCTTTTAATAACTAGTCTCATGGAAGGAGACCTGCTTTTCTTTGTTCTGAATCTCTTAACAAAAGAAGTGAAGTGTTGGTCCGGCAAGTTGCTGCTTGTGTTGGCAGGTGAAGGAATAAGCTGCCACTGGTGGGGAAGAGAAGCTTGCTGCATTCCACACCCATTCCTGACTTGCAACAAGGAAAACCGACCCAGAAGCTGGAGGGAATCCAGAAGACATGGACAAACCCACAGCTTCTCCCTTGAGAGAGAGGTGTGTCCATTCATTTCTCAGGTGTACCAAAGCCTTGAGAAGATTGAGGGATTGCTTGCCTTGGAGGCATGTCACTTAGACAGGCTCGGTCCTGAGCAGCAACGTTCCAAGCTGTTGGGATAGACACAAGTTGGACACCTCAGTATGTGAAACCCCAAAACCACAGCTGCTGACATAGGACTTCATAGACTCTGTCGGTCTTTAGGGCTGAAGAAACCCAGCAGCCAACAGCCCTGGGTAGGTCTCCCTTCCCTGTCACATCTTCAAATTAAATTAAGGGTGAATGATCTCAATTAACTTTGAGAAATTATTGGTTAAATTCTCAGTCAAATTCTCAATTAAATTCTCTAGATGGAAAACACATTATTCTTCTCTAAGAACCCATCTAGGATTTTTCAGAATCCTTGGGGTCAACTTAAAAATTCCACTGCCTTTCTCTCTTGTGCAGATGTCCATCAGGGTGATGGGATAGCGGTTTCTTCCAAAGGACTCAGCTTGACAAATCTGGTGCCAGAGAGAAAAGTATTGGTAAAAGTGCTCAGAATAACAGACAATACCATCCAAGATACTTGGCTCATCTTTAGCCTCGGTCATTTGCCAGAATAAAATAAAGCAAAGAGCTATGTAGTTGGGATTTTTTTGTTGTTAATTTTTGGCATGCAAAGATAATGATTATTTAGCCCTTACATTTAGTTCTATGAATTATTTTTTGTGCATAGTGTGAGGTTAAGGGATATATATATATATATATTTTTTGCCTTTGTATCTTTGTTAAAAATCAGTTGCTCATAAATGTAAGGGCTTATTTCTGGACATTCTGTTCTGTCCCACCATTCCATATGTCTCTGATTATGGCTGTACAAGATTGTCTTGGTTGCTATAGCTTTATAGTAGGTTTTGAAACCAGGTTGTGTAAGTCCTATAACTTTGTTCTTTTTCAAAATTATTTGGCTCTTTCAGGGTCTTTGTATTTCCCTATGACTTGTAGGGTCAGGTTGTCAAATTCTACTAAAAAAACCTTGCTGAGATTTTGATGGGGATTTGTGGAATCTCTAGATCAGTTTAGAGAGGATTGTCCTCTTAACAATAGTGAGTCTTCTAACAGAGGTACATGGTATATCTCTTCATTTATTCATAAGATCGTCAGATAAAAATCTCAGCAACTTTTTGTGGCTTTTAATGGGTAGTTCTTGTATTTACTTTGCTAAATTTATTCCTAAGCATTTTATTCTTTTTGATGCTATTATGAATGGAATTGATTTTTTATTTCATTTTTGGATTGTTCATTGTTAGTATATTGAAATAAAGTTAATTTTATGTATTGGTGTGTCCTGTACCCTTACTTATCTAGTTTAGTAATGCTAGTAAGTTTTTCGAGACTCCTTAGCATTTTCTACATACAGGATCATGTTGTCTGCGAATAAAGACAGTTTTACTTCTTCCCTTTGCAATCCACATAGCCTTTATTTGTTCTTATTGCATTATTTCATCGACTAGAGCCTCGAGGAAAATGTCAGATAAAAGCCAATATCGTTGCCCTGTCCTTGGTCTCAGAGGGTAAGCATCCATTCTTTCACCTATTTCACTTATTTTTATATTTTAAATTGTGGTGAAATAGATTATTTCATAACATAAAATCTGCCATTTTAACAATGATTCAGTGTACAGTTCAGTAGCATTAAGTACATTTACGTCCTTGCAACCATCACCACCATCCATCTCAAGAACTTTTTTCATCATCTCAAACTGAAACTCTGTACGTACTAAACAATAATCCCTCATTCCCCTGTCTTCCTGTCTTGGCAGCCACCATTGTTACTTCCTGTCTCTATGAATTAGACTGTTCTAGGTACCTCATGTAAGTGGAATCATCCAATATTTGCCCTTCTGTGTCTGGCTTAGTGCATTTAGCACAATGTCCTCAAGGCACATCCTCACTGTAGCATGTGGCAGGATTCCCTGGTTTTTAAAGGCTGAATATTATTCCCTTGTACGTTCAATTTTTCATTATTAAGTATCATGTTAGTTGTCAGGTTTTCATAGATGCCCTTTATCAAATGGAGGAAGCTTCCTTTTATTCCTGGTTAATTAAGAGATTGTATCATGAATATAATCGGATTTTGAGAAATTATTTTTCGCAGCTCTTGAGATGACCATGTGGTTTTTGTCCTTTATTCTATTAATATAGTGAATTACATTAGTTGAATTTTGGGTGTTAAAACAATCTTGCATTCCTGGGATAAGTCCTGCTTGGTCATGGTGTATAAGCCCATGCTTTTTTCTTAGAGTTATATAGTTCCAGTTCTTACATTTAGGTCTATGATCCATTTTGAATTACTTTTTGTATCTGATGGAAGGAAGGGGAACCAAATCATTACTTTGCACATGGATATCTCGTTGTTCCTGCATCTTTTATTGAAAAGACTGTTCTTGCTCCATTGAAAGATCTTGGCACCCTTGTTGAAAATCAATTGGCTATAAATGTAGGGTTTATTTCTGGACTGTCAACTTTGATCCATTGCTCTGTCTGTCGTCTGTATGCCATACCACACTATCTTGACTGCCACAACTTCATAGTAAATTTTGAAATCAGTAACTATGAGTTCTCCAACTTTGTTTTCAATATTTTTTTTGGCTAATCTGTCTTCCATTTCTTAGTCTTTTTTAGCTTTACCTCACCTGGGAAGAATTGCCTTCACTCAGTTGTGATTTAGCGTTAAGCACTATGCCAGTAGTTCTTAGGCAAAACATAAGAATCACGTGGGGAGCTTTTTAAATGCTGATGGTACATGGGCCCAGTTAAATCCCAGACCAGTTAAATCAGAACCTCTGGAGTGTGAGGCCTGAGCATTGGTAGAGAATTCCCTGGCTGACCTTAGCCCAATTTGCTGGTCCTCACTGTCATGAGCAAATAATTTTGGTGGTTGTTTTAAGCTTCTGGGGTGCTTTGTCACACAGCAGTAGATGACAGAATGTGTTGTGGTAGGAAGCCAAGGAGACAAAGTTTCTGTTGAGGCTTGAGGAAGGTAGAAGAATCACAAGGTGCTTGGGTGTTTGAGATTGAAACAATGTAACAACGTATCCTCCTCCTCCACCTGCAGTGGTATGGAACAGCTTGTTGATTATAGTCATGGAAGTCCATTAGTTTATAGCAGGGTATCCGAGTAACCTTGACAGATACAGATTAAACTATAACTAGCATCCTGAATACACCTATAGTGACCTGATAGTTCCCACTGCAGTGGTTCCTGGCTGCTGACTCTCCCCTGACCTTGTAGTGAATGTGTAAAACGCATGGCCCTGCTGCATTCGGGGCTCAGCCTTTGGATAGGAATCCGCTGAGCCGGTGCCGAGCCGGCGCCGGCACTAATAAATGCTGCTTCTCGCCAAATGTCTCATCCCAACTCCTTGTTCATAGTTCCCGCGGTTCCTGCAACAGTATAATCCAGCTTGAGGACCTCTCTGTTGGCCTTTACTAAAGAGTTTTACTGTACTGCTTTTGCTATAGGAATGTATGATAGGGATACCGTCTACTCTATCATGAAGTGGGGACAGTGGAAGCTCATATGAAATTTGTGCATGAGGTCTATATTTTAGAATAAATGTTTAGAAAAGCTAAGCTTCCCCTGAGGAAATTCTTTGCCTAACATTTAACTATGTAACTGACTGTGGTTTCCTTTTCAGTATGGCTGGGGGTAAACAAAAAGTAAAAACTGAAGCTTAATTAGAGCAACTATGTAATTCCTGATAGTCTACACTATTACGATATTTTCCCATTTCTGTTATTAACTTTTAACTACTTACCATGATCTTGTTTTATTTTTATTTTTATTGAGTCATGTTATTGTAGATATACCACAAAGATATACATACTTGTAGATGTGTATCACTTTAAATCCCTTGTGGGGGAAAGCTGGAAATAAATAAATGCAAATAAGGCTTTGAATTTTTTAGAGAGCCTTAAACAGTGTGCAAAACTTTCTGCTCTTTATCAGTATGTGTTCTGAGTGCTGAATGAAGTCCTGATAACTGACTAAGGATGAGAGGCAACTAAGTAAACCTCTGCCAACTGGATCAGGAACAAGGACCCACTGGGTCATCTGCTGTTTATCAGTCATCTGCTGTGCTGCATACTTGCTGTTTTGCCAATGGGTTTCAGCCCTGGGCATGTTCACTATGGATTCAGTGAGACCAAAAAATGACAATGGAACATTCTTGGGGTGAAAGGGTTTACACCCAACTTTATTCCCACGTTGGCAGGTCAATCACCAGAATCCCGTCCACTCAGAGCGAGTCTGCATGCAGCAAGCCGGTCTCTGCCTCTGGGCGTCTTTGCTCCCGCAGCTGTCTGAGTCTCCATCCTTGGCACTGCCACCACTCCAGTCTCTGCTCTCCTCCAGCCGTGCAGCCATGCCACCGTGTTGCCCAGAGCACTGGGCAGGGCTCTTTATACAGAGTCAATAGCAACATATTGCTCACACGTGTAGTGAGCTAGCTGACCAGGGCCAGGTGAGAATCCTGGCCATAGGAACCCTCATTTTATCCACACTCACCTAGACCATTGTGCTCAAAACTGGGCTGGATAAGGATGGCTGCTAGTGTGGCCAATAACATGGACTTTGTGATTATATTCACATCTGTAAAATGGGCTGTACAAGCCTTCTTCACAGGAATGTTGGGAGGAGTAAATGAAATAATATATTTAGAGCACCCACCACAGAGGTGAACACATGGTGGTCTTGTAAATATCATCTTCCTTATCCCCTTTTCCCATTAGCTGCTGTGATAACTTAAAATATATTTGCTTTACAAAGAGAATAGAATTTGTTGAATGTGCAAATGAACTTTGCCATGTCTCGATCCCAGGGAATTTCTAGTCTATTTTTGGAAAAGGGGTTGGGTTGGGGACGGGGAGGGGAGGGGGGGTGAGAGGCAGAGCAGCCCCTGGGGTGGTGACAAACACCAGGCGCGATGTGTCAGAATCATCACCCTGAGGCCTGAGAGCAAGAAACACTACGACTCAGGAAGGCATCAGAAGAGGAAATAGATCTGAGGGCAGGGGAAGCAGCGAGGTGTGGAATGAGAATGACCAGCAGCAGCTGTGCTTACAGAGTGAGGAAACCCTCCTCTCTGCAGGCACTTGACTCTCCTGCCTAAAAACCCTCTGTTCTGCAGCCTGTATTTCCTTGTGCATCATATCCTCCCTGTCACCCCCTTACTCTGCTTTGCCCCTTTCTCAGGCTGGACCCAGGACACCAAACATGCCAACAGCATGGCCCTGCCATCATCAGCCTGCTGGGAATTGCCCTAATGACACCCATTCTCATTGCCCTGGTTCTGCTGGCTTGTCACGAACTGACAAGGTTTATAACTTGGGGATGGGGGTGGCAAGAGAGATTTTCTTTTGATGTTACTGGTTTTCTAGAGAGTATAACTGAACTTTCAAATTCTTGGTTCAGTTGTTCTCAGGAATGTTCATTCTACCTCAGTCATATTTTACAATCCAATAACCCAATTAATGTTGTGTATTTTAAGTTGAAGACGAATTACCTGTGCAGTGGCTTCCTCTAATACTTATTGAGGAGGATTCCTGCTAATTCACCCCCACTCACAGTGGTATAGGTCTAAGAGGACTTGTCCCAAACCCACCACTCCCAAACATACGCTGTTCACTCGTCCTGGAATGTTCTCCTGACTCTTGTAAGCCATGAAGATGCCTATTCTTCAGTATTCACTTTTGATATTTATCTACACCCATGAAGACTCCTCCCCAGCCCCCCAATGTGTGCTCATTTCTTTTTGTGCCTTTACTAGGCTTTGTATTAATGATTTACTTCTATGTCAGTTTCCCATGCTATGCTGTGAGTTTCTTGAATTCAAAATCTCTAGATTATTCATATTTGTATTTCCAGCATTATGACCATCTCTTGTACATGTGAGCATGGTAACTACTTCTGCAGTTTTATGTAAAAAAAAAAATTTCACGAGGGGAATTTCTGAACTTATTGTACCCCACCAGGTTAACAATCTGCTGGTCTGGTTATTTCCCTCTTAGTTATTGGTTAGAATGAAAATTATACCCTTTTGGGGACACTCCCAGAAAAGCTAGTAAATGTTTTCAGAGTCTTTATCTATAGGATGGCATGATGCCATAAAATAAATAATTATACATGTGAAATATATACTATGCTGTGTAATTAAAGATGTGATAATAATTGGATCTACTTCCCTGCGAGAACTCTCTCTCAGCGATTAGTAACTGTGGCCAGCTGTGTGGTGAGCTGACTAGTACAATCTAAACAAAACAAAGTAACCAAAATAAAAGAAAACCAAGCAAACTGCGTGTCGTATCAAATCCGCCCAATGTCACTTGTACAGAAGTATGTTTTTTTTAAAGCCTCTCTTTAAATTTTTAACCAGTATGACATATTTGTTAAACTTTCTTTTTAAACTGAAGTACAGCTGATACGCAATATTACATTGGTTTCAGGTGTACAACATAGTGATTTGACAGTTATCTACATTATTAAATATTCACTGTGATAAGTGTAGTTACCATTTTTCAACATACAAAGATCTTACAGTATTATTGACTATATGCCCTATGCTGCAGTTTCACCCCTGTGACTAATTTATATTGTAATTGGGATTTTGTGCCTCTTTATCCCCTTCAGCCACCCACCCAAGCCCTCCCCCCTGGCAACCAGCTGTCTTTTTGTGTCTATGAGCTGATTTCTGTTTTATTCACTTGTTTTGTTTTTTAGATTCCACGTATAAATGAAATCATACAGTATTTGTCATCACACTTTTTTGTTTGTGTTTTTCAGGAGGAGTATTTCATTTAGGGGGTTTAAATACTTGAGGCCATGTCTCATTTGTAGACAGCTAGTCCCCCTTCAATCCAATAGTGGACATCCCTGAAAACGAGTTCCTGATCCAGTGGAGGTTTAAAATGTCCAAATGAAACTGCAGAGATATTCAGAGGCTTGAAGTAAATAGGGACCACATGTGCTGTCTTTTACACATGTCCCTGTCGGAAAGCTGCACTTAAACATCATTGGTACGAACGCCATGGGTACCATTTTCTTCCCTCACTATCACCTCCTCATGCTTCTTTCTCCATCTCGTGTGGAACTGGGATTCTCTATGTTTCACAAACATGTTTTGAGCATCTGTGTGTGCTGAGCACTGCGAGCGGTCATGCCATTCTGGAGGAGGGTTGGAACACCGCAGCCATCAGGGCCAGTGTCCTTGGTGGTGGAGGAGGGTGTCAGGCAGCACTACACTGGTACAGCTGGGGACTCCCCGAACACCCCTGGAAGATTTAAAGTCAAATCTCTGTTTAGAGGGAGCATGACTCTATGTAGCTTTCTCTTAAGATAACAGAATTCATAATGCTGTAAAATAGGAAATGGACATATTTTGCCTTAAAAAGTAAATTAAAAGGGCTGTGCAAGGCATATTATCTTTCTTATTCTCTATAGAAGAGAGGCGGAAGATTAAATATTTTCAAGCTAAGCAAGCTTTCAGACATCTGTGAGATCATTCTTTGTAACATTCCCATATTTGGTATGGACTGTAGTTTCAATATGGCAGAGGAAGTAAGTGCCACCAGAATTAAAAAACTCAGGCATAGGACATGATCTTAGCGATCATGATCTTGACATCTTAGGGAGTCTGTGAATCAGTCTCCTAACTCTAAGGATAAGTCTTGCTTCTCCTATATTTGCTGGAGTAAATCTTCCCTGCCTATGATTTTTTATCTTTAGGCATATTCTGTGGTCTAACACAAAACATATTTGGAATAAAAGGCTGGACATCACCACCCACTCTCCCAATAACAACCCATTCCAAAGAATCCACATTGCACCTTGCTTCTCCTCCTTGCAGCTACCAATTCTCATTGTATTTTATTTTATTTTTATAAATTTATTGTAGTAAAATACATATAATAAAAAAAGTTTCCATTATGGCCATTTTTTACATGTAAAACTCAGTGGCATTATGTATATTCACAATGTTGCACTAGCATTACTATTATCAACTTCCAAAACCTTTTACTACCTCAAACAGAAACTCTGTAAGCATTAAGCAATAACTTCACATTTCCCCCTCCCCCCTGCCTCTGATAACCTCTATTACCCTTTCTGTGTCTATCTGCCTATTCTAGGTGTTTCATATATGTGGGATAATACAATATTTGTCTTTTTGTGTGTCTGGCTTATTTCATTTGGCATATTGTCTTCACGGTTCATCTATGTTGCATCAGAACTTCATTCCTTTTTTATGACTGAATAATATTGCATTATATCCATTCATCTGCTGATGCACACTTGGGTTGTTTATTCCGTTTGCCTATTGTGAATTTGTTGCAATAAATATCTGTTTGAACACCTGTTTTCAATTTTTTTTTTGGTATATACCTATGAGCGGAGTCACTGGGCCATATTATATTTCTATGTTTAGCCTTTTGAGGAAATGCCAAACTGTCTTCTACAAACAGTGGTTGCACCATTTTACATTCCCACCAGGGTTCTAATTTCTCCACATCTTCACCAGTACTTGTTATTTCCTGGGTTTTTTTGTTTGTTTTTGATAATGCATATCCTAATGGGTATGAAATGGTATCTCACTGTGGTTTTGACTTTCATTTTCCTAATGACTAATGATGTTGCACATCTTTTTATGTGGTTAGTGGTCATTGGTGTATCTTCTTTGGAGAAACATCTATTTAAGCTCTTTGCCCATTTCTTTTTTTTTTTTTTTTGTGAAATGATTATCACAGTAAGTTTAGTTAAAATCCTTCAACATACATAGTTACAAATTATTTTTTCTTGCGATGTGAACTTTTGAGGTTTTTTCTCTTAACAACTTTTCAATACACAAGACCTTATTGCTCACCATGCAATGAACAAGTTCCAATACAGTGAACAAGCTCCCACAAGGTGAACAATGTCTTTGCCCATTTCTTAAATTTTGTTGTTTGTCTTTTTGTTGTTCAGTGTTATCAGTTCTTTATATATTCTGCATATTAAACCTTTATCAGATATTTATTTGATCTGCAAATATTTTCTTCCATTCTATAGGTTGTCTTTTTACTTTCTTGATAAATGTCTTCTGGCACACAAAAGTTTTAGTTTTGAAATCTGATTTATCTATTTTTTCTTTTGTTGCTTGCACTTTTGGCATCATATCTAAGAACCCATTGCCAAATCCAAGGTCATGAAGAATTACTCCTGTGTTTTCTTCTAAGAGTTTTATGGTTTTAGATCTTATGTTTAGGTCATTGACCCATTTGAGTTAATTTTTGTATATAGTATATGATAAGCACCAACTTCATTATTTTGAATGTAGAGATCCAGTTTTCCCCACATCATTGTTGAAAAGACTGTTCTTGCCCCCATTGGATGGACTTGGTGCCCTTGTTGAAAGTCATTTGACAATAGACATATGAGTTTATCTCTTGACTCTCAAATTTATTCCATTGGTCTATATATCTATCCTTATGCTAGTACCACACTGTTTTGATTGCTGTAGCTTTGTGGTAAGTTTTAAAATTGGGGAGTGTGACTCCAACTTTGTTCTTCTTTCTCAAGATTCTTTTAGTTTATCATGGCCCCTTGCAAATCCCTATGAATTTGAGGATTGGCTTTTAAATTAAAAAAAAAACTGGCAACTCTCCCTTGTCCTTTTCCCAAATAGAGCATTCAAACAACTTCCTTGCTCCCCAAAGACCATCAGCTCCCCTCAGGCTCTCTGCATGATCCTAATCACAGATGTTGTATCCACCTGCCTCCCCAGGACAGGCTAGTCATCTCCTTGGATGCAGACTGTCTGACCTGCTCAACATTATGCATATGAGGATAGGTCAACTTTGAGTTCCCATCTGTGAAGCTCTTTTGGAGGTCTAAGAACCCCTTCTACCTTGGGGCTAATGCTTTTTGGAGTTGTAGGTAAGAGAAAGGGGAGAGCTGGTGAGGTTAGGATTTACAGACCATTTCTACGGAGTGAAATGAACATGCTTATATTCTATCTCTGACCTTTTTGCCCAGTAATCCCATGTCCTGGGCTAAGGCAAAATCCTACATGGACCTTTGGGCTAATTGTCTCTGCATTAATTTGTTGAGCACCTAATACGCACTGGGTTTGTCAGTGTAACAACTACATAAAATGTCCCAAATGCATAATCTCAAGGATTTTAGAGTCTCATGCGGGAGCTTGCCTGACATACAAATGTTCCAAACACCTCAAGCATGAACACGATGCATTATTTAATATCATGGCACATCTTGCAGTACAGGCGTACCTTGTTTTATTATGCTTTGCTTTGTTGCACTTCACAGATATTGCATTTTTTACTAATTGAAGGTTTGTGGCAACCCTGCATCGAGCAAATCTATTGGCACCATTTTTCCAACAACATTTGCTCACTTAGTGTCCCTGAGTCATGCTTTGGGAATTCTCAGAGTATTTCAAATTTTTTCATTATTTTTATATTTGTTATGATCTGTGATCAGTGATCTTTGATGTTACTATTATAATTTTGGGAGGGGGCATCATGAACCATGCCCCTAAGATGATAGACTTAATTGATAAATGTTGTGTCTTCTGACTGAGCCATTGACCACTGTTCCCTCTTTTTTTTTTCAGGCCTTCCTATTTCTTGAGTCACAACAATATGGAAATTAGTTCAGTTAATAACCCTACAATGGCCTCTAAGTGTTCAAGTGAAAGGAAGAATCACACATCTCTCACTTTAGATCAAAAGCTTAGTGAGAGAGGCATGTTGAAAGCTGAGAGAGGCCAAAAGCTAGGCCTCTTGCACCAGTTAGCTGGGTGTTGAATGCAAAAAGTTCTTGAAGGAAATTAAAATTGCTATGCCAGTGAACACATGAATGATAAGAAAATGAAAGAGGCTTATTGCTGATAAGGAGAAAGTTTCAGTAGTCTAGACAGAAGATCAAATCAACCACAACACTCTCTTAAGCTAAAGCTTCATCCAGAGCAAGGCCCTAATCCTCTCCAATTCCATGAAGGCTGAGAGGTGAGGAAGCTAAAGAAGAAAGCTCTGAAGCTAGCAGAGGTTGGTTTATGAGGTTTAAGGAAAGAACCCATCTCCATAACAGAAAAGTTCAAGGTGAAGCAGCAAACATTGATGTAGAAGGTGCAGCAAATTATTCGGAAGATCAAGCTGAGATAATTAATGAAGGTGGCTTCACCGAACACGTAGGTCAAATAGCTTCTGTTGGAAGAAGATGCCATCTAAGACTTTGATAGCTAGAGAGGAGAAGTCAATGCCTGGCTTCAGAGCTTCAAAGGACAGGCTGACTCTCTTTTTGGGGGCTAATGAAGCTGGTGACTTCGAGTGGAAGCCAGCGCTCATTTGCCATTCCAAATACCCTAGGGCCCTTAAGAGTGATGCTGAATCTACTCTGCCTGTGCTCCCTGAATGGAACAGCAAAGCCTGCATTATAGCACATCTGTTTTCAACATAGTTTACTGACTATCTTAAGCCTGCTGTTGAGACCTACTGCTCAGAGAAAAGATTCCTTTCACAACAGTACTGCTCTTTGACAATGATGGTCACTCAAGATCTCTGATGGAAATGGATGAGATTAATGTTGTTTTCACGTCTGCTAACACAACATCCATTCTGCAGCCTATGGATCAAGCAATGATTTTAACTTTCAAGTCTAATTATTGAAGAAATACATTCCATAAGGCTTTAGCTGCCACAGACAGCAATTCTTCTGATGCACCTGGGCAAAGTCAATTGAAATCCTTCTGGAAACGATTCACCATTCTAGATGCCATTAAGAACATTTGTGATTCATGGAAAGAGGCCAGAATATCAACATGGAAAGGAGTTTAGAAGAAGTTGATTCCACCCGTCATGGATGACCTTGAGGGTTCAGGACTTCAGGGCTGAACTGCAGAAGTGGTGGAAATAACAAGAGACCTAGAATTAGGAGTGGAGCCTGAAGATGTGACTGAATTGCTTCAATCTCATGACCAAACTTTAACAGATGAGGAGCTGCTGGTTACAGAAGAGCAAAGCAAGCAGTTTCCTGAGATAGAATGTACTCCTGGTGAAGATGCATTCAGATTGTGTAAATGACAACATAGGATTCAGAAAATTACATAAACTTAGTTAAAGCAGCAGCAGGGTTTGAGAGGATGGACTCCAGTTTTGAAAGAAGTTCTACTCTGGGTGAAATGCTATCAACCAGCATCACATGCTACAGAGAATCATTCATGAAAGGAACAATTGCTCAATGGGTCTGACTTCAGTGTTGTCTTTTATTTTAAGAAACTGCCACAGTCACCCCAAACTTCAGCAACTACCACCCTGATCAGTCAGTGGCCACCAACATCGAGACAAGACCCGCCACCAGCAAAAAGATTATGAATTGCTGAAAGGTTAGATGATGGTTAGCAATTTTTAGCAATAAAGTATTTTTTAATTAAGGTATGTACATTGGTTTTCCAAAAACAGGCCATTGCACACTTAATAGACTGCAATATAGTGTAAACATAACTTTCATATGCGCTGGGAAACCAAAAACTTCATTTGACTCCCTTTATTTGGATGGTCTGGAACCCGATGGTATCTTGAGGTATGCCTTTATAAATATGTGATTAGAGTTCAGCCATGGGAGAGTGTCACATTAGATATCATGCCACCAAGGGCTGTGTGGATGAGACAGTATATAACTGGGCCTTGAAATTTGGTAGGATTTCCAGAGGTAGGAAAAAGGAGAGAGAACCTTCTAGTAGGTGCAAGGGGTGTGATGAGAGGAGATGACAACAAACCCAAGACGAAGTGCGAGTGGGTTTAGCCCCTCTGTGAACCAGTAAGCAGCTGTCCTAGTGTAACCCACTCATGCTGGAGAGGAGAGAGGGCCCTGCTAGAGAGCCAGGGCGGGGCCAGATTGACGGGGCCCTGAATCAAAAGGATTGTCTGAAATCCCTGGTGCCCCGGGACCTGTGAGCTCACCCCACACAGCTTTGGTAATCACCGCCCTTCCAGTTTTCGAGGACTCTTTGTCCTCCAGGTGACGGTGGAATGTGGCTCTTACACATCAGCTGGGTGCAGGTGCTTGGGACACCCCCAGGCGCACCCATCTTTCTCTGGCTTTTATCCTGTGGCCACCGCCCTGGTCAAGATCTTGTCACCCGCACCTGGAATGACTGAAATAGCCTCTCATAGGATCTCCCCGCCCACAGGTGCACCTCTGCTCCAAACGGCAGGGCAAACCAGTGCCATCTAATGAGCTTGCACAGTATCAGCCTCATGGCATTCCTCTGCTCAAGAATGCCTTAGAGCTTGGATCTGGACTTCTCTCTCCAGTGCTTGAGCCTTTCCATGATCTTTCCCACTTTAAGTGTCCACAAACTTCATGCTGTACCCACAAACAAGCCATCTCATTTGCTTCATTTATTCAGTCTTTCAGCCATTTCCTCATGACCAACTACACCTCAGGCATAGGCAATGTAACAGGCTGAATCGTGTCCCCTCAAAATTCATGTAGTGAGGCCCTAACCCCAGTACTCAAGAATGCATCTGTATTTGGGCATAGGGTCTTTAAAGAAGTGATTAGGTTAAAATGAGGTCAGGAGGGCAGACTCTGATCTGATGTGACTGGTATTCTCCTAAGAAGAGATCAGGACACAGACCCGCACTGAGGGACCACCGTGTGAGGAGGACACAGAGAAGGCAGGCGGCATCTACGAGCCAGCAAGAGGCCTCGGATGGAGCGAACCCAGCGGACACCCTGATCCTGGGCTTGCAGCCTCCAGAACTCTAAGAAAAGTAATTTCTGAGGTTTAAGCCACGCAGCCTGTGGGACTTGCTCCAGTCGCCCTGGAAGACTAATGCAGGCACCTCAGCTAGGCCTGCCTCAGGAATGGCCTCCCTCCCACGTCTGCTCCTCTAGCATGCCCTCATCTAGCTGCCCCGCTCCTCAAGCCGACCACAGCCCGTCATGCCTCTTCTCTGACCACCCTAGCCATCAAGGCTCTCTCTCCTCCCGTTAGAACATCTATTCCTCTTCTGTGCATTGTCTTTTTTCCCTAGATCATAAAGCTTCCCAAGGGCAATAGCCACATGACTTTCTTCCCACCTCCTGTGAAGGAAGAGTTGGGGCCAAGATGACTGACTGCTGTGTCTTGGCCTTGAGAGGCCGGGTGAATTCCGTGCACAGTGATACAGGGAAGACCGAGGAAGGGAAATATGCATGTGCACACATTGCTATCTTATAAAAACTGTACCATGCTATCCAGTAGCCGCCCTTTGTTTATGGGGGATACATTCCAAGACCCCTGTGATGCCTGAAACTATGGATAGTACTGAACCCAGTATCTGCTCTGTTTTTTCCTATATGTGCACACCTGTGATAAAGTTTAATTTATAAATGAGGCACAGTAAGAGATTAACAGCAAGAACTAATAATAAAATAGAACAATTATAACAAATACAATAATAAAAGCTAGGTGCATGTGGTCTCTCTCTCTCAAAATACAGCACTCACCCTCTTCTTGGGATGATGGGAGGTGATAAAATGCCTACGTGATGAGATGAAGTGGGGTGAGTGACGCAGGCACTGTGATGCAGCATTAGGCTGCTATTGACTTTCTGATGATATGAAGAACTATCTGCTTCCAGACTGCGGTTGACCTCAGGTAACTGAAACCTTGGAAAGGGGGACTGCTGTACATACTGTTTTGTAACTCAGTTTTCTAATTTAGCAATACTCATGGGGACATCTCCCATGTCAACATTTGTAAATCTACTGCATTTTTTAGTATATGCATAGTATTCCAGGTACTTCCCTCAGTTTCTTTAACAGAAAAACATCAATGACATTAATTTTATTACAAGTCCTAGAATCTATAGCATGAATGACTATACTTTATTCAGGGACCGGTCTAGGTTGCCTTCAGAAAGTGAAGATGGTTAGAGCTCAAACTTTCCATGGGAAGGACTACAGAAACCACCTCCTAGAACTCCCGTATTTTAGAGACACAAAAACAGAAACCTGGAGGATTGGATGACTTTCCTACGGTCATTCCAATGTAAATGTTCAACCCAGCAGAAGAACCCAAACTCCAGAGCCATCCCCATATTACAGTGCCACTGATAGACCACAGGTCCCTTCTCTGGGGTTGCTATTTTGGGCTCTCTTCCTTGAACCTGTCTAACAGTCATGTTTATTAAAAAGGAATAAAAAACCAAAGAACCAGATGTAACCCTCAAGGTCAACTGGTCTTATCTCATCTTCTAGATGAGAAAACTGAGAGCGAGTATTCTCTGTTTCTGAGTGTGATAAATATTTCATATAAATGAAAGCATACAATATGTGGACCTTTGTGTCTGGCTCTTTAAAAGAACATAAATCTGATCATGTTCATGTACTTCAGTTCCTCCAGTAGCTTCCAAGGACACTTGCAGTGAAGCCCACACTCCTTACCCCGGCCTCAAATCTCCCTTCCTCTCTGGGCCCTGCAACCCTCTTATTCTCCCCTTTGCTCACTGTGCCACACTGCCCTCCTTGCTCTTCCTCAAACTGCCAAGTACTGCTGAGAATCTATTTAGTGTAAGAACAACTGGTAGGTGGTAGAATAAATACAACCTCAGTTTTTGATGAGCTTATAACATATGGTGTGGCAGGGAGCAGAGGTGGGATTCATTCTTTCATTCAATTATTCAATACAAAATATTCTCTGTGAACACCCTCTAGGTCTGGAGCTGGGCACTGGGGACACCAAATCTAATAGGACAAGGACCTTGGGTCCTGCAGGAAGCGGAACCAGGTAGGTCAGTCTTCAGATAGCATGCACTAAGCCCTGGGACCACTGGGCACATAGGAGAGCCCCCTAAATCTCCCGTAGGTGCCAGGGATTCTCAAAGGAGATGACAGCTGAGTTGTGTCTTAAAGAACATGGGAGTCAGGAGACATGGAAAACAGCAGGTGGTACTGGGGTAAAGGTGGGCCGGGAGGATTAGAGGCTTTGAGAACAGCACGTGCAAGTGTGTGCAGGGCCTTGCTGCCTTTGAGGGACTGCTCGGGGCCCGTCAGATCACTAGGAGGTGCAGCTGGGTCGCAGCGGGCTGGGCCTTGCAGGCTAAACTGAAAACCAAACCAATAACAAAAGTTATTGGCCCTAAAAGAAAAGCTATTTGTGGGACCAAATGTGTTTTTTGTAGAGCTCATTGGTGGTGTGGTGAGCACTGGATTTTACTCATGTGTCACTGTAGCAAGGTCCAATAAGGAAGTTGTTTTATTAATCCAAGCAAAAATTTGGATTAATTTGAAATCTAGACAACAGGGTTGCCCATCCAGGGCCTGAGCTCCCTTCTCCTTTGCCCATCGTGAGCCACCTCTTGTCCTAGGCAGTGACACTGGGACTCACTTTGCCCTCCAGAGGAGACCTTTGGGCCCAGAGTACGACAGCTCAGAGATACCAGCTGTGCACCTGCAGGAGGACATGGGAATGGAGCATGTATGAGAGTGTGAGGCAGGAAGCTCTGAGTCCCTGTGGCACCCACTGCCGTGGTGGATGAAGCCAGGACTGCCCAAGAGGAAGAGCCCCTGGGAAGTGATGAGACGGGCCCAGGGGCTTCGGGCAGGGCTCAAGAGTAGCAGGGCAGCTGCCCGGGGCTGACAGAGGGAATGTGGAGGAGGAACGCGCCGCCCCCTAGAGATGGGACTGCTGCTCTCCTACCTTGAAGGTATTATGAGTCCTCCTTCCTTCCCCATCTCACGCAATGTGGCCCCTCCCAGTCCCAGCTCCAGCATCACTGGTCCCCATGATTCAATCACGTACCTGCTGAGGGGCCTTCCAGGCTCACTGCCCTCTGCAAAGTAGGGCCCCTGCTTCTCTGAGCACCAGCTCTCAAGGCCATGTGGAATGCACACCCCAAGGGGGCTTCCATCTCCTCCATCTAGGCTTGTCTGCTCCTCTGGCTTGTCGCTGGCCACAGTTTCTCTACTTTGCCATCCTAGAAAAGCCCTAAACCAAGCCTTTGAGTTCAGCTGTGCTAGAACAGGACACACTGAGGAAAAAAGGTGCAAGTATCCAAGATTGTTTGCTTTTGTCCTGGCACCACATTTATCAAACAGATATTACAGCACGTCTGATAACATATCCTAAATGATGGATTTTCAGGCAATGGATCTTACTTTTTTACTTGTAATCAGGTTGTTTACCCCCAGGCTACCAAACATGCCACTTTTTCCCTCAAGGGCAACCGAGCCTCTTATTGTCAAGGATATTACAAATGCATGATTGTGTCCAAGTGTCCCTGTCACTTTTCACATAAACATGACAAGAACAGCGCTTGGTTCTCAGCTTAAGCTACTGGAGGGAATCCCAGGATGGGTCTAATAGTGGGCAGTCTCTTTCTCCTGAGAACCTGTTTTTGAGATAACTGTTTTGACTCTCACACCTGTTGTTTCTGCAGTAACATCCCCACGGTTCCATTTTTTTGGCAGGATGCTGGGCCTTGGGTGACACAGGTAGCCTTTAGGTAGCCTTCACTGGAACAGGATGCAAAGGGTTTGCATTCTAAATTCTGGCACTAATTAATAGTTTGACCTTAGGTAAGTCATTTAACCCCCTCTAGGGCTCAGTTTTCTCCTTCATAAATACAAAGCTTGGATAAGATAAATGATGTGCTAGTAAACTTTTAAACAACCAGTTCTTGGTGGAAGAAGGGGGAGAAGGAAGTCCTGACTTGTAGTGTTTGTCAATTTCTGTGATGTAAATATCCCACTGATGGCCCTTTTCAAGTACCAACTTGAAGTCAACTGGCTTGTAAATTTCCTGAAAATTTAGCAATGGGTTCTGGACAGAATGAATGAGTTCCAGCGTGACTCTGGATGAAGTCAATAATGCACATTATTTTAATCCTAAAATTCCTTGATATTATAGATCTAAATCTCCTTCAGCCCTAAAATGTTACAGTTCTATGATTTGGACCCTGGGTGATTTTTTTTTAATTGTCAGATTATACCCCCAAACCTAATTAACAGCACTCATTTGCTGCATAAATGGATTATCAGCATACTGATTAAAGCTGGCTTTGGTCCAGATTCAAAGCTATCCTCCCTCCTGAGCCAGCAGCTCCGGTCAGAGGGCCTTTGAACTAGAAGCTGCTCTGAAATGATCATGACTGGAGAGTTGGGAATCTGGGTCTTGAAACTCCAGGAGTCATTCTAGAGCTGAGCCTGCCTTCACCTGAGTGGTCAGATGAGTCCTGACCCATCACCACGTTATTTCAGCCACTGTTTCCCAGGGTGCCCGGAAGCAAGGGAGGCCCAAGTGTGTGAAGAAGACAGAGGAAAAACAGGGAGAAGAAAGGGACGTGCCTAGGGTGGGGCCCTGCTGAGTAGCCAGCAGGTGTGAGTCACCCCTGTCTGCCTTGGCAGCCACGCCTTTCTGCCCAAGCCGAATGCCAGGTGGAGAATCTGCCTGCACCAAGCTCCCTGATCAAGTCAGAACAGGTTTCCTGAGAGATCACTCCCATTAAAATTAATGGAATCAAAATAAGCCATCTCCCTTGAAACATGATTTCTTTCTTTTCTGTGTCCTACATGCTTACCAAGAACCCAGAAGAGAGAAAAGAAGTGGAAGCATGCTTTGACATCCAGGAGGCCGGGGAGTAGAGACAGAAGAGGTGGTTTTATGTTATCCATTCCTGCCCTCCCAGCCAGCCTGGCTGAAGAAACCAAGCTGAGAACAGTGAGGAATGTAAATTGCACGAATCCTCACAAGTTCCCATATTATGATCAAGATCTTTTCATTGTGTGTATGCACATGTGCACAACTGCTACTGAGTAACGAAAAGGTCTAGAAGAGAAACACTTGGTATATAAATAACTTTCAGAACCTTAGGGACACACCTCATATCCATCAGGATGTTACTATCAATACAAAAACAAAAACAAGTGTTGGTGGTGATGTGGAGAAATTGGAATCTTAATGCACTGTTGGTGGGAATATAAAATGGGATAACCAAGGCAGAAACCACTGTGGAGGTTCCTCAAAATATTAAACATTGGCTTACCTTATGGCCCAGCGATTCCACTGCTGGATATATACCAGAAGGATTGAAAGCAGGATCTCAAAGAGGTATTTGTACTCTCGTGTTCATAGCAGCGTATTCACAAAAGCTAAAGGCAGAAGCAAATCAACTGTCCATCCGTGGATGAATGGATAAACAAATGTGGTCTATACACACAGTGGAATATGACCCAGCCTTAAAAAGGAAGGAAATTCTGACACAGGCTACAACATGGATGAACCTTGGGAGCATTATGCTCAATGAAATAAGCCAGTCACAAAAGGACAAATACTGCAGGATTCCACTTATATGAGGTCCCTGGAGGAGTCAGGTTCACAGAGACAGAAAGTACAATGGGGGTTGCCAGGGGCTGGGGGGGAGGAATGGGAGTCAGTGTTTAGTGGGGACAGAGTGTCAGCTTGGGAAGATGAGACAGTTCTGGACGCGGATGGTGAGGATGGCCGCACAGCAGTGTGAGTGTACTTTATGCCTCTGAACTGTACACTTAAAAGTGGTGAAAGTGCTATATTTTAGGATATGTGAATTTTACCACAATTAAAAAAAGTTCTATACACACAGCACCCACACAAACCCTGAGGACAAACTGGGTTTGAATCCCTGCTAGAAATATGAGCTCGGTCAAATTACTTGGCCAACTTGAGCCTTTGTCATCTGTAGGATGGAGATGGCAAGGATACAGACGTCTTAGGGCTATTGTAAGGTTTAAACGAGATGACCAGGTAAAGCCCTTGGCACAGTATTTGGGGGCACAGTGAGTGCTCAGTAAGGGTAGTGATCACTGTCCCTGAGTCCTCGGGCAGCACAGTGGAAGGTCAGCTAGAAGGCAGCCATGGCCTGTGTTATTACACCTGCCTTTTTTAAGTTGTTCCAGAAAATGAAACTGATCTCCCACCACGTATAGTCATATCCATAAACATATGCACTGTAAGACCCACACACAGAGTAAAGATGACTAACATGTAGTCAGCAGGGTTTTTTCATGTATTCTAAATTCTCTTCTCTGCTAATAGATCAGTCTTGCTTTGCCCTTAGGCAAATTGCACTTAGGGCAGACATGTCTTACATTTATCATCACCATCAAATCTTAGACGTTTGTTTTCTGTGAAGAACTGCCGGAGTAATGTCTGGGGGTTACGGTGTCATCCCCAGGAACTTCAGAGGAAGGCCCACAGGAGACAAGGCAGGCCTGCAGTCAAGGCAGCGACAACGGCAGAGCACGCCTCTCACGCCCACCCCTGGAATGACGCTCACGGGCCCTCTGAGGTCATCTCCACGCTCTCTGCGGCCTCTGAAAATCGCCTGGGAAGTTCATCTGGTGAAGGCTCAGGAAGGCAGGGAGAGGGAGGAAAGCAAATGAGTAATACAAGGTAGACCTAATATGTAGATTTGATATTTAGGAATGAAATATGGGAAAATACGAATGTGTGGCATTGCAATTCCAATGAGTATTTTCGGAACAGTGGTTCTCAACAGAGAGGGAGGATTTTGACCCTCTGCCCCCCACCCCAGGGGACACCCAGCAATGTCTGAAGACATTTTTGGTTGTGACAATTCACAGGAGGGTGGCGGGTGGGGGGTGCTACTGGTGTGTAGTGGGTAGAGGCCAGGAATGCTGCTAAACATACGTGTGCTGTGCAAAGCAGGGGCCGCAACAAAGGATTATCTGGTCTTAAATGTCAATAGTGCTGAGGTGGAGACATGCAGCTCAATCAAAAGCATTAAAAGGAATCACTTCCTTGCTGAAAGAAGAATGAAAGAAACATTGGGACAGGCGTAGGGGAGGCCCAAGGGAAAGGATGCCTTTTGTCCACTATTTGGTGCTTAATTTTCTTTCCTTCCTGTTCTTTCACACACGTGTGTGCAATGCTGAGGAGACACTACATTTATTACACTTTTATCTTTTTGCAATAAAAATATCAACATTTAAAACTGGATTTGGTTAGGAGGGGAAATTTCTTTGTAAACTATCAAAGCCTTCTTTATTTAGACCATCACTGTATTAGTCAGAACTTGTTTCTTATCTTGCTCGACATGCAGAAGGAATTTGTCCAAACACGAAATCCTTTTAAACTTCACAGTGCATTACACCTGAGAAACAGCTTGTGGGCCACAGACTAGATGGGAAAATGGTTTGGAAAGGATGCACTAAATTACCTGTGCAGAACATGACAGAGTAAGAGCCCTTGGCCTCATGCCCTGGAATCCTAAACTGAATCATCACATTTCCCTGAAACACTGTCCTCAACAGAGCAAGCAGCAGAAAGGTTCCAAGCAGGCTGCATGCATGTCTGACTGCATGGGTGTCAATCCTGTCTTTGGGAGACAAGCTGTGGGACCTTGGACAGGTTACTGAACTGCTTTGTGTCACCATTTTCTCACCCAAAAAATAGGGATAACAAGAGAATGTACCTTATAAGGTTTCTGGGTGGATTAACTGAGATAATGAACACCGGAAAAAGCCCTTAGCACAGTGCCTGTGGCTTTGCGGGCCCTCCTGGAGTGTTAGCTGTTAGAGTCAGCATGACAAGTGGGACGCTGGTATATTGATAAAGGTTAAAGAACAGAAAGTATTTCCTTTTAAGTATAACCAGCTTTTGACGTCTCTGTGGCTCTAAATAATCTTTAGGTTGTTTTCCAACTGAACAATAGGTAATTGATTCATTTCTTCCGCCTCTACTCAGGAAATAAGCCACAATTATCGTAGCACCCAAAAATGCTTACAAAATTTGAAAGGAACGTAGTGAAAAAGGAGCCCAAGAAGAAGAATTTAGATAATTTACTGTGAAAGGACGTTTAAAGACAGGCTTTGTGTTCACACAAATTCTACATGCTCAATAAACATTTATCGACAAATGAAATTCCGAGGTATTTTTTGGAAACTGAGAAGCAATGCAACCTTTAGGGAAGGTTGGGTAGTAAAGAGCAGAGCAATACTATGTAGGTGAGGAACGGGGCTTACAAAATATTGCAGGAGTTTCAGCGAGCTGCAGCCGGGACACCCACAGTGATCCCTGGCCGCACACTGTGGAGCACTTTAGGAATTCTAATACCCACCTCCACCGCAGACTGATTAAATCAGGCTCCAGGGGGATGGCACCCAAACATCTGTGTTGAGTCCCCATGTAATTCCTACATGCACCCAAGGTTGAGAGACAATAAATGCTCTAGACCAATGCTTCTCAAATTTGAACATCATAGGAATTGCCTGGGGATTTTATTACAACTTGAGTTCTGATTCAGTGCGATATGTGTAGGAGAAGTTAGGAAAGGGAGGAAGCCAGAGGTTAAGACAGTGGGCCTTTCAGAAATTCCCAGATGTCAATTCTGCAATTCTAGGGATCCCCCATTTGGACTGCAAGTCTCATAGGCTTTGAAAATGGTTCCCGATGAATAAACATCTGCTATTACTATAAAGTGCACCAGTGGCTCTTTGAGAGGATATGTACACGTTCAACAAATGTGTAATAACCTATGGTGGCTCCATGCTTTTGGAGGGATGCGAAGATGAACAAGTAGATTCCTTCCCTTAAGTTGTTTACAATTAAGTTTATGAAAGATGGCATTTCAAGAAGGCAGAAAAGAAAGCTTCCCGACTGTAAGGTTTTCTGGTGGCAGTGAAATGGGGTATGTGTTGAAGGGTATTGGAGGGTATTGACGGGTATTCAGGGTAGAGGATATTATCAGGGTAGAGGATATTAAGAGAAAATTATGAAGACATCAGGAAATAAAATTACTAAGATATCAGGAAAGTATGGAATGAATAATATCTGTGTGAAGCTGCAGAAGAGGCTGGAAAATTCAGGGATGGGGTGGAAGAAATGGAGAAAAGGGGACTGAGCATCAGGGATTTTAAGAAGTGGTCAATCGATGGTTGTGCAGATTTGAAGGTTTCTGAGGAAAGGGCACCTTCTTGCTGGAGGTAAGATATCTTTTCTACTGGATCTGAGATTTCAGTTGGGGGTTCCACGGGCTCATTTTATTCACTGGGCTTATGGGATAAACCAAGCACATAAACTCAGCACTAGAATTTCTCTAAAAGGCTCATCCCCTTGTCATTTGCATCTTCTGACTTTCAACTATATGTTATTTGCATCTAATTTACAAATGTGGTGGCCAATTTGGTCAACAGTAAGTATCAGGGATACTAGGCCACGAACATATCTAAGCCTTTCCTCCTTGCATCCCCACACACTTGACATTATCCAGTGGTGGCAATCCACTGTGTGGAATTCATTTCTGTGTTCTCAGGGTTGGCAACAAACAGAATGCCCGGTTATTGGGAAATTCACCTTCCCTGGCCACCTGATACCAGCTGCGCTGAGCCTGGCAAGCATGTAACCAGGGTTGCAAAATATCTAGCTGCTGATGAAAGTGCAGCTGGACCTGCTGAATTTTCAGACTGCAGGACAAACCTGCTCCTCCTCGCCCGAGTGCCAACAGGTTCAGAAATGTCTTTGACGATCATTCCCCAAGCTTGAGCACACTTAAATTCTTTAAACAGGTTGTGTCCTTTTTTTCTTATTAAAAAGAAATATCTGCACTTGATGAAAAAAAAAATTAGAAAACATAAAAAAGTACAAAGGAGAAAATAAAAGTCACCACAGTCTCACTATCCAAAGATAGACTCTGTTGATATTTTGGTCAATTTCTTCCTAGCTATGTTGATTGCAAATGTGAGATTAGGCAGCATAGACAATTTGGCTGTCCTACTTTTTCACTTAACATTCTTGATAATAAATATTAAAAGGGGAAATCATTTTTTCTTTCTTAGTCTACTCAATGCCGTTCAGGAAAATAGCTCTTCTTAAAATAAGAACTCACACTGGCGGGCTACAGTCTCCTTTATAATTCCCTTGGGTGCTCACGACTGAGCACAGCATTTGGGAGGGGAATTATCCTGTTTTCTAGAGATTGTACTGAGATTGCTATTAGACAGAGTGATTCTGTCTGTGGTAGGAATGAGTTAAGGTAGGTGGAATTTGCTTCTTCCCACTCTTGAAGTATACCTGGGGATAAGGACATCCTAGGCTTTGGGAAGTAGCCTTCACCATCCTGAGGGCCACCTGTGCATTTGTAAAATAATCTGCATATTGTCATAATATTTGTTTACCTGACTGTATATATATATATATAATCCACCCTCAGGACATTTACATATTAAATACTTATTATTTCTTAAGCTTGCCCTTTTCTTCGTACCTGTTAATAAACACTGATCCTCCTTAGGCAATTCTACCAAAGAGCATTTATTGAACACTGACAGCACTGGAATTTTAAGAATGTCAATGATCAGGGCCCTGAAAACCTTCCCTGGGAGATAACTTAGACCAGAGAGGAAAGCCCGGGGAGCCCACGAACAAAGGTTCTCATCCCTAGTTGCACGTTAGAATCACCTGGGAAGCTGTTGCTTGGAGGCTGCAGCCCAGAACAAGTGAATGAGCATCTCTGGAGGTGGGACTCAGGCAAGTAGCTTGTAAAGCTTCCCCAGGTGATTCCAATACGTATCCAGGGTTGAGAACCAGTACCACAGAGCAGGGATTTTCATCTATTTGATGTACATTTGAATTACTTGGGGAGACTTTCTAAAAATTAAAAATACCTGGGCTCCACCCTATAACAAATGAGTCAGAAACTCTGGAAAAGGAGTCTGTCAACTGTATTTTTTCCTATCGCCTTCAGATGATCTGAAACACAGCAAGTGTTAAAAATCGTCACTATAGGTGATCTAGTTACTGAGAAAATCTAGATTTGAGCCCCTTTCTGGCTCTTTGGCTTTGCCTGTGATGTATGGCTGTAGAACAATGAACTCCTTTCAGGCAGCCAGGTGAGGTAGTGGAAACAGCCCTGTGCCGAAAAATGTGGGGGACCTGAAGGCATGGTTCCAGTCCTAGTCGGCTATAAAAAGTTTGTTATGCAATGTCAGACAAGTCACATGGCTTGTCTGGGTAGGGACTCCCTATCCACCTATTTAAGATTTCTACCACATCTAGTGTTTGCAGACTTTCTTTCTTCCTTAACTGATATTTTAGTGGTGTTTATTTGGTGATCAGTCCATAAACATGATGGTCAATTTGTGTACAGTTCTTAATGCACATATTAAAAATATAAAAAGCTATGTAATTTTTTTCAGTTATTCTATTTACTTTCTAGCTTAAAATTTGGAGTTTAATTGTTCTTAAAAGAGGCTCTCAAAGGACCTTGAGAGCATCATGCTAAGTGAAATAAGTCAGAGAAAGACAAATATTGCATAATCTCACTTATATGGGTAATCTGAGAAAGCAATACTGTACTGTATACTTGAAAGTTGCTAAGAAGTAATTTTAAATATTCTCACCATAAAGTAAAAACAGGTAATTATGTGAGGTGATGGAAGTGTTAACTAACTCTTTTTTGATAGTCATTTCACAATATATACATGTATCAGATAGGCACATTGCACACCTTAAACTCACGCAATGTTACTCATCAATTATATTGCAATAAACTGCAAAAACATAGAGGTTCTCAAATACCATGACCTTAAAACATTGAAAATCTGTTAGGTCTAAAATTCCACTCATTCATGATTTAACATTGCAGGCTCAAGAGCTTCCAATCTTTCACGGAACATTAACCAAATCGTTAAGAAAAGATGGGCCACCCAAACACAGATGTCAGAGAGCACCCAATTCAGGTAGGGAAAGCCAGATCAGAGAGCGGTTTTATAAATAAGTCCACTAAAAGTGAATCCGGGGATAAAATTGAGTAATGGAAAATGTTTACAAGTTGAATGCACGATTATGACTTCAAATTGCCATTTGGTTATGCTTCTTGTTATGGGATATTAAAAACTGTCAACACTCTCTCTCCCCTCCCCAAGCCTATGATCAAAACCTCCCTTAATCTGATATTTTATTAATTTCTAGTTGCACTGAAAAATAAACAACCAGCCCGTAAACTCACTTCCTAAAAAGGAATATCAACACTTACCCAAAAAAAATTTAAAGCATAGAGTGGGTTTCCTACTTCTTAAAAGTGTATTTCCAGAACTATTAAACTCTTGCATTTACAAAATAGTTGATAAAACAGTTCCTCTGGTTTGTACAAGAACAGTGATGCTGAGGCATGGATGATATTGATGCGGGGTGGGGGGGGGTTCTTGTTCAGGAAGCCGAAGAATGAGCTTAAACACCCAAGGTAGGAGAGCAAGGTACAGGCTTTTATTTAGAAGTAAAGTGAAAGGACAGAGCTCCCAGCTCACACCAGGAGGAAACAAGAGAGTCCGGTGTGGTGCGTTGTCTAGGGGTTTTATAGGCAGATGAGGATTTTTCGAGAATATGAAAAAAAAGGTTTAGGGGTGTAGACCTGCCACGTGTGTCTGAACACCCCGAATTAACTTAACACAAGGAATTCCACCCCCAGATCTCTCTTTGGAACACCTGTTCCGGAACACCTGCGTCCTGGTCGAGGAGCATATCAAAAGGCGGCCTGCCCAGCCCCCAAGGTGGGCTGAGGTATTGTCTGTTTGCTAAAGAGTAAGTTAAGAATCCTGCTTCCCAAACTTCCTGGGCGTTAAAACGCAATCTTATCTTTAAGGTGGAATCTTCCCTGCCTTTCACTATGTTGTTTACAGCTGGGTCTGCATGCTAAATTAGTTGCCCAGTTTGCAAAACCACCCCATCAGATCTGAAAGAGGAAACACAGCACATAGGCCTGGGCCTTTTAGCATGCTAAAGTGAATCTTACAAATGATTAGCATAATAACAACATGGGGTACTCTTCTTTATCTGGGGAACACCAGCTGATCTTACTGAAGAGTGACCCTAGAGCTTAATGTTTAACACAGAGTTTTGGAAGGGGGTTTCCTTGCATGTGGTTACATTGCTCTGACTGCAAATATTCTGCCTTGCTTTTTCCGGAGGCCCTCCCCCTACTCTGACTACACCCACAGTCCCTGTCTCAATGTTACCAGATTTGGCTTCTGTCTCTCCTGGATCAGAGGCTGGCCTCTCCTGGCTTTGGCTTCTCTATTTACTGCTATGAGCCTTCATACAATTTCTTAGTTTGGTCACTTTTCTTGTTTCCCTTTTGTTCCCCTTTTCCCTCTTGTCTGCATTTCTTTAATGATTTTTTTTAAATATCAATAAATGTTTGCAGGAGCAGGTTTGGGGAACGTCCAGCTGATCTCTCCTCGGGCTCCCCCTTTCCTTAGCCCAGGACACTTCGTGTTTGTGGGGAGACAGTGCAGTGAGCGCCTTTGCAGGGCTGAGCTGGCGGGACGTTGCCATTCTTGCCTCCAATGGGCTGCTGGAGCCTCTGTTTTCAAACTTTGTAAAGAATTCCTTTTTATTCGTGCCATCTTATATGGAATCTGACATTTAATAAGGGTAGAGGTGAACTGCCCTTGCTGAAGCACTTTGATGGAATGTTAATAAGCTTCACTTGAAAAATCCCACCACTTTGTCATGAAATGCAGAAAAGATTTTTACCTTTGGGTATAAAAATGATAAAATCCTTTTAGGTTTTTTTGTTCCTCATAAAGAGGAATTACTTGTTGCTTCTGCCAGTTCTTGGCATGGGAGAGAGGAAGGTAAAGGGATGGAGGCGGACAGTGAATGTTAGGCGCTACCGGCTCTCATCCTCCTGCAGTTGAAATCAGTGGAGGAGGGGCCCTGGGTGAAAGGCCTCATGGAAAACAGCAGCAGTCAAATCTGAAGCCTATTAGTGCGAATATCAGGCCTCCAGCCGCCCATGCTGTGTTTGCCTTTTCATCCACTATGTATGAGGTGGAGACTGACAGAAACATTTCTTTCTGTGTGTGAATCTGTGATGCAGCTGTAATCACAAATCTGGCATCCCTGATGATCAGTCAGGGACTAGGTAAGACCCACTCAGCCAGACCCATTAGATGACCCATGCCCTCCGTTAATGACCACTAATCTGTATTTATTGTTTACCAGCAGATTAACAAGGCATTTAATGAAACCAGTGTAGAAAACAATTAGGAAAGTGCAGGCTGGATAACCATGTGACCTGCAGAGGCCTAGACTTTTTACCTGTCCAGTAAGTTTCAGTCCTATGGTAAGTGTATACCCATATTTCCTTTAATTAGGTGGGACTAGCTTCTCATTTCGGTGGGAAGCTCAAAACACTTATGAATAACATCCTTTCTCTTAATTGTTGGTATTCTATCCATCAGCCACTTTCTTTAAAGAAAATACATACGGTTTTGAAAAGAATAAGTATTCTTTTCTATAGAGTCAATTTACAATGAAATAGCTTTGAAATTTCTATATGGGCACTTAAAGAAATTTTTGTTGAAACATAATAAACATACATAAACATATACAAATCATAAATGAATGGTTCGATGAATTTCATATACATGTTTATACTGAGTCTCCAGGTCGAGAAGTAGAACACTACCACCACCCGAGAAAGCCCCATTTCACCCCTCCCGGTTGATCCCCTCCCAAGATAACTACTACCCTAATTCTAACACCATCGACCTTTTGGTTATCAGCCTGAGGTTGGAGCCTGCATTTTCATTCAATGAGGGTAGAATGTCTGTGTTTATACATTTGTGTGCTGAAGCCACAGGCATCCCATTCAGTAACTCATTCATTAATTCATTTCCTGAGCCCTCTTATGTGCCAGGCATTGTATTAGAGGCTGGACTTTCCAAGGAGGTCTGTTCTTCTCAACTGACCGAGACTTGGAAGCCCAAATAGAATATTTATAGATACGGCCGTTAGAGTACAAGAAACACATAGTTTCTTAAAATAGAATATTGCTGCTTTTAATTATGCTACACACATAAGAGCTCTAAATCATTTGGGAATGAAGATAATAGTATTGTGCATGTTTCTCTGGAATAAATCAGTACAGACTCTGGATTGTTTAGTTCTAAATGAATCTAAATCATTATCACGTTTAAAATTAAACCTCATCTCTTTGCCGGTTACGTCACAATGGAGTACTGCAGTCCTTGCTGGACAAGCCTGTTTCTTTTCGGAGGTCGTCGCTTACCGACTTCTAGGCTGCCTCCTTCCCTTCTGCTCTTCTCTCATTGTGGGGTCAGAGTCTACATTTGTGTGTTGCCTTAAGATTTAAAGTCTCATGTCAGAGGATCTTTGGGTTTCTTTAAGGAAGGATTAAGTAGATGTATGAAGAAAATATTAAATGGCCTTCTGTTATGCAAGAAGTCATATAGCTTGTGCTTCAGATTATTTTCTGTGGACTAATTCACAAACACCCTATAATCAGATAATATGGCCCTTGCCTTTAGAAAAAACACAAAGACTTTACAACATAAGTTTCAACAGAGGGCGGGGTGGGGGGGTGGGGGAGGGAAGGTGATTTTCTTTTTCCCAAGGCAAGCATTCTGTTATCAGTTGACAGTTTGCACATTTTCAGCTTTGATTCTTATCTGGTAGGTCAGATTTCTCTGAGATCTAGACTGTGGAGAGATAGGAGGCAGTTAAAATGAACTCACTGAATTAAATCTGTTCCACTGAATCCACTACTGTTAATCCTGTTAACACCTGCAGCAATTATACTGCTAATCAGGGAACTGAGACCTCCCCCTAACTTTGTACTCTTGTTGAATACAGAAGCCAGATATATGTCAGAGCTCTGCCCTAAATTAAGATTTCTCTCCATAAAAGAATTCTGGACTCAGAGGGAAGAATGTCCCTTTACAAGGTGACATCATCCCATCACTCTAGGCTCAGGATCAGCAAACTCATAGATCCTTAGTTTCTAGTCTCTGGGACATGGATGCTCAAGGAGATGAGGCATTGTCATGGGTTTGCAAGCTTTATCTATAACTGCATAAATAACATTTTATACCAGCATGTACTATTTCTCAAAAGTTTGAAGATGTACAATTGTGATGAATAAAATACACATTTGTTTAAAAGTATTGTTAAATTCATAGTTTTTTTTGTCATGTATTTCCTCTGCCAGTTGCTGTCAGAAGCATAACTTTGCTTATGTGCAGACTTGCAATTTTTTTTTATAATTTATTTTGGTATCATTAATCTACAATTACATGTGCAATATTATGGTTATTAAACTACCCCCTTCATCAGGTTCCCCCCCCACCAACCCCATTACAGTCACTGTCCAGACTTGCAATTTTTAACAATAAAATGGCCCTTGGAATTTAAAAGTTTGAGAGCCTAAGTGATTTATGTTTAACTCATGGATGACCTTCTTTTAGCTCCAGAAAATATCAAGGTGTTGACCTTACAAAACTTACAACTGGAACAAATATATTACTCTTACTCTGAAAAGGCCGCAATATTCTTGACTGCTTCCTTTCCTCATTTCCTCTGCATCTTGGCATTTGCAAATCTATTTGGGGAGCTCTGATATAAATGATGCCGGGGTCTTGTTTGCAGAGTGGAAGAATGAACTTAGCAAACACCCAAGGTAGGAGAGCCAGGGAGAGGTTTTTATTGGGAGATACAGTGAGAGGACAGGGCTCCTGGTTCACGCCAGGAGGGGACAAAAGGGCCCGTGGTGGTGCATTGTCTAGGGGTTTTATAGGCAGTTGAGAGACAAAGGGCTAGGAATGCAGACCCACTAACTGGTCCCCAAATGTTTATCTTTGAAGAGACACTAAATTTCTTGTCAATCTTCTGGATTATTTTGCAGAGTTAACACAAGAAATTTACTGCTCTCATTCTTTGCCAGAATAGCAGCTTCTTGGTTTAGGGGCACATCAATCAAAACCACCTGTCCTGCTCCCAGGGTGGGCTGGGTTATTGTCGGTTATGTTAAGAAGCCTATTTTTTCTTCTTGAGTTTTAAAATGAAATCTTATTTTCAAGATGGAATCTTTCCTGTTTCCACTATGTTGTTCTGTGACTGGCCTGCCTGCTATATTAATTGCCCAGGTTATATATTACTTGATTACGGGCTGGAGGAGGAAAAGCAGCATCTGGGTAGAGTTAAAGAAGATAAGCTGGGCCTTTTAGCAGGCTAAAGTAAATTTTAACAATAGCCTCATTTAATTGACATGATGAAGACATGGGCTCTGCTGAGGTATTTTCTTACCTGGGGGATGTTCAAATATTCCAGGCCAAGTTACTCCTGGCTTCTTAGTCTTAACTAATCTCACTGAATAATGCTTATATTCCTAGTTTGATATTTTACTTTAGAGAATTAATGTGACTCTGACTTTGCTTAATTGCTTAATATGGAGTTTTGGCAGGGGGGCTTCCTTGCATGTAGTTACATTGCTCCGCCTGTAAATATCCTGCCTTGCTTTTTCCGGAGGCCCTCCCCCTACTCTGACTACACCCACGGTCTCTGTCTCATAAACACACAAAAAGTTAAACAACAATTTAGGCAAACGCGAAGAGAAAACATCCAGTACACTATCAACTGCCAAATGCTTTGAGCTCAGAGGAAAGAGTTCAGGTAGGGAATGAGAGACAAGAAGCGTGGTGAGAGAGCCTGTGTTACCTAGGAGTCTGGGCGTTAGGACAAGTCTTTGTAGACTTTTATTCCTGACTCTGCTAATTACCACCAGAGTGACCACAGACAGATAACCTGTTGAGCCTCCATTTTATCATCAATAAAATCAGGATTATAATACCTCCCTCATAGTGTTATTGTGAAGATAATTTATGACAAAGTATTTTAAGGGTCTTGTGCTACACCTGGTACATAGTATGTGCAAACTAAATGGTAGCTATTATTTGTTCTATCAGATTGTCAATCCCTACAGCACTGGAAGGATGATATTTTTGCTTCCCCAGAATCTAGTACAATGCCTGGTTCCAAAAAAAAGTTTGATAAATGAATGGATGGAAGTGTGGATGGATAGATGGTGGGATGAATTTTTAAAATGAGTCATGGGTTTGGGGGACCTGGGAGAGTCTCCTGGTGAAGCAAGACTTGAGGTGAGGCTGGCAGAATGTGTGGAGAAGTAGGAGGGCATTGGGATGGGGATCAGGTATGAATGAAAGTACAGAGGCAGGGGGAACACGATATGTGTAGAGGGCAGTTTGGGTAGAGTTTGTGGAGCCCTCCAAATGCCAGGATGGGGAGTGTTTGCTTGTGTGCTGATGGTGGGAGTCAGTGATGTTTTTGAGGAGAATGACACGAGGGGAGAACTTTTGAGGTTAGCCTGCTGCTGCTGTGTGCTATAGAGCACAGAAAGAGTGGGGAAATCCATGTAAGTGGGACATGCTCAAGTCTCTGACCTTTGGAACAGCTGTGGAAATAAAGACCAAAGGACAGCTTAAGAAGAGGGCAGCAGTCGCTGTGTCTTCTCTATTCTCTATGCATTCTTAGGGTGGGCATCTAAACCATTTCCCAACATGCCTGCTGATGCATTTGAAATATACAAGATGATTTTTTTTCTTACATCTTTGCAGGTGAATGTTTAGCTGGAGAGGAGACAAGCTTAAACTGGAGGGTTGAATTGACGAGGTGTGTGGACCATGTGGCATAAACAGAATCAAGAAATAAAGGTGATTTGAGGAACAGGTTGTTTTTGTTTTTTTCTTAGAGACTTGGGAAGTAAACAGTGGTTCAGGGTAGGGTGGGCAATGGAAATGGATTACTCTATGAAATGTGACACTGAACTGAGGCAGCTAAATTGCCAAGAAGAAAGAGTCACTTGCAAGGAGAAAGGTGAATTGGATGAGGTTCAGTGGAAATCCAGTGAGGGTGGGAGGACAGGGTTGCCTGACCGAGGAGATGGAGAGCAGGTGTACGATGGTTCCCCGTGGGTGACAGCACAGGTGAAGGCTGGTGGGGTAAGAGCCAAACAGGGGCCACATCTCCTCCAGTCACCTGGGCTGGCCTGTGGACCTCCCCTTGCCACTCCACTTCCATTGACTAGGAGAAAGCAGGCAGAGCCTGAGCAGGCCACCTACCTTTGTTACATCTCTAGGAAAAGGTCTGTCTCCCTGTGGAGGAAGTTATTCTTCCCAGATGAAGGAACCATCTCTAGAAGGAAATACAGATGAAGGAAAGAAAGAAAGAAAGAAAGGGAAGAAAGGAAAGGCCCCTCCTTTCTCCTACTCTTACAGGGAATTCATTCATTTATAGAACCATACTATACTCATTTTCTCCTGCATTACAGACCAAGCAAAAGGGCAGCTTAGTTGAAGTGGCCCAAATTTTATGTTCAAAAATGACAGAATGTTTTGATTATTCAAGATTTCATAAAATGTACAAAGAATCAGAGTGGCTTTGGACCTCTCAACAGCAACTATTCAAACAGAAGACAACGTAGCATTCTTCCAATAATCTGAGGGAAAATAACTTCCAATCTAGAATTATACCCAGCCAAATGATTAAGTATGTGGCAGAATAAGGACACTTTCAGATACACGAGTTCTCAAAAAATGCATCTCCTATGCACACTTTCTCAGTAAAGTTGGTGGAAGTTGTGTGCCACCAAAATAAGGGAGAAAACCAAGAGGGTGAAAGGCATGGGATCCAGAAAACAGAGGGTCCAACCAACACACAACATGCAAAAGGGACCTGTAGGGTGAGGGTGGAGGGAGCTTCTGAGTCCACAGGTCTGAAGAGCAATGAGCTCAGATCAGAGCAGGTAAGAAAATTCCAGGAAGTATTTCTTCTCTGCTCTTCCCTTCCTTTCTCTTTCTTTCTTTTCCTTCTTTTTCTTTCTTCCTTCCTTCCTCTCCCTTCCTCCCTCTACTCCCTCTCTCTCTTCCTTCCTTCCTCCCCTTTCCCTTCCCCTTCCTTCCTTCCTTTCTTTCTTGGAGGTTGCAATACCTTTAGTTATTTTTCTTTTTATCTTTTTATTGAGGTGTAACTGACATATAACATGCTAATTTCAGATGTACAAAATGATCCAATATTTGTATATACTGAAATGATCACCACAGTAAGTCTGGTCACCACACATATTTGAAAAAAAAATTATTTTTCTTGTGATGAGACTTTTAAGATCTACTCTCAGCAACTTCCAAATATGCAACACAGTATTCTTAACTATAGTCACCATGCCGCACATTACATCCCCATTAATTTACAACTGGAAGTTGGTGCCTTTTGACCCCCTTTCCTTTTTTCACCTGCCCCTCACTCCCTGCCAGTAAGGATTTCTTTACACAAATGAAATTAATAGAATGCCTGATGTGAATATTTGCATTGAGAAAATATTTACTCTAGGGGAGAGTTGGGGATAGATTAATGATAACAACAGACAACTAAACAAAAAAAAGAACAGCTATTAACTCTGGGAGGAGGGGAAGTTGTAAAGGAAAGGAAAAGTTTATAATAATTTTACTACTTAAAAAACAAGATGGCAGCATTATTCACAGTAAGCCAAAAGGTGGAAGCAACCCAAATGTCCACCAGCTGATGAATGGATAAACCAGATGTGATATAGACATCATATGGAATATTATTCCACCTTAAAAGAGAAAAATTCTGACACTTGCTAACATGGATGAACCCTGAAGACATTTATGCTAAGTGAAATAAGCCAGTCACTAACAAATAATGTGTGATGCCACTTTTGTGAGTTTCCTAGAGTAGTCAAATTTATAGAGACAGGAAGTAGAATAGAGGTTCCCAGGGGCTTGGGGAGGGAGGCAGGGAAGAGCGTGTGTCTTGCCAATGGGTTTCAGCCCCTGGCAAGTTCACTGTAGATTCAATGAGACAGAAAAATTCAGTGAGACAGTTCTTGGGGTGAAAGGGTTTAGACCCAATTTTATTCCCATGGTGGCCAGTCAATCACTAGAATCCCACCCACTCAGAGTGAGTCTGCATGCAGCAAGCTGGTCTCTGCCTCTGGGCCTCTCTGCTCCTGCAGCCATCAGAGTCTCTGTCCTGGGCACTGCCACCACTCCAGTTTCTGCTCTCCTGAAGCCACGGAGGCTTGCAGCCATGCCACCATGTCACCCAGAGCACTGGCAGAGCTCTTTATATGGAGTCAGTAACAAATGTATTGCCCACACGTGTGTAGTGAGCTAGCCCACCAGGGCCAGGTGGGAATCCTGGCCACAGGAACCTTCACTTGATCCACGGGGTGTTAGTATTTGATGCATACAGAGTCTCTGTTTGAGATGGACGGTGGTGACCATTGTGTACATTGTGAATGTACTTAATGCCACTGAATTGTACCCTTAAAACAGTTAAAAAGGTGAATTTAATGTTGTGTATACTTTACCACAATTTTAAAAATGAAAAAAAAAACCCTTTAAGGTGCTAGACAAATGAATGGAATTATAATTATTACCCATATATATGGTAAATATCAGAATTTAAGACTGAGGTGTTGGGATCTCACTTACATTTTCAAAACCAGATATAAAAGCTATCTGTCTCTTACAAAATGCCTACCTTTACTTTAAAGCTCTATTATTAGAAATGTACACTCTAACCAATAAGTCTTTACATACCCCCTTGCAGCAATAACCTCTGTCTTGCCAATGGGTTTCAGCCCCGGGCAAGTTCGCTATAGATTCAATGTGACCAAAGAAATTGACAGCAAAACCTTCTTGGAGTGAAAGGGTTATACCCAACTTTATTTCCAGGTGGGAGGTCAATCACTAAAATCCCATTCACTCAGAGTGAATTTGTATGCAGCAAGCTGGTCTCTGCCTCTGGGCTCCTCTGTCTGCACAGCTATCCTCTGGGCCCCTCTGCACAGTTGTCCCACACAGCCGTCCTCAGGGCCTCTGTCCTTGGCACTGCCACCACTCCAGCCTCTGCTCTGCTCCCCTGCAGCCTTGCAGCCATACCACCGTATTGCGCCCAGAGCACTGGGTGGAGCTCTTTATATAGAGTCAACAGGTGTGCAGTGAGCTAGTCAACCAGGGCCAGGTGAGAATCCTGGCCTAGGAACTCTCATTTTATCCACAACCTCTATGCCTTAAGATTGCTTTATATGTCTCTTCTAATATATAACCTCTAATGTAAAAATCTGACCAAATCTATATATGGTTTAAAATTGACTTTTTTTCCTTTTGCTTTACAATACCTTTGGCTGTCTTTTTACATTCATGTCTATATCAACACACCCATTTTCTTTTTTTAAAAATTAATGTATCATTGATATATATTCTTATGAAGGTTTCACATGAGCAACATAACACACCCATTTTCTTGATATCTATGTTTAATGATAACTCTGGGTTCAAGATTTATTTCCTATTAATGTAAGTCCCCCTTATGAAGACAAGTCCCTCTGTAGTTAAAAAGGAGGTTTAAAAAACCCTCCTTTCGTATATTACATATTTTCTTTAGCATACAAAATCAACAGGACTATTGATTTCTGTTTTAAGAACACAGTAATTCCATTTTTAAATCATAAGATTATTTTTCCTTATTCAGTAAAGCAAAATAAAAGGTCGTTTAGAGATGACAGATGACATTTCTTCTGAGTACTTTGGTGGGAAAGGACTCCTCATGCTTCACTGGATTCCACCCGAAGCCAAATTGCTAAGCAGTTAAAACGCAAGGGAGCTGTCAGACAGGTTTCACAAGAAAGGTGTGTAGTTCTCCACACCCACCTTTGCAAGATAGAACTGCTTCAAGGGTTTGTTGGGACTTCTATAGAACTGTGCTGTAATTTTTTCCTAATTTGACACGTTTCAGTCTGATGTCAGCATGGTTTAAAATGTTTCGGGTTAAAATTGTGCTGATCAGTTTTAAAAAGCCCAAATCAAATCAAGTTAGATTTGCTGTAATGGGCATTCATGTACTGCAGAAGAAACAATCCTTTAGGCTGTCCTAATATGCATGACTTTTTCTGAATCTAGCCCTTGATAGAGGGAAGATTTCTCATTTGGAGGTGAGCAGTCAATTCACTAATTTGTGAATTCACAGTTCACTAACCTGGGAAGCTGGTTAAAGAAAGCAGAAGTAACTCAGTCTCTTAGAGCTTCCCAAGTGTGACTATCTTTGGGTTACCAACGGCTTCAGGAAAAAACTCTGGTTTCTGATGTCTGCAGCCGCATGCTGATTGCTAAGGAAGGGTTGCTGGGAAGACCCTACAAGGACTTGCCTCCTTCCCATAGGGCAGGATTGTTTTCCTAAACACGTTTGGTGCTTGTTGTAACTGCCTTGTTTGAAGCATTGCTCACAGCTTCGGCTTCCGTCCTGCTCCGTTTCTCACCCCACGGTGAATGCTATCTGCCACTGACGTGAAAAGTTCTAGAACAAGGATGGATCATATGTACAGAAAGCTCCAGGATCTGCACCTTGCTATTTTAAAGAGCCTTTAAACACACACACGCACTCAAAATAGCATGCGCTTTTTAGAACAATGCTAACAATACATTTTAAATGAGTGGAAAATGCTCATGATAAAATGCTGTGTTGAGAAGCTGGATACAAATTGTACATTTAACCTGACACCAGTTAGGAAAAAAATTCATTGGAAAAAAAACTGGAAGGAAATCTACTAAAAGTGCTTAGCATGATTGTCTTGTCTGGATGGTATAAAAATGGAAGAAAATTTCTTAGTTTCTTTATATTCTTTTCTACCTTTACTGAGCATCTCATGACAAACATATACTTTTATAATCAGGGGTGAGAAAACCAACTTTGGATTCATCCTTCCAAGCAAGCCTCTCACTTGACTTGCTAGCAAACTCAGCTCCAATCTAGGTTTTCCTTTTCACAGGTTGGGGCTGGAGCAAGTAATGCAAATTCTTATGGCCTCAGTTTTCTGTATGTACAGTGAGGAGTTTGAATAGTTTCCTCCCTATGATCTGTGATCTTACCAAGTCTCTGACAAAATGGAACTATTGCAACCTAGCTTTGGAGAGACGGCTGAAACCGAGAATGTTTTTCTCTCCCCCTACCTCCTGCTCTATTTAGATGCTCACTTTTTATGCTTTTGTTAATACTACCAGTGGGTTTATGTTTCATATTTTGCTTTAGATGTGTTCGATGTCAAGATAATTGAAGTTAGGAACTTATTCTTCAAACTCCCTTATATGGACACTTCTCTCTGCAGCTGGGAAACAATGTATGCCCAATAAATCCTCCATGATGATAAAATGACAGTGGTTGGGGGAACTTGTGATTGTCTATAAATGTCTACAGTTTTGAAAAGTGCTCACTTCAGAGACTAGGTGACATTTTGTTTGCATTACATTCTACCCAAAGGTAGAAGTCAGATAATTTGTGGCTTTGTTTCCATTATGAATTTATGTTGTTTGTATATGAACCTCTAATTTCACTTTTTCTAAATGATGGCAGCTATGTTTAAAAAAACAACAAAAACATGCACTGCGATTTGAGGATACCAAGAAAAACAATCACCTCACCTATAGGAATATGACTAAAAATAATAGTAAGTTTTTTGCTGTGATTTCTGTAAAGCAGACTGATTACTTTATAGTTACCTCATTTCTCGAAATCCTGTGTCTAGCGTAGGAAAATAACAATGGGATAGTTTCTGGGTTTCAATTTGATACCAAATCACTGTTCAGAAATATGCTTTCATGCCTGATTGGACAGGAATTTTGACATAGTATAAAGGGCATAGAGCTTGAAACAGAATTCTGATGTTTTAGCTATAAAGCAACCAAAGGAAGTTTCTTAGCCTTTCTGGGGATTGCTATTTTCTTTTATTAAAAGGTGGATTTGGGTTTATATGGTGCTTTGGTTGGGGAAATCCTTCTGGAGCCAGAAGGCATCAGATCCAGTGGTTGGAGACTGGGCTTCCACCAAGGTCTGGCACTACCATGATCTGTTTCGGCTACTGGCTGTTCTCAGTTTCATTTGTAACGAGTTCTGAGGCTCTGAAAGTTTTTGAAAACCACTGCTATAAAAATTCTTTAAGGCAGCTTTCATTTCTGAAGTCCTCTGTAGAATATAAAATTTGTTTTTTTTTTTTTTTAGAATATAAAATTTGAATCCTTCTGTAAAGCCTGAGTAGCTATTCCTAATTTCCTTCATGTAGCTATTAGCATATTGGATATCCAGGTGTTTGCTGATCTCTGCATTTACCAATAATAATTTGCATCTAGACTTTATATCTCGAGAAGTTTGAGTAAGTGTTCCAGTCCCAGCTTGACAGATTGACAGTCCTTCATAATCATGATAAGCTTAAAAAATGACTTGAGAGTACATTTTAGAAGGGTAACTCACTTGGCTACAGTATTATATTTATTGATTGTGTGCCTTGCCCACTAAAATTAATGTGAGTTACTGTTAGTGTGGTGGGCTAGAAGTCACTTGGCCAAGGGTATGGATAGCCCCTGTGTGGTCTGTAGTTGTGCTTGCCTTCATCCACACCATTAACCTGTAGTCCCCCCTCTTGCAAACTTGAGCTCTTAATAAAAAAGAGGATCAGGCAGGAAAGTATGGGTGAATTCCCAATATTCATGCTATCCAATTAAAGGCAGTCAGAAACATACTCTTAAAACACGAAGGATAGCACAATTTATTAGATACAACTTTTGTAAAAACCAAAACAAGAGGCCACACACCCAAAAAATCTCATCACTACAGTGACAGAAAACGTATCTGAGATGTTTCACTCAACTATTTAATTTCTAAGAATTAACCATCCTCTCCTGGCAAAAATGAAAATGACTACAAACAGAAAAATTCTCCTGCTCCTGAAGGACACTTGAACCAAGGAAAAAAAGATAGTTCTGGTCTAATGTGTATATTTCATCAACATTTTCCGATTTCCGAAGTGGAATTTAGGTAGTTTAGCAGACTGCTTTCTCCAATGAATAGTTTCAACAACTTTAACTAGGAGAGATCCATCTTATTTCTGTGACAGAACCCAGATTTTATCATTTTTGAAGGATTCTTATTTATTCTTACAAGTGGAAAAGTAAGAAAGAAAGAATAAAGATATATACATATATCTTTATATATAAAATATATTTTTATATAATTATATATATATATTTACTAAAAATGAAATTACTATTTTAATAGGCATTTTCTTTAGCTGACATTATGGTTCCAATCCTAGCTTCTGAAGTCCTGATTTGGTAAAATACTACTCCCCTGGTAGACAGATTAGCTATTTTAACTCACTGTCTATGAATCTTTTCTGTGGCAAAGGGATATCATTTATCAACAGAGATATGGGAGAGTTCCCATGGGATTTTGAGCAAGTATATGATTCCTCTTGATCTCATTGGATTCAAGGTGCTCTCTTCAGTTTTAAAAATATGCTCAAGATGTGATTGAAGCCACTTTCCTGACTGCAAGGTCATTTCTAAGGTCAGTCAAAGAGAAAGTTACATGTCAGTGATCTGTCTCTTAACAGTACCAGGGAGGTATCTATAAGTGGCAGGGAAAAAATAACTGACCTTAGGTAAGCTAGCAAGGACTTTGCCAGGCTTTAGATTCTGAACTTCTTAAACCTTGTTGTAAGAAATAAGCTACTTTTAAACCCTTCTGTTGTGCTTCCACAATTCTACAAACATATTTTTATAAATAGCATACCTAATGTTTCATAATTACTTGTTTTCCTCTTACAGACTTGGTAACTTGAATAAGGCAGGAGCTGTGCCTTATCTCATGTGACCAGCACTGAGCCTCCTATGTGGCACATAGTAGATGTCTAATAACTGTTTTTTTTATTTAAATAACTGCTTTTTAAGTGAATGAATGTTACATGTCTCCAAGAGGGAGCTTTATTGGTTCACATGTGGGATAAAGATGAAAACACTAAAGGTTAAAATTTCACATCCAGCAAAGAGCTTTTTGTTTAAATGGGTGAACTATAGAACTATGAATTGTTCTATTGTATGCAAGAATGTTCACTTATTTTATCTCATTTGATCCTCGCTGCAGATCTGGAAAGTTGGATGGACAAATATTACTATTTCCATTCTTCGCATGAAGAAACTGAGCTCTTGCCCAAGTAAATTGTAGCACTATGATCTGATCTCTATGCTTCACCGTGGAGGCTTTCATGAGAGGAGTCAATTTAGACAAATAATGTGTATATATGTCTGGATTCCACCTATCAATTTAATCTTTTGTTTCATCCTTTTTTCTTCCTTCACCATCCTTAGCAAAAGATAAATGAAAGTCATTGTCTTTCCAGACCTGCAATGTTTGGTTAGTGGGAAGCCATTTGCACATTCTTGGGGGATACCTAACAGCGAGCAGGAAGCAATCAGATAGGCTAGGAAGGCATGGCAGCACAGGTGTGTAACTGGTGGGCTGTACTTTTCACCTCTTCCCCTGGGGGTAGCTGGGCTCCTGATTACCCCATGTGAGTTCTCAAAGGAGACCCTGGTTAAGCAGTGCTTTTATGGACACTGGGAGGTGCTTCAGAGATCTGTTTTTTTTTGCATCATTTAAAAAACTTTGATATCATTAATGTACAATCACTTGAACATTATGGGTACTAGACCCCGTTATTATAAAGTCCCCCCCACATACCCCACTACAGTCACTGTCCATCAGCGCAGTAAGATGCTATATAATCACTACTTGTCTTCTCTATAAATACTGCCTTTCCCGTGTCCTCCCCCGCTACATTACGTGTGCTAATCATAATGCCCCTTTTCCCCCCTTATCCCTCCCTTCCCACCCATCCTCCCCAGTCCCTTTCCCTTTGGTAACTGTTAGTCCATTCTTGGGTTCTGTGAGTCTGCTGCTGTTTTGTTCCTTCAGTTTTTGCTTTGTTCTTATACTCCACAGATGAGTGAAATCATTTGATACTTGTCTTTCTTCACCTGACTTATTTCACTGAGCATAATACCATCTAGCTCCTTCCATGTTGTTGCAAATGGTAGGATTTGTTTTCTTCTTATGGCTGGATAATATTCCACTGTGTAAATGTACCACATCTTCTTTATCCATTCATCTACTGATGGACACTTAGGTTGCTTCCATTTCTTGGCTATTGTAAACAGTGCTGCGATAAACATAGGGGTGCATAGATCTGTGTTGTTTTTAAGGAGAGTTCTGTGTAATTGTGTGACCTTGTTATTACACATCACTGGAATAAAGGAATCCTTGAATTTAAAAAATTCAAGCCTTACTATAGTATCTTAAGGATAGTGACTATGCCTTCTTCATCTTTGTATTTTCCAAAGTCTAGTTTTGGGCTTTCCATATAGTAGGTTATAATTATTTGCTGAACAATTGAGGTGCATAGATGCAAACGAGCCTCAAATTTTGCACATTATGTGCTGACACCCCAAATGTCTCTTCCCTTCAACCAATGTTATTACAGGCCATTCATGCTGATGCTGACGTCTAGCCATTGATTCAATTTCAGAAGAAACACCTTTCTTGTCTATCCACCAGTGTTTGTGTAATCTGAACACTTGATCACATTTGCCTTTGTTAAAAAAGGAGAGGAAATTAAGACAATGACAGGAATGATAGGGTGTGCTAATAGTGGTAAACATTGATCTCATTGTATTCCTTGGATTTCAGCTGGTCAGCTCTGTGGTCAACTGTGAAGAAAAGAACAGGCCATTTTCATCAAAGCTTTTTGCCTGAAAAGGGAAGCGTAATTACCGGAACTTTTAGAAAACTCCCCCCAATCCTTTTACAACATGAAAATGTAGTTTGATTTTTGTCCGTTTTAGTTCATAAACATTTCAGAAATATGTTACATAAGAACTCAAGTTAATGGCATTGATTGGGAAGATGACCAATATTTATCACAAAGATCTTTAAAAATGGTGTTTTTTTTTAGAGTAATTTAACAGTTTTCGTAATTATAAAACAGCTTTGTACGGATGGTGTGACTGGGTCTGTATCTAAACCTGGGCGACAGACATTACGGTGCAGCTCACACCCAGCCACTAACTGGGAGGGGCCCGGGAGCAAGTAGCTGGAATGTTCTGGCTCAGAGTTACTCATCGGTACCAACTGAATGGTCTCTGCCCAGGGTTATTTGCCGCTCCTAGACTGAAGTACCAGGAAAGCCTCTGCCACTGATCTGTGGGAAAAGCTGGGTTTTGAAAGGGACGGGTCTAGGAAGAAGGCGCTCAGGGAAGCGAGACAAGCGCCTCCCAACGTTCTTTTACAAAATTTGGAAACTGGGTCTGAGGCTGGAAGTCTTTGCCATTTCTCGTTAAAAATGACCATCAACAGGCAAAATAAAAGGAACTGCAATTTAAATTTTTATGTCACCCCATGGAAAACAGTTGTGTTGTTTTCGGCTATCTCCATGCCAAAGAAATGAAGGCTTCTCCAGAGAGTGGTGTTTCTGTGTAAAAAACGTTAACATTTCGGAAGTTGGACTGCTGAGAAAATTTTCTGGATCACTGGAGTAAAATTCAAAAAAGCTCCCTAAGCGAAACTTCATCACCCAGGCAGTCTCTTCTCAATTGTTTCTATTCAAAGCGTGGCTGGCACCGTTTCCAGGGACAAGCAAAAGTAAACGTTTAGTAAGTAATTATCCAATCGACTGGCCCTTATTTTTCAGCTTATTTCCGTCCGGAGGACCGAGGAAATCTACAAAAGCAGGGGCCACGCTTCCCGGCCGCTGCAGCCGCCGCGGTGTGCGCAGCGGCCCCTACGCCCGTGGCGCTCGGGTCTCGGGGCGGCCGCCCCCGCCCCTCCTGGGTTACCCGCGGCGGCTCAGGGCGGAGCGGCGGGCCGGCGGGCGCAGGTGCGGCGTGGGGGCGGCCCGAGCGCGTCGGTGACACCGCGGGGGGCGGGGGAGGCGCGGCGGCCGCACCCCGCCCTGGGAAGAGCCAGCCAGGTGTGGCTTCGGCGCCGGGTGCCAGCGGGGAGGAGACTCGCGCCCCCAGCGACCAACACCACCTCCCCGCTGCGCCCCGGCCCCTCTGCGCCCTCGCCGCCCTCCGAGCCACAGCTCTTCCTCGCGCTCCTGCTCCGGCCGGTCGCCGTCTCCGGGGCCGACCTCCGCGCCCGCCCGCCCGCCGCGCTCGCAGCGGCCCGGACGGCCCTGGTGGAGACACTTTGCACCCACCCACCCGCCCGGCCCCACTCCCCGGTTTGGGCCTTTCCTCGGACCCCTCCACCGTCTCCGCGCCGGCCCGCCCTCGCTTATGCCTCGGCGCTGAGCGGCTCTCTGAGTGCCCGCCGACATGAGCTGCAACGGAGGCTCCCACCAGCGGATCAACACGCTGGGCCGCATGACCCGCGCCGAGTCCGGCCCGGACCTGCGCTACGAGGCGACCTGCGGCGGCGGGGGCGGCGGCGGCACCACCAGCAGGATGTACTACTCCCGGCGCTGCACCGTCACCGACCAGAACTCGGACGGCTACTGGTGGGTAGCGGGCGGGCGGGCGCGCGGCGTGCCGGGGCTCTCCGCTCTCCCAGCAGAGTCCCAGCCCTGGGGAAGGCAGGGACCCGGCCCTCCTCCGACCGCGAGGAAACCCACGTCCCGAACAGGGGAAGTCTTGCCCGACGTCCCGAAAGCATTTCCTGTTCGCGCTGGGGCAGGACCCAGGTGTCCGGACCCCCAGGGCGCTGCTCGCAGCCGGGTGGCTGGGTGTGCCATCGGGGACCTGCTCCCACGTTTCTCCCTCCCCGCCATTGGGCGCGCGCGGCAACCGGGGAGGGGTCTGGGCCGGGCGCGACGCCGGGCCGCGGGGTCTCGGCTGCCCCCAGGACTGCCTGCTGCGCGGCCCGGCCGGGTTGGCATCCCCTTTGTTTTGGCCGGCAGGTGAGAGGTCAGGCAGGCGGGGCTGCGGCCGCAAACCCAACCCCTAACTGTAACCAAAAGTAAGACTGTAAAGGAGCGGGCGCCAGGCCCGGACTCGGCGCCCCGTGGTCTCTCTTGGCTCATCCCAAGTTCCTGGCGCCCCGAGACCATCCCCGCGGCGGCGGCGCCGGGCTACTCGGCCACCCACGGGCTTTGTGTGGAGGCTGTGCGTCGGCGGGGCAGGGTCCCGTCCTGAGAAGGCCCTGCCGCCGCTTCCCTGCTTCCCAAAGGGACCTTCCCGGCGGGCACGGCCGCCTGGCCCCCGGTCTAGTTCCGCGGGGACAAGCCTGTCCCCCCTCGGTCCGCCGCGCCCTTTGTTTCCCCCTTTTTAAAAGCACCCGACGAATGACCTCAGTGTCCTGGTCGCAGAGCGCGGGCGCCGAGTCCGCTCCTGGAGCAGGCGGGTGTGGGCAGGGGGTGCGGAGGGGAGGGCGCAGCTTTTCCCCCGAGCCTGCCCGAGACCCTGGGGGCCCACGGGGTTAAGGTACCTAGGGAGGCCCCCTGGGAAGAGGGCAGGTTCTGCTGCTCAGAATCATCGCGGAAACCCATCAAGGGAACCGTTCGGGTGGGTGGGGTAAGGGAATTGAGCCTGTATTTACGCAGTCCCGGAGCTGGACTCGGGACACCCACGCGAGCCGTGAGAACTTTGCGCCCTCGGCCCGCAGCTGCCTCGCCCCCAGCAGGCCCTTCCTAACTAGGGTTTTTGGTAAAGAGGCCCGAGTTCCAGAAGAGTATTTACCCTGCCTTGTGGCCTTAGGCTGGGGAGGAGCAACCGGAATACACTCCAGGGTTTTTCTTTCATTGTTTTGCCAGCAGTTTTGAAGGCAGGGACTTCTCGAGTTGCAACATGTTTTCTGCTAAGAATATTAATTAATTAATCTTTTTTCCCCCGGAGCATCTTGATCACTTATATTACATTTTTGAGTTAGCAAAGAATTGTATTAATCTTGGAACTCTTGTTTTGTGAACAAAATGCACCTGGGGATTTCCAGGAAAGATGTGCCAAGCAATAGGAAAAAAAAAGGAGTGAAACTTGGGTTTCTAAGTTTGTCTGAAAACTTGGCCGACCATTTAAATCTGAAACTTCACTTTTACCTGCCCGTCTTCCGGTAGTTGGGAAGTACATTTAGAAAAACCATACATTTAAATGCAAATCAGAATTTGGAAGGATTCTTGAGCAGCATTTCTTTTTGGCATCTTATGAGCCAAGGGTTTTATTATACTATGATTTTAAAAGTATGCCTCTGTTATCCTAGGGTGCCTATCTTTTAAATTGACAATAAACATTATTGTTAATGGAGTATGTTACTCCCCTGGCTTCTTGTAGAAGTGAATTTATAACTAATTAATATATTGGTTAATGAACTGGATAAAGATATATGGTTTATAAGGAACATTACATTTTTGGGGAGGCACCATGTTTGGTCATAATAAATAGGGCATCATTTTTTCTGCTTTTTTTTTTTCCCACAACCTAAAAGCTGTTTATAAACCTGTCAAGTTTTACATCTCTCTGGGAAGGGAAACAGACTCAAGTGAAAAATTACTTAACTTTGAGGAAGGGTGTTTTTTTCTGTGCATTGATGTTGATCTGGCAGAGCGGCTGGGTGGCAGGCCGCGATGGACACTGGAGTCAGCATGTGGCCATTCTTTCCTGATCCAGGTAGTGGAGTTTCCGCCAGCATGTCCCCCAGCAGGTTCTGACCCGAAATGGTGCTTAGCACAAAATAGTTGGCAAATACTTAGTTCTGTATTTTAAAATAATGGCCACTGACTAAAGAGGGACAGGGCATGCACCCATATCTGTTTTCCTGGGGGGGGTTTTTTTTGGTTTTGTGCGCAGGGATTTTTGTGGCACTTGCTGCCTAGAAGTAGGATGCCATCTCTGACCCTGCCCGCTCCTAAATGAATGATGATTAAGAACTTAATAAGTACTTTTCTGACCAAAAGCTTTTCTAAGTAAAGGTTGTTTTGTTTTGTTTTTAAAGCACAAAAACCACTATGAACACCACTGTTTGAATTTAAACTCATGTATTTAAAAATCTTCCACTTTTTTTTTGGCTGCATTAAATTGGCTACTTTTGAAGTAACCAGGATTTGTATGTACTTAGACCTCCCATAAATAAATGAATTTGATGGTGTAGAGACCTCAAATCTTATTTTTCCTTTAAAAGGGGTTTTAAAACATTTCCCTCTGTGCTTTACAGTAATAACATCAATTTTTTTATTATTATTTTTTTATTAAGATATCATTGATATACCATCTTATGAAGGTTTCACATGGGCAACGTTGTGTTTACTACATTCACCCCTATTATCAAGTCCCCCACACACACCCCATTACAGTCACTGTCCCTCAGCGTAGTAAGATGCTATAGAGTCTTCTCTGCGCTATACTGCCTTCCCTGTGACCCCCCCCCCCACATTATGTGTGCTAATCATATTACCCCTTAATTCCTGCCTCACTCCCCACCCACCCACCCACCCTACCCAACCCCTTTCCCCGTGGTAACTGCTAGTCCCTTCTTGGAGTCTGTGAGTCTGCCGCTGTTTTGAGTAACATCAATTTTTAGGACAGTATTATATCTCATTTGTAATTCTTCCTCCTTCCCCCAGCCCATACCTCTCCTTTGTGGCTTCTTTATCTTAGGCTGGGTGGAATCACAGCCTAAGATAATTAAGGCACTAGTAACTAGACTGTATAAACGAAGTGGCATTGAGTTAAACTTTGGAATATTTCAGCTGGTAAAGATAGGTGGGCAGGGAGCATTCCAGGGGGAGAGAGAGCATGAGAAAAGTCCAAGAGGTGGAAAACCAGGAGCAATGAAAATCTCCTTTCTGAGCATTTGCTTCAAGCCGGGAAGCAGTAAGCAGGATAGAATGGGACCAGAGCCTGGGAGACCTTGACTCCATACTCCATGGTGGGGAATATGGATAGGAGGAGGGGAACCATTGCAGGTTTTCCTGGAAGGTATGAAAGGTTCCCTCCATTGAACCTGTTTCCGTGGGAGCAGTGTACAGGGTAGCATGAAATAGGGAGGGCCTGCCACAGGGAGTTGGCTTAGGAAGGCGATGAAATTATGATTTAGGGTTGTTGCAGCGCGACAGGCAAGTAGACACTGCTAGGTAAGGAGGCAGCCCAGCCAAGAATTGGATGCAAGAGGCAAGCGAGAGTCAAAACAGGCTCAGTGTTGGGTGACTCATAGAATGGATAGTCTAAATATTTTTCTGGAAAACAGTTGCAAAGTAAGATTCAGTTTAGCTTGAATATGGCAGATAACATTTACATGGTTATTAAGTTTGGGTAAGCTATATACTTTATAAAAATACCAGATAGTGGTTAATAATAGTCACCATTACCTGGCAAACACCTATGATGTGCCAGGTATGTTATGTATGTTATTTTAGCCTCCTGATAAACTTCCCATTTTTCAGATGGCAAACTGAGGTTAAAGTACTTACGTGACATGGCCTAGGTCACACAGCCACGTAGTATTTGAACTACCTTTAAATCCAGTACACCACAATGGCGCAAGAAACGGTCAAACCTTAGTTAACAGAAACGGCCCTTTTCTACTTGTAAACTCTTCTATCTAATGTGAGTTTTACCTCTTTTTAATCTGTTGCATTCCTGTGAAATACTTATTTCATAACCATTGTATTCTTTCCTGTAGTTTCCATCTGCTTGGGGTAAAAAATCAATATGATGCTGCAATAAGCCAACTAATTATTGGTCAGATCTACGAAACAGCTGTCAAAGTAGTTAATTTTTCCTCTAAATATGGGCTTAATTTCGTTGTTTTTCAGGTGATTGAAGTGTCTTGGGAAAGAATAAAACTGCTGATGCCCCTCATGCCTCCGTGCTGACTACTTGGGTGGAGGAAAGAAGGGCTGGGTTGTGGTTTAGGGAGTCTACTCAACTCTCAGCTAACCAGTCTTTCCAGAAAAGGAGGTTCTAGGAAGAGGGCTTCAGTTTGGAGGCCTTAGTGCTTGGAGCACTGCCCCACCCTCTGCTTTGCTCTTCTTCCCTCTTGCACGCATGGGAAATTGGTCAGGTGTGGTTCTCAGGTTGAAGCCACCGCCCCACAGACCCTAAGCCTCAGTGAGCCTCTGGTTTGAGGCAACATTCTGTAAAATGGTAGTGCAGTCCAATAAGGTACATTTTTTATCACCAACACTTTGGTCTGGAAGGGTCCAGGACCTTCCAAGACCTCATGAATGTGAAATCTACAGTTCATGAAAAAACGATGGCATGTTAGAAAAAGACGACAGCGAATAGGTCTAAGTTTTTGCTTGGATTACAACCCTTTCTTCATCTAGCACCTGAAAAAAATAAAAAAGGAGTAAGCCTCTTGATGGATAACCAGATTTATTTAGGCTTCAGAACAATTGTAAATTTTCTAGGAGGGAAGACATTCAAAATAGAAATGCGGATTTTGGCATTGAATTTACAAGGACCAAATGTTCCTGTGTCGTCCCTGTTTAATAAAGGAAGGGAAGAAATGTTTTTCTGCATTTCCTTATCCCTTCAGTAAGCTTACTTTCATGCTGTTAAAATGTGTCATTCCCATTGAATTGTCCCAAACCGTTATTTTCAGGTCTGGTAGTAATTTTAGGAACCTTTGAAATGCCTTAAACTTAATTAATCAATTTCTTCCCTCCCCTGCGTCCCTGCCCGCCCCCCCGCCCCCCGCCCCCCAACCCCCAACCATCCTCATTCCTTTTTTTAAATTCTCACTCCACCCTCAATTTGCTGCCGGATATCCTTAACTTTATAAGCTGGGCAAAGTTCAAAATTATGAATTGGTGTGAAAAACACGAATGAAAAATAAAAATGAAATCCGAGAATCATGTCGTAGCAGCAGCCGCCGCCTTCCCGGTTAAGAGCGATCTTGCAGGGAGATGGAGTTCCTGCGGGGCTTCGCAGGCGGTACTGGCTTTTTCGAAGCCCTGTCAGCCGCAGGGGTGTGGGTGCGCCTCCTACGTGTTGCAGATGCAGAAACTCCAGGGAGCGTGAGTTTATTTGTTCTAAGTTGCAGGCTGTGCCACCGGAAGTGGCTGAGTAAGGCGTGCCTCTGAGTCCGCCCGACTTCAAAGCCTTCATGAAGTTAATGTTCTATGATCACCCCCACCTCCACTGAGCCAGTGCGAAAATAATAAACATGGAAAAGGGAGCAGAACTTTTTTTTTTTTTAGAGACGGCTTCCAAAACTCCTGGGTGAGGATAAAATGAAGGATCAGAGGAGGTCCCCTTTCTAAGATTTATAGAAAGAAAACCCATTTTTGCAAACTGTTGGGATGGGATTCGTGGGTGGGAGATAAAGGCGCTGCTTGGTTGAGCTTGGAAATCAGGCTGAGATGGTGGTAAGATCCTCAAATCAGGCTTTTCATTTGCCTTTGCTTTTGTTCTACTTTGCTAAACCAAACAGGCATTAAGTACCTTCTATATGCAAAAGTCTGTGTTAGGTAGAAGTGACGGTGACTAAGATATGGGACTTTGCTCTCTAGGAGTGAGCTTGACAGGTGTGTAAATAACTGGTGCTGGATGGGGGCAGAGGTGTGATCAGGCACGTTCAACAAGGCGGCAGCGTTTGGTCTCTTAACTTCCAGGGTAGGTGACATTTCGACAGATAACTTGGTGTGTTTAGTGAGTCTTGGAGGTAGGGTATTGTCTTTAAATGGAGACGTAAAAGTCTTTTTTTTTTCAAACATCACTCAGGCTTTTTGCATTTATTTAAGGTACTTTGAAAAAACTCAACATGGTATATGTGAAAATGCTTGGAACATTATAAGGAGTTAATAAGCAAATAGACTTAAAGATCGATATTACATAATCATCCTGATTTCCAACAATGCCTGTTGAGCTTTTCTGAAGCCATCATTCCATGAACCTGAATACAAAGAGACACAGACACCAATTCCTGCATATGTGCAGGACCCTATGTTGATGGAATGAACAAAAGGAACTAGGACAGAGAGAGATACAGAGATAGAGGTGGGGGGAGGGGAAGGGAAAGAGGAAGGAATAAAAGAAGGAATCCAATGGGAGAGAGTATGTGCACAAAAAGCAGTACAGTTGGGTGGCATGGGCCAAGTGTAAGAACAGTATAGGTTATTATAAGATAATAAAACAGTAACTTTTGAAAAGTATTGTTACCTTGTAATGCATGCCTCTCTTTAAAATATTTGTTTCATTTTTTTTCCTCTAATATTCTTGGCAACAAATGTTAAACTAATGCCTGAAGACAGCTAATTTCCTAGTCTTATTTTTTCAGAAAAATGTTATTTGAAGGTAGTAAAATAAAACATAGAAAGCTCTATAATATGAGCAAGAGTTCATGTGGTCTTTCATTGGATAAAATCCAGAATGCGTTTTCCTTTTAGCCACTGATTAAGGGATCTTTATGTAAACTGTTGGAGCTATTACTTGTTTAAGCAGGTTTTAGAATGAATTTCAAGCAGTGTTTGTGCAGACAGGTTCTTTGTAGTATGAATCATTTATGGCTTTGAAGATAAAACAGCATTTCAGAAAAGTTAAAAACTTTTAAGGACAAAAATTTTTTCAAAGAGCTGTTAATTTTAGTGTAGAACCTATTTTTTAGATTCATTTGGTCCAAATGAGTTGTTCGCATGACATCTTTCTTTCACATGACATCTTGCATCCTCCATGCCACTGAAATGGAATTTAAAAATTGAACTTTGAGCTTGTTAGTTCCATTCCTAACGTGGTTTAAAATCTCTGTACCACTAATGCCTACAAGTATTAGTATGGAAAATTTCTTTAAGACTAGGGATTTTTAAAATACTTGTACACTTGTTAAATTAGTACAGTTATTTAAAATTTATTTCTTCATATGTGATAGAATTTTGCATTTTCTCAAAGTGCGCTTTGTGAATTGAGGAGGAAGCATCATTGCCATTAGACAGAACATAGACTTTTGTATTTTCCAGTAGGAGGAATAAGTTTGGTGGTTTTTGTAAAGCAGAGTTACAGAATGAGTGCGCTGAAGAAATCTTAGATATCATCTAGCTCAGCACATGAGAAAACTGAGGTCTAGAAAATTCCTGATACAAAAAAAAGTTTCTAAAATTGTTATGTGGTCAATAAAAAAACCTGATTTGACTTAACAAGCTTTGAATGACACCCAACTTAAAAAAAAACAAACACTGCACATACTCGCTGAAACAAGCTTTCCTGGCTTTCATGCTGAAAATCCAGCACTGCCCAGTGTTGAATGTCTGATGCTGGGCTGATCTGATGGGTTGAAATCCTGCCTGTGCTTCCTTCTTGATTTATGTGCAGCCAGTTCTGTGTGGATTCTTTGTTCGGCCAAGACAAGCAAATTGAGATGTGGGGTGGATTCTTTGCCCAGTTACTGACCCTCAGCGGGCCTGCGTCTCTTTTGCTCTGGCTCGTTTTGATAGACTGAGCTATTGGAATAGCGGCCACCTGGTTCCCCTTCTTACTAGGTCTGTTCCCTAAAGGTGTTCTTAATCCACCTCAGACTGAAGTGAGATTCTTACAGATGAAAGACAGGATAGGTAGATCTTGCTTTGAGAACCAGATGCCGTCCTGAAGTTGTGTGTAAGATGACATTTGTGTACTTTTCCTATAGACTAATTGCAATACTAAGGAGTCTTCATTACATTGTTCTAATGCTTTAGCTTTTCACTTTTTTGACCCTTAAAGAGATCTGATTTTTGTACATTTCACTCTCCTATACAGTTGTTAATCTGTTTACTGAAATGCCAAGTAAAGCAATAGGGTTTTAGTGGATATCAGGGGCAGGTACGGTGACCAGTGCAAGCCCTTCAATAAAGCATGAAGATTTCTTTTTAGTGTTATTAATAACATATGAAGTTACCTGTTTTTTTAGTTCAAATGTAAGTAAGTGAGGGGAAGGAGATGAGATGACTTATCTCTGTAGGAATGCCAGCTGTTTTCTAGAAGTAAGAATGTCTTCCAAAAGTAGGAAGGAGCAAGAAATGTGTAGAAAGTCCACCAATATTTTAAGCCAACATTTGATTGCCTCATCTCTCTTTCCTGGATACAGTTCATTTCTAAATGTCATGTAACTACTCCAGTAGTTGGGTAAAAACAAAGTTTCAAATGATATTTAGTGTTATAAACTTAAAGACTTGTATGTACAGTTTGGTCCATTCATTCACAACTGAGTCTGGCCTCCCTGCTTTGTTTTTTTTAATACCTAATTTTTATTTGGGGATCTTTTTAGATTTACAGAAAATTTGTAAAGTTCACACATTCCACTCCCCACCTTCCCCTCTCTGCCTGAGTCTTACAGCTCAGTTTGTGATGTAGCATGCATTCTCAATGTTTAAGGGACTCTGATGTCCCTTTGTGCTAAGGGGTTGATTGCCCTTTCAGTCATATGCTGGGGATTGGCATGCTCTGTGGGAATCACCCTCTGAACCACATTGCCCAATGGAATTCTTAAATGTGCCAGAAGTACTCTCATCCACCTTCATTAAAGAACACAGATGTAATTACACAGGACCTTCCCAATTCCATATCCATCCAAGGGGTTCTAATGATAGTGTCTGTATTTCTTAATTTTTTTCCTTTGTCTCTTGAATTTCTTTCTTATGATTCTAAGTCCATTGGAATTCTGCACAAGTTCTGACAACTGATGTAGTCCTGTTTATATCTCAGTAATAGGAAAAGCGTGCCCGATTTCCTGCCTAATTCTGAGTGGGAGAAAGAGAACGGCTGTATTCCTGGGGTGAGGGGTGGGGCATCCTGGTTTGGATGGGTGGGCAGTTCAGGCTGTGCCTGGGCCTGCCTGGAGGAGCCGAGTCATCTGGGAGCGGTTCCCAGGGAGAGCTTGTTTCCTCTCCCATAAGCCTGTGGCTGGTGTTGGCTTGTTGGGGAGCCTTGCTTGCAGGGAGGTGCAAATAGGTGGCTGGGAGAGAAAGGCAGTGCTTCCCCAATGTGAGATGACTCGGAATCAGGTGCTGTGGGACAAGTTTTCCACGTCCTTGTGATTTTACCCTATTTATGCATAGTACAGCTTCTGATTTTTCAAACGTTTTTCTTCTTAAACAGTGAAATTATTTCTTAAAAATACACAGACATGCCCCCCCCCACCACACACACACAGAAGAGAAAGTCTAGCTGTCACCTGCAGGCATAGGCCAGCCCTGGCTGAAGGACTGGGGGGCTCTGAAGCCCGGTGTGGAACTCAGACTCCCTGTAGCACATTCATGAGGCCTTTGCCCAAACATTAAACAATAATTTAATATGTCTTAAATCTTAAATCTCTCTTGAGCTAAGTTATAGCAGGTTGCCCTGCAGCATGCTGTATCTTGGCAAATTAAAAACTAAGACTTTTATTATACTTTGCTCTTTTTTACTTATATCTGGAGCAATGTAATTCCTGTAATCTATTCTTTAAAATAAGGGACATTTACAACATTATTCTTAAAGACCACTGCACTGCTGTTTTAAGGTTTCTGCCCCTCATCTTTCAGAAAAGAGCTTCGTTTGAAATGTACTCCTAGACATATCACCCTTGTAGAGAAAAATATTCTTGGGTCATCTTGAAAGGAAAAGTGGCGTGGTTTTGTATTAAGGATATTTAAATTTCCCATCACTTTCTTCATGCTGCTATTTCTTTACCATTATTGTCTTTTACTGTGATTGCAGAAAGTATTTTTGTAGAGCAAGCTTTTCTCGTCTCCTACTCTCCTTAGCCGGACTTGCCAGTGGAAACTTCATGCTGTGGGTCTGATGCCTTGAGGTCTTCCCCTGAGGGATTGGGGTGTTGGGGGCTTGGCATTAAGCACCTTTGTGAGATGAAGTAGGAGGGGTTGATAGATAAGCTGCCAGAAATGTGTTCTTACAATTAAAAGTATTATTAGTGGACTGAATTTTGGACCTAGAGAAAAAAAAATTGCAGTGACAGGCATTATTACGCTGATTAGTAAAATTTGAAAAATTCTGCAGATTAGAAAACAGTATCCTATCAATTTTAAATGATCTGATTTTGATAATTGTACTGTGGTCATGTAGTTGAGTGTCTTTGTTCTTTGGAAATACATGCTGAGATATTTTGAGATGAAGGAGCATGATTATTCCCAAATGGTTCAGAAAAGGTTTATATACAAAAATAAATACACACAGAAGGAAAGAGAGGATAAAGAAGGTGTGGGTAAAATTGCAATATTTCCAGAATCTCTCGCCTGGCCTTAGTGCATCTCCATATCAATAGGTGATTACAAGGGTGTGGGGATCAAGGGTCTATTTGGACCAGAGAGGTTTGGTGGGTTCCCTTTTTTACAACCAGGTTGCTAGAAACACGGGTGAGCAGAAGTGGACAACTGCTTGTAAGCAGTAAATGGGTTTCTCCCACTTTATTTCTCCCTTTGACTGAGTTCGGCTTCCAAGGTAATTTGCCCAGGGCTGGGAACTTATTTCTCCCACCCCCCACTCCTGCCCCCTGAGTTACAGAAGGAAACATGGAAAATGTTACCAATTGGGGAATCTGGGCGTAGGGTTGACAGGAGTGCTTTTGTTTCTTGTTTGCAACTTTTCTGAGAGTTTGAAATTATTTCAAACTGAAAAAAAATTCATGTCTGTTTTCTTTGTGTTTGCCTCATCAGTCAAACTGGTACGATGTCTAGGCATCAGAACCAGAACACCATCCAGGAGCTCCTGCAGAACTGCTCGGATTGTTTGATGCGGGCAGAGCTGATTGTGCAGCCGGTAAGCTTGCTTATTCTCCTAAAATACCATCCACACCAGATTTTGTTCTCACTTTGTTTTTAGACTCACCTCCTCGACCTGTAGTACATCCTTATTCACTGCCGTCCTTCGCATGTGTGCTGGTTCAAGATGATCTTTTTGCAAAACAGATGGAGAGGGATGTGTATTTTTTCAACCTAATTGGTTTCAACTTAACGTTAGTTTAACAAGGAGACCAGTTTTTGAAGTTTTTTTCAACAAATGTCTATTATACACAGAGTCCACCCTTTTGTAATTGCAACAACCTGTTGTCACTTACATAATTTTGTAAACTTTCTTCTTTCTAGAAATGCAAGCCAACATGTTTATGTTATTGGATTTTGATGTATACTGTCAATTAAAAAAAATTTTTTTAGGAAAGATTACCATATTGTTGAGAACAATTCTGTTTGAGAAACATAAAGGAAAAATAAACAATTGAAAATTGAGGCAAAATGGTATCACAGATGAAAGCCTCATTATTTTTGTTGATATTACTGAGGTAGCTTAGGATCGTATTGAAACATGCTTATGGATCAAAGGGACCATGAGATTTTTTTGTGCAAAGTTTTTATTTTAAAACACTGTAGTATTCACTTTGCTCCCTGTTTGCTAAAAACATGCTAGAGAATAGTAGCAGCGTGGCCACCTTTTCTATCCCTTCCCTGATGTATTGTACCTCTTCAGCAGAGGAATTGAGTACCAGTTTCACCGCTGCTGATATTAATGTAGTGGTTAAACCTGGAATCTGACTTTTATCACAAAGGACCCCTGTTAAAATATAAAGAGGGATTTTAAGTTGATTTATGTGTTCTGTTTGGAGAATATGTTAATGTTCTAATTTCTTAATTTTAGATACTGTATGTGTTCTAGTTCTGTTTTATTTCATCTGGTTAAAAAAAATAACTTCACTTCAGTTCTTATAAAAAATATTTGGGGCCCAGCAAACTAGACTGGTTCTAGTTCTTGTTTCAAGTCTCTAGTTTGAAACATACTTCACTTAATTTTCACCCCAGTGGCATGATTCCTTTGTATAAAGCAAATGAGGAGGCACCAGTGACTTAATATTGTTAACACATACACATCCCAGGCCTGGACATGATTTGTCATGGCTGTAGATACATTTTACATGTAGACCTAAAGTTTACATGACATCCAGTTCTCAGTTCATTTTTATTTATATGCTTTGAAATGTAACAAAGTTAGGGAAATGTATGCTAATGTTTGCTAACATTTCTATCTAGAGAAATAAGGTTCATTTGGCTAACGCTGAATGAAAACAGCAGTTGTAAAATTCTAGAGAAGGTTCATATATGGCACTGAAGCAATAGTCTTTTGTATACATACAGAGGAAGTGTCTTTAAAAAACAAAACAAAATGTTTTTATTTTAAAATAATTATAGTCTCACAAGAAGTTGTAAAATAATACAGAACAGTTTCCTAGACTCATCACCCAGCTTCCCCCAAAAGTGACCCCTCACACAGCTATAATACATCATCAAAACCAGGAAGTTGATTCGCTCAATGCAATGAATTGGCTTTCTTTTTAAGAACTGAAAAGTTGTGTTCCCAAAGAGGCAAGAAAAGCTCAGTTTGTATGTAAAAGACCTTAATCCGTTAACGGTACATTGTTCTTATTACAGTGACATTCCCATTAGATGGGTTGTGTACAGCTATGATAGGCATTTAGCATATAGAGAAGCAAGGGAAAAGAGAAGCATTCTGTAAGTATGTTTTTAACAACCTAATGAAATGTAAAAGATTGTCCACAAATTTTCGTTCATGCATCTCCCTATATTTACCTCCCTGTCTCAAATTAATAAGATAATTTTCAGTTGGAAATTATTTGCAGTTACATGCAAAATGGAAACTTACAGTATTTCTTAAGTTTACAGCAAAGGCTTTTGCTTCCATTAACACACATGATGTATTTCTTTCCAGCGTTGTGTGTTTCCTTCACGTGAGTTTTTTCTTTTAGGAACTGAAATATGGAGATGGAATACAGCTGGCTCGGAGCAGAGAACTGGACGAGTGTTTTGCTCAGGCCAATGATCAGATGGAAATTACTGATAACTTGATCAGAGAGATGAGGCAGATGGGCCAGCCTTGTGACGCTTATCAGAAAAGGTATTGAATGCGGACAGGCCTCCTGAAGAAGGATGTTGCACTGGTTACACTCAGTCCTGTGCCAGGTCTTCCCCCGAAGGAAGCCTTAAGGAAAGGCCCCCGTACTGGGTATTTTGTAGCCTCGTGTATCTCTAATACAAAGTGACTAAAAGCACCACTGCCATCTTTTGTGGAATCACAAAGCTGCCATGAAAAGAATAAAACAGACCTGTGGAAAAGAGTGTGTTTCCTGGGAGGAGTTGAGGGTGTTATGAGATGGTAACTGTGCCTCCCTTCAGGGGCCACACAGGCTTTTGGCATACAGCACGTGACTTTGAAGAGTAATGTCAAGTCAGCTTAGTTTGATGAATACAAAAATGAGACTGTTAGAGTTGGCCATGCAGTTGAACACAGAGACGTGTAGTCTGATTTTGCCCAGGATAGTGGGACAAACAGTTCCCCGGATGAAACACATGAGAAAGGTTAGGCAATGCCAGTTTAGCTCTCGGTGATGCTTCAGGCTTCGAGTCACATGGTAAAGGAGCACGTGCTTCAAATCAAACATTTGTGACCCCCATACTACACAAAGGAGACTCAGAAATTTGCCTAGAACGTGTTTGCATAGGCTGTTTTCCTGCAATGGTGTAATTGTTCTTTCCTTTCAGACTGCTTCAACTCCAGGAGCAAATGCGAGCCCTTTATAAAGCCATCAGTGTCCCTCGAGTCCGGAGGCCCAGCTCCAAGGGCGGTGGAGGGTATACCTGTCAAAGTGGCTCCGGGTGGGATGAATTCACCAAGTGCCTCACCAGCGAGTGTCTGGGGTGGATGAGGCAGCAGAGGGTAAGCAGCTTCTGAGGGGACGGGGTTGGCTCTCACACGCCCACGCACGGGTAGACCAGGTGTACAGAACGCAGCAGGGCCAGGCCCAGTGGCCTGGCCACAAACAGTGGTCTGGACTTCAAAATGTTAACAAATTGGAAGACTGGGAACACAGTAAAACTGGATTTTCTGGTTTGGGATCATTGGCTGCTTACCTTATATTTTTGAAGTGTCGGTTGTCTTGTTGTGCAATCATGACATCACTGGTGTGGGAGTGAAGTAAAATAATGGCCACAGAAGTCGGCGCTGAGCCTTTCCCTGGAACTGGAGTTTCTACCAAGTAGTTCTCAGTGCTAATTATCGTTCTGTTGCTTTATGGTAATCATGTGCTGTAATGGGCAGGTGGCAGTAGAGCTCTGACATAATCATGTAGACGGGAATTTTATGATGACAGCCTGATACGAATGAATTGTCCTGCTCTTGAGAAGGTGGATGTGTTAGAGTGATGTATCATGCAGAGGTCATTTGTTACACGATGTGGTTGTGGTTATAAGAAATACTAGTTTTATTACTTGGACCAATTTAGCAGTGGTTCTAAAGTTTCTCAACCACTTAAAAATGTTTGTATGGGGTGATGGCTTATGGGACTAAACAGTCATTCATTCAGTTAACCTTTTCTCCCACTTGGTACAAAGACTGTATTGCAAAAGGTGGGGCTTATTAAAAAGTCAGTTATAATCCCAGGAACCTAAATACAAACCTATTTGCATGTTTTCAAATTCCCTCTCATCTTTGACCACACAATTTCCTGAGCATTTTATATGTATGGAGACCATGCTAGAAAATTCAAGTCCAAAACTTATGTTCATATAGCCCTGAAAATGAGTATTTATTGAAGAAAACAAGAAACATCCTAATGCTGAATTTCTACCCACAGCAGCATGGGGTTAATTGCCATATTTGAGTTGTAATAAAATCCTGCTCAGATATTGGGGAAAGGGGTGGCCCTCCAGCTCACCATGGAATGGGGCTGTCAAAAGAAGGCTTGGCAGAGCTAATGGGGCTTGATCACATCATAAGGGTCAGTGATGTTAGACGAAACAACCTTTGAACCAAATTACTCAGGAAACATCAGATCCCCTAATTTCTTCTTAGTCAGTATGACAGTTATATAAAATGACCGCTCATAATTTGTCATTTTCTGTGTTCATGTTGGGTGTAGCTTTATAAGAAGCCTTTGTAGCAAAGAGTCAACAGTTTTAAATTTCAGAAAATCGCATTATCACGTGGACTCATTTTCTGTCCTGGGTGGTGGGTGGGTGAGGGGACCATTTTCTTTCTTTTTTTTTTTAATATAATTTATTTTATTATCATTAAGAGGGGACCATTTTCTAATAGATGCAATTGATGAGCACTGCTTTTCAGATCAGTTGGCCCCATGGATTCAGACAAACTCCGTGCAGTTTTATCACTTAACTGCCGGTTGTCATGGGCGCTGTGCCTCTTATCCCTCCCCACCCACCCCTCCGCCCCGGCATAGCCTGCATTCCTCCTCTCAATCCCAGGAGACCTAGCTGCAGACACAGCTGATAAGAGAGAGCAGTGTCCTCTGCAGTCACCCACAGCCCATGCCAGGTTTTTGTTTTGTTTCCCTGCTGATGGACGGGTCAGATACTATACACCTGGCTGGTAATGAGGGGTGTGAGCAGGAGACTGGTCATCTCATTAACTTCGCAGTGCACTCACTTGTTTCTGTTTTAAAGCTGAAATGAGCTCAGGGAGAGGAAGGTCAAAGTCCTGAGTAACTTTCAGTCATCTGATACTGAAATGGCTCCCCTTCTTGAAGGCTTGCCAAGTCTCTTAGAACATGTGTGTTATGTTCTTGCTGCAGTGCCAGACTGAAATGTTTGCCCTTGGCATGGCTAAGAGGTGACACAGGTAGGTGATTTGGAAATTTACGTGAGCTCATACAAAAGAAAGACAAGATAATAGATTTGGCACAGTATGAAACTTATGGAATAATATGTTACATTCTTACCTGTGTGGCATTCTTCAATTTGAAGTAGTGGAGACTCAAATTAGAAAGTAAGTCAAATTTAATTTTTAAGAAGCTAACATAAATCCACCATCTTAGTATCACCAGCATTCATTGAAATTAAGGTATTGAGTATCTATAGTAACTTCTCTTTGGAATGGGTCATAGGAAGTTTTGCATCCTGAAAGGTAATAGTAAATGCTCTATTTAAAGGGTCAATAATTCCATCAACCAAAACAATTTAAAGAAATAAACAATGGAAAGTACTTTTAGGTCCGCTATATAGCCTGGGAAGTAGTACATGATTGAACTTAATGAACTATTTTTTGATGCACATTTAAAAATGACTGAATATAGAAACTTCTGTCAATATTTTATAACATCTCAGACATCAGGATGCACACGTACTGTATGCGCACACACATGCCACTTGCATGTGCACAGGTAGATTTTTTTTTTTCAGAGGTCATGATCTAGCTTTCAAGGACCTCATCTCTGAATCATCTCTCCTTAGCCCATCTTGAACTGGGCCAAACAATTTGACAGAAGTTATTTGGCAACCCCCATTAGCTATTTGGGAATTCCAAGCCTTTCTACAACTTTTTTTGGCTTCAAAAAATGTCAGATGTTTACATCTTCAGTTTTATATGAATGGAAGCCATGTGTCTCCATTGGTACTCGGAGCCCTGATGCTGTAGTGAGGTGAATCAGACGCAAAGGATGGGAAATGAAGGGAAAACTCTCTCTTTCCCTTGGCAGGCGGAGATGGACCTGGTGGCCTGGGGTGTGGACCTGGCCTCAGTGGAACAGCACATCAACAGTCATAGAGTCATCCACAATGCCATCGGGGACTATCGCTGGCAGCTGGACAAAATTAAAGCCGACCTGGTACTTAACATGTTGTGTTTTAGAGTCTTCAGAAAGCATACTGAAGGATTGTGTAATTATTGGATCCCAGGACATTTTGTCTGAAACTTTAGTCTATTATTTCTTTCCCAACAGATTGGAAATTTTTAAAAATCCCATGTCATAAGTGGGGAAGTGGAATCAGATAGACTTATTAGAGACAATGTTAACATTTGAGGAGGAGGTGAAAGGCTTAGGGCAGACACACATATTTGTGTGCAGTTTGCAAATGAGTATATTTTGGGGAAGGCTAGTTCATTTCTGCAGAAAGCAGAGCATCTCTTCAAGTAGAAAAATGTGACAATCATATAGCTTTGTGTCCTTGGTGAATCCTTCCCTATGTAGTAATTAAAATGTATTTCTAATAAAGGAAATCATGCCTCATCCTGACACTTTGCTGAAAAGACTGACTTGAAGCTGGGTTGAGAATTATAGCATAAAATATTCACTTGATTTTAAGTGCTTGGTTCCCCCCCAACCCTCCCCCTTCCCTGCAATTTAAAATAACTGTTTTACTTAGACCGGATATACTCATCCTCACTTCTGTGGGGTTTTTTTGCCTTAGTCTTGTCCGTATGTGTATCTGACCACATTTCTCCCTCTTTTTTCTAAGATCTAGGGAGTCATAAGTTGTATTTGCAACCTTTTTGTTTTTTTAATAACAAATGAGTCTTTAAGTGACAGCAGTCAGCTCTTTACTTTTGGAGCCAGTACTGCCCTGCCAGTGAGGGTTTGCCTTCAAGGGAACTGGGAGAGGCTCCCTGTGGGGAAAAGATTTCATAGAGCAAATGCTTCATATCTCCCGAGGAATCTAAGTCAGTATCTGGCAATAAAGGAGGTTTAGAAGGGCTGCTCCTTCTGAATAGACCCACAAGGGGAATTAAGTAATTACCTGCTTTTTGTGTTCTAGCGTGAGAAGTCTGCAATCTACCAGTTGGAGGAGGAATATGAAAACCTGCTGGTAAGTCAGCTTATTTCTTTCTTTCTTTTTTTTCTTTATTAAGGTATTATTGATATACACTCTTATGAAGGTTTCACATGAAAAAACAATGTGGTTACTACATTTACCTATATTACCAAGTCCCCACCCATACCCCAATGCAGTCACTGTCCTTCAGTGTAATAAGATGCCACAGATTCACTATTTGCCTTCTCTGTGCTACACTGTTTTCCCTGTGACCTCCCACACCATGTGTACTAAACAAAACACCCCTCAGTCCCCTTATCCCTCCCTCCCCACCCACCCTCCCACACCCCTCCCATTTGGTAACCACTAGTTCCTTCTTGGAGTCTCCAAGTCTGCTGCTATTTCGTTTCTTCAGTTTTGCTTTGTCATTATACTCCACAAATGAGGGAAATCATTTGGCACTTGTCTTTCTCCACTTGGCTTATTTCCCTGAGCATAATATCCTCCAGCTCCATCCATGCTGGTGCAAATAGTAGGATTTTTTTCTTTCTTATGGCTGAATAGTATTCCACTGTGTATATGTACCACCTCTTCTTTGTCCATTTATCTACTGGTGGACACTTAGGTTGCTTCCATATCTTGGCTATTGTAAAAAGTGCTGCAGTAAACATAGGGGTGGGGTGCATATGACTTTTTGAATCTGAGAAGTTGTATTCTTTGGGTAAATTCCAAGGAGTGGGATGCCCGGGTCAAATGGTATTTGTATTTTTAGTTTTTTGAGGAACCTCCATATTGCTTTCCACAGTGGTGAACTAGCTTACATTCCCACCAGCAGTGTAGAAGGGTTCCCCTTTCTCCGCATCCTCACCAGCATTTGTTGTTCTTAGTCTTTTGGATGGTGGCCATCCTTACTGGTGTGAGGGGATATCTCATTGTGGTTTTAATTTGCATTTCCTTGATGATTAGTGATGTGGAGCATCTTTTCGTGTGTCTGTTGGCCATCTGAATTTCTTCTTTGGAGAATTGTCTCTTCATATCTTCGGCCCATTTTTTAATTGGGTTATTTGCTTTTTGGGTGTAGAGGCTTGTAAGTTCTTTATATATTTTGGATGTTAACTCCTTGTCGGATATGTCATTTACAAATATACTCTCCCATACTGTAGGATGCCTTTTTGTTTTGTTGATGGTGTCCTTTGCTGTACGGAAACTTTTTAGTTTGTTGTAGTCCCATGAGTTCATTTTGGCTTTTGTTTCCCTTGCTCGAGGAGATGCGTTCAGGAAGAAGTTGCTCATGCTTATATTCAGGAGATTTTTGCCTATGTTGTCTTCTAAGAGTTTTATGGTTTCATGACCTACATTCAGGTCCTTGATGCATTTCGAGTTTACTTTTGTGTATGGGGTTAAACAATAATCCAGTTTCATTCTCTTGCATGTAGCTGTCCAGTTTTGCCAACACCAGCTGTTGAAGAGGCTGTCATTTCCACATTGTATGTCCATGGCTCCTTTATCATATATTAATTGACCATATATGGTTGGGTTTATATCAGGGCTCTCTAGTCTGTCTGTTCCATTGGTCTATGGGTCTGTTCTTGTGCCAGTACCAAATTGTCTTGAGTACTGTGGCTTTGTAGTAGAGCTTGAAGTCAGGGAGCATAATTCCCCACGCTTTATTCTTCCTTCTCAGGATTGCTTTGGCTGTTCGGGGTCTTTTTTGGTTCCATAAGAATTTTAGAATGATTTTCTCTAGTTCGTTGAAGAATGCTGTTGGTATTTTGATAGTAATTGCATTGAATATGTAGATTGCTTTAGGTAGGATGGCCGTTTGACAATATTAATTCTTCCTATCCATGAGCACGGGATGTGTTTCCATTTACTAATATCTTCTTTAATTTCTCTCATGAGTTTCTTGTAGTTTTCAGAGTATAGGTCTTTCACTTCCTTGGTTAGGTTTATTCCTAGGTATTTTATTCTTTTTGATGCAACTGAATGGAATTGTTTTCCTGATTTCTCTCTCTGCTAGTTCATTGTTAGTGTATAGGAATGCCACAGATTTCTGTGTATTAATTTTGTATCCTGCAATTTTGCTGAATTCAGACATTAGATCTAGTACTTTTGGAGTGGATTCTTTAGGGTTTTTTATGTATATGTCATCTGCAAACAATGAGTTTAACTTCTTTCTTGCCAATCTGGATGCCTTTTATTTCTTTGTGTTGTCTGATGCCATGGCTAGGACCTGCACCACTATGTTGAATAGAAGTGGGGAGAGTGGGCATCCTTGTATTGGTCCCGATTTTAAAGGAAAAGCTTTCAGCTTCTCGCTGTTAAGTATGCTTTTGGCTGTGTGTTTGTCATATATGGCCTTTATTATGTTGAGGTACTTGCTCTCTATACCCATTTTGTTGAGAGTTTTCATCATGAATGGGTTAAGTATGATGTTGGCTGTGCGTTTGTCATATATGGCCTTTATTATGTTGAGGTACTTGCACTCTATACCCATTTTGTTGAGAGTTTTCATCATGAATGGATGTTGAATTTTGTCAAATGTTTTTTCAGCGTCTATGGAGATGATTGTGTGGTTTTTGTCCTTCTTTTTGTTGATGTGGTGGATGATGTTATTGATTTTCGAATGTCGTACCATCCTTGCATCCCTGGAATAAATCCTACTTGATCATGATGGATCATCTTTTTGATGTATTTTTGAATTTGGTTTGCTAATATTTGTTGAGTATTTTCGCATCTATGTTCATCAGGGATATTGGTCTGTAATATTCGTTTTTGTGGTGTCATTGCCTGGTTTTGCTATTAGACTGATGCTGGCCTCATAGCATGAGTTTGAAATATTCCTTCTTCTTCTACTTTTTGGAAAACTTTAAGGAGGATGGGTATTAGGTCTTCACTGAGTGTTTGATAAAATTCAGCGGAGAAGCCATCTGGTCCAGGCGTTTTGTTCTTAAGTAGGTTTTTGATTACCAGTTCAATTTTGTTGCTGGTAATTGGTCTCTTGAGATTTTCTGTTTCTTTCTGGGTCAGCCTTGGAAGGTTGTATTTTTCTAGAAAGTTGTCCATTTTTTCTAGGTTATCCAGTTAGCATGTAATTTTTCATAGTATTCTCTAATAATTCTTTGTATTTCTGTGGTGTCCGTAGTGATTTTTCCTTTCTCATTTCTGATTCTGGTTATGTGTGTAGACTCTCTTTTTTTCAAGTCAGCTTATTTCTCAAGCCTCTGTGTTCAGTTCATTTCAGGTTCATAGATGGGGAGCACCACCTGGGGTGAGGCACCTGCTAGGTGTTACATCTGGTGGCCCCAGATGTACCTGGAAGTCTACTTAGGGACCTGTAGGTGTCAGTTTTGTTTCTACTGCTGTGTTTCTTTCAGAAGTGAAACACACTTCTGATATGTGTGTGTTTTAAGATTTTTTCTGAAGGCATACCTGGTGCTTTTCTTTTTGAAACTTATCACATAAATCACACTTGTTGAATGCTTACAAAGCAATAAAACTTTTCCACTTGTGAATTGCAGCCTTTTTATGAAGTATAAGCCAAAGCGAGACTTGTTTTCCTTAGTTTACCAGACCATCACCATCATTTTATGACATACTTTGAATCAGTTATTTGACTCGTAGGAAGAAGGGACATTTCCATGTTTCTGCCTATTTGTGCCACCCTAACTTCACTCTCAGTATTTCCTTGTTGGTGGTGATACTCTAAATAACATGGCTAGTACTGACACAGTAGTTTTCCCATTAGGTCTGGGGTGTGACCAATGACACCTTCAATCTTTAGAGTGTGGGAGAAGGCAGAAAAGCTTGATTTATCTTTTTAAGAATCCATTTCCCCTTTTATAGTGTAAAACTATTTATTGAACCCAAAGAGCAATACCTGAATCAAGACCCTTGTGGATTAGGCTGTTTCACTGAATCTAAGCTTGCTCACTTGTTCATTTTAAGTTTGGACGGGTCTTTTTCACATCCCAGATGGTCAGTGAATGCAAGAGAGAGGTTAATGTTTTACTGATTCTTGGGATTTTTTTTTTTTTTTTTTGGTGAAAGGGACCATCCAGGTTATCTATAAGTCTGCAGAGAGCATGTTAATCTGCATACTGTTTCCTAATGCTGCTTCTGAACTTGCTGTGCAGAAAGCATCCTTTGAGAGAATGGATCACCTGCGACAGCTGCAGAACATCATCCAGGCCACATCCCGCGAGATCATGTGGATCAATGACTGCGAGGAGGAGGAGCTGCTCTATGACTGGAGTGACAGGAACACCAACATAGCTCAGAAACAGGAGGCCTTTTCGGTAAGCTCATCCCGGGAGGGGTAGATGCTTGCCTCAGGCCGCTGCCTTGGAGGGTTCCTGTGCAGGTGAACGGCCTTGTCGGAATTTAACCAGCCACTTATAACTCAGCCTTGGTGGAAATGGTCATGGAAAACCATTCCTTTCTGAAAGCTTTTCAGTGGCTTAAGTAGGGGCAGTATGTTGTTTAACACCCCAGAAGACAGCAGGCAGGGTAAGAATTAGTTCATTCCAATATCCTGTGTGTGTGTAGCGCAGGAGTATGGTGGATGAAGACCTAGAATTAGGAAATCTCAGCATTACTTGTCCCTCTGTGAATTTATACAAGACATGTCACCAGTCTGGCCTCAGATACTGGACAATCTCAGACATATTTTCTGGTCTTAAAACTGCTTTGATTTTTTTTTTTTCTGTTCACTTGCTGTATCTTTTTTTTTTTATTGAAGTATGGTTGATACACAATCTTATACTGGTTTCAAGTGTACAACACAGTGGTTCAACAGTTACCCATATTATTAAATCATCACCCCCACTAGTACAATTACTACTTGTCAACATAGGAAGATGTTATAGAATCATTGTCTGTATTCTCCACACTGTACTACTATCCCCATGACAAATTTGTATTATGATTGAGAATTTTTGTGTCCTTATGCCCTCCTCAGCCTCCCCACCCACCCCAGCCCCTCTGCAATCGTAACCACTAGTCCCTTCTTAGTGACTATGAGTCTACTGTCTTGTTCATGTTGCAAATAGCAGTATGTCTTTTTTATGGCTGAATAATATTCCATTGTGTATGTATATATGTACCGCCTCTTCTTCATCCATTCATCTATTGATGGACAATTTGGTTGCGTCCATAAATTGGCTATTTTACATAATGAGTTCATAAACGTAGGGGTGCATACACCTCTTCAAATCAGGGATTTTGTTTTCTCCAGGTAAATTCCTAGAAGTGGAATTACTGGGTCTTATGGTAGTTCTATTTTTGTTTTTTTGAGGAACCTCCATACTGCTTTCCACAGTGGCTGCACCAATTGACGTTCCCACCAACAGTGTTAAGAAGGGTTCCCTTTTCTTCACATCCTCACCAGCACTTGTTATTTCTTGTCTTTTAGGTAGTGGCTGTATGAAGTGATCTCATTGTTGTTTTTATTTTAAAAATACTATGATTCTTGAGGAAACCATAACATGGTTCTTTGGCATTGTTCATTTCCAAATTGCAGTTTTGTGTTTAATTTCCTTTAAATACTGCAGAAGTGATGGAAGGCTAATGGTGACTTGCTCTAAAGGATTCATTTCTTTCATTCACAGATACGCATGAGTCAACTGGAGGTTAAGGAAAAAGAGCTCAATAAGCTTAAACAAGAAAGTGACCAACTTGTCCTCAATCAGCATCCAGCTTCAGACAAAATTGAGGTAGCCTTCATAAGATTTACATTTTTATTAGGGGAAAAAAAGGGAAACTTTTCATAAAGTAAGGGTATACAAATGAATTGTTTGTATCCATCCTAAGTCAATGACAAGTTTAGTTTGGATTTTAGGATCAACACTCTAGACCAAAGGTTGGCAAGCTTTTTCTGGAAAGGACCAAATAATAAATATTTTAGACTTGCAGTCCATCTGGTCTCTCTTGAAATTACTTAACTTTGCCATTGTGATGTGAAAGCAACCACAGCAATATATACGTGAACGTATGACTGTGTTCCAATGAAACTTTATTTATATATGCAGGCAGCAGGCTGGATGTGGTCCTGAGGCTGTAGTTTGCTGACCTCTGCCCTAGACTGCCATCTGGGCTGTGCTGAAGGCTGACATTAGCTGGTAGCACTGGTATGGTCATACTGGTTGTTAAAAAATCTAAAATATATCCATGTCAGTTGGTAAGAGTCAAGCACCTCAGGCCCTCCACATGGTTGCCTTGGGCCTCCCCATGATCTAGTGGCTGTATAGAAACAGGGCAGTGCAGCAGAGACCCTGCTCCAGGACTATCCCCTAGTCTGTTCTGATTGGTGAGGAGCTGTGCCATTTGGGTGACTGTTTTGACTAGTACACCTAATGGTATCTACTTGTTAAAACTTATTTTGAGATTTAATTTCTACCATACCAAGACTTCTCTATTAGGAAATGCTGGTTTCAATTTTTAAAAAGTTTCTGATTTGGAGTTAGATAAAAAATGTTTCATAGCTTTCATTCAGGCTCACATATCTATTGAAGAATGGATGCCTCTTGATGGCTGAGTGGCCGTGGGACAGCTGATGTTTTCTTGTTTCAGGCATATATGGATACTCTTCAGACACAGTGGAGTTGGATTCTTCAGATCACCAAATGCATTGATGTTCATCTCAAAGAAAATGCTGCCTACTTCCAGGTTTTTATACTTAGTAATAATTGAACTGTCTTGTATGTCTTGATACCTTATCTTTTGAATGTGTTTTAAGAAAACACTGAAAACCATCTTCAAAATATTGCGTAAATGTTGATGGGTTTTTAATTTAGAGGGGCATGTATTGGTAACCTGGTTACCAATCGCTCAGATAGTTTCTTGCTCTCACATAAGTTAATATACTTTCTGTTATAATCTTTTCCTCTAGTCACCTGTCAGATAGACTCTTAGGGAAGATAGCCCTTGAACTAGAAATACTAGATGCTGCTGCTTATCGAATCCATTTTCCTTGACATGGAATCATTCTCATCCTTAATAGTTTTTTGAAGAGGCCCAATCTACTGAAGCCTACCTGAAGGGCCTGCAAGACTCCATCAGGAAGAAGTACCCCTGTGACAAGAACATGCCCCTACAGCGCCTGCTGGAACAGATCAAGGAGCTGGAGGTATCCTCTCAGATCCAGGTCCTCAGCAGCCTTATCCAGGGAAAGATTACATGTACCCATCTGATGTAGTTCCTGCCAGTCTATACTATCATTGTACAGAACAAGGCATGCTCAACTAAGCATTTCCTTCACCACCTTTCAGTGGCCTTTCTCTAAATAAATTTTTTTACATGCATAGCTACTATTGAAAAGTAATTTTGCTTCAGTAATTACTATTGCTCAAAACAAAAATTAGTTAACATGGAAATTCCTTTGAAAAAGTGTACTGTAAATTTTATCAGCATAGTCCCTTCAGCATAGTTCCTACCCACTTAATTCATTCATGGCTGTGTGACTTCTGGAGTGGCTTCTTAGGAAAAGTTTCTGTAGTCCCTGCAGACAGATGAATTTGTGCCTTTTTACAGTAAATGCAACTACCATGATACCTAATTTTAATCTCATTGTAGCTATATTAGTTTATTTCCAGGTCTTACCTAAAATTCACAGAGAATCTATGTTAAAGTATGATTTTATTTGCAATTGCAGAAAGAACGAGAGAAAATCCTTGAATACAAGCGTCAAGTACAGAACTTGGTAAACAAGTCCAAGAAGATAGTGCAGCTGAAGCCACGTAACCCTGACTACAAGAGCAATAAGCCCATTATTCTCAGGGCTCTCTGTGACTACAAACAAGACCAGGTGTGTGCTCAGTGACCCCAAATGAAACGAAAGTTCTCCCTCTCTTAACATACAGATTTTTGTCAATCAAGAGAGCAAAACTTCATCTAGGTTTCAGTGAGCACCATAATAAATGTCTTTCTGAGGTATACAAAGCAGCAGGCTCTTGAACACCTGCAGCAAGTTTGTTCTGAATCATATGCTAGTTCTCAAAAATTAAGACAAAAGAGTTGTTTTTAAACTATTCTAACTCTGTTTTAAAGCTTAACTCTTCTAATATGTAAAACTTATCTGTGCTCACCTCTAAATTTAAATTTCTGACATAAAAGAAATGAGAAACGTGACTATTATGCTGCATATAAAGTCAGTGTCACTGAGATTTCACACAGTAATTGAGCAGGTCAAGTTCGCAGGTTTTTGTGGTAAAGACAAGGGCTGATATATAGAAAGATGACTTGTTTTTAGTAATTACTTATGTAATTCCCACAACTCTATTTTCTTAAAAAATTATGGAGGATTTAAGAAATATAACATATGAGTAGCTGGTTAGATAAACATGCTAAAACAGTGAAGTTTATTCTACCATGCAGAAGTGTTTTAAGAACTTACATGGAGAGGAAAAGTAAAAAATAAGTTGAAACAGATTGAAATACATGAATATCAAGCTTGTTACATTTTATCACTTAAGGTAGCTGTCATATTTTAAGCACCCAATTTAAGAAGCCAAATAGAGTTAATTTAGAAAATAAGCTATTTAGATGCTGGAGTTAATTGAGGGAGTTATTTTTCTGAGGACCTGATACCAGAATTTTTAAATTTCTGAATTCTAAGAGCAAATAACTGAGACAAGTGTCTCGACTTAGTAAAATCTAATATGTAAAACATGAACACACAAAAAATAGAAAAGCTGTAGCGTGAGTTTTTGCTTTACGAAAGGAGTTCTCACTTTACTGGTGGATTCCCCAGGCTCTCTTTGGAAAGTTACTTTAACCTAATTCACTTCAGACACACCTTTTAGGCTCCCATGTATAGTTTAAAGCATCAGTACTACTGGGTTGTGGGAAAATAAATTTTCATTTGAGGATAAAAGTAATAAGGTAAAAGCGCAAACAGTTTGTACGTTTTTATCTCTGTTTCTATCTTTGAGAAAGAAGGTAAAAATGTGTACCTCGTGAATAAAGCTGAAACATGGGCTGCTTTCCTTACAGAAAATTGTGCATAAGGGGGATGAGTGTATCCTGAAGGACAATAATGAGCGCAGCAAATGGTACGTGACAGGCCCAGGAGGCGTGGACATGCTCGTGCCTTCCGTTGGTCTGATTATTCCTCCACCAAATCCACTGGCTGTGGACCTGTCTTGCAAGTAAGTTGTTGAAATTCCTAAAAGCCAAGATCTGAAGCTAAGTGGGGAGCAGTAGGGCAAATGTTTATACTAGAAACTTAGACACACCATTCCTGACTGTAGCCCTCCGACCCAAAATTGGAACCTCATGAAGGTCCCCTTGCATTGTCGTGAGATTTTATGTTGAAGATGCTATAGATATTATTTAGAGGATAAAAATAATGTCTGACTGTGTAGCAGAGCTGGAAGTAATACTTGTTGCATACCTTAAAGGCATTGTTTCGAAGTTCTTCCCTTCCTAGATAGTCAGCAATTTTGCCTGGAGCCACAAATATAACGTGCCTTTAATATCAATATTGACTTATCAATAGGCAGAGCATTTCTGTTACAGATTGTGTATGGCAGACTCTTTTAAACCTTTTATTATGAAACTCTTCAACCATACACAGAGCAGGAAGGGGAGATAATGTGCTCATTTCCAAGCTCTAGCAGCCAGCAGTGGTCCAAGACCAGTTTCTCCCCACCATCCTGCCTGGTGTTAGAAACTCTGTCCATTAAAAAGCCACTGACAAACAACACAACAACAAAAAGCTGTACTGTATATGTGACTTGAATTATCTGTGCTAATGTAGATTATTGAGAACATACTTTTGGGGAGTAAATTGGTCCAAATCCATTTGGGATGCAGTTTGAAAGCTGGGCTCAAGAGTGTGTTCCCTTTGTGCCTCCTAGGATTGAGCAATACTATGAAGCCATCTTGGCTCTGTGGAACCAGCTCTACATCAACATGAAGAGCCTTGTGTCCTGGCACTACTGCATGATCGATATCGAGAAAATCAGGGCCATGACTATTGCCAAGGTATGTATGTCCTCAGACCAGCCAGGCTGCTTGGAGGAGGCGCCATGCTACTCCCTGGAGTGGGCGTTTCTACCAGGCCAGCCTGCTAGTGGTGTGGCTAATGCTTTTGTATCTCATCAAGAGAGTCAGCTCACCCTGCCTTAGAGGTCCTGGTCCATCCAGTATAGGATGGCTGGTGATGAGACAAACAGGTACTGATTAAAGTTCCCTGCAAGCCAGAAAAACCTGTGGAAAAGACATGTGGTCCTGTAGTATTCTGGATCCTATTCTCCTGTGATGTCATTGGAAAGTTAGGTCATAAATTATTAACTGGACATCACAGAAATAAAAGATGGAATAGAATTCTTGGAGGAACACGCAAAGCATTAGTTCCTCTAGATCAGTGATTTGCCAATGGTAATCTACAGGATCCCAGGTGAGGGGGTCCTCAGGGATGACAGGGACAACAGAGAGGGGAGGGGCACAGAATGGGGAAATTTGGGGTTCTCCCTTATGACCCTCTTTCTCTTTTCAGTCAGAACAGCTTTGCTGTGATCTGTTACCCATTAGGGCTTATGAGTCCTATTTCCTTTGAAGAATAAAATTTCTACAGGAAAAAAAATCAACAGCCCACTGCTATGGTTCTTAGAAGCAATCTCTAAATCCTCAAAGACCTTTTATATCTTAATGAGCCTTGGATGAGTGTTGCCATCCAGCATAGGGCATGTTTCAGCAGACACTTCTTGGTCACTCTCGGGGCAATCATAAATAACGCCTGCCTGGTTCACTTATAGCTGAAGACAATGCGGCAGGAAGATTACATGAAGACGATATCTGACCTTGAGTTACATTACCAAGAATTCATCAGAAACAGCCAGGGCTCAGAGATGTTTGGAGATGATGACAAGCGGAACATCCAGTCTCAGTTTACAGACGCCCAGAAGCACTACCAGACCCTGGTCATACAGCTTCCTGGCCACCCCCAGCAACAGACAGGTTGGTTTGGAGTGTCTTTCTCTTTTTATCAAACACACATACAGTTGTACAAAGAAAGTAGTTGGCATCAAACTAGTTTCAGAATCACTTCTTTGAAAGGTAATACATCAAAAGTCATTTATATGCTAAATCTGCAGAATCAAATCAAAGGAAGGAGCTACACTTTTATGCAATATGGATATTTTTTGAGGCCTGGCACCCTTCTGGCTAGGAATTCTCTGATTTTTGTGGTCCTAACATCTTTTTACAGTAACCACAACTGAAATCACCCATATTGGCTCCTGCCAAGACATCAACCATAACAAAATAATTGAAACCAACAGAGAAAATGACAAGCAAGAAACGTGGATACTGATAGAGCTCCAGAAGATTCGCAGGCAGATGGAGCACATGGAGAGCCGCATGACCCTGAAAAACATCCTTCTAGCAGATCAAGGGTCCTCCCACCAGATCACAGTGAAAATAAATGAGCTAAAGGTAGGTATCGGTTAATATTTTGCCTGATTCCAGGTGTATTTATATTTATATTTTATACAATATATATAAAAATACCAAGAAATAAAAAAATATCTTGGTTTAATTAGAGGCAAGAAACATTAATTTTTCAAGAGACAGGTTTCTGGCATGACTTCCTTTTTTCTTTCCCATGCGTCCAAAATTGTAGGTTTCCAGGCTGGGGATTAAACCATCTTTGCTGTTAGTTTGGGGGTTGCTGAATAAGGCTAGTGTTTTTCCTTTGTGCGAGGTAGTATTTTGTTCATTTCAGAAGTTTTCACAAACACTAATTTGGCTTCTGCCTGAAACAACCTACGATATGAGTTAGACAGGGAGAATTATCTTATAGACAGGTAACTGACATGGAAGGATTTGATTGGTGGGGTGAGAGCTCAGAACCATGGACAGAGCTGGGTCTACAACCCAGGTGTTCAATCTCCTGGCTCAGTGATTTTTTTCTGCTCAGCCAAGCCTGGGCACTGCATCGGAATGTTCAAGATGTATATCCCAGGGAAGAGGGCCATATTTACACAGTGCTGGTAAGGCCTCCCTGAAGAAGAAAATGAGCAGTCCACCCTGTCTCTTGAATCTTTTCCATTTATTGGACTTTTTAAGGACAACGTGATCGTAATCAGACAGCTAAATCAAAAAGGATTTCCTCCTTCTTTGACAGAGTATACAGAATGATTCTCAAGCAATTGCTGAAGTTCTCAACCAGCTTAAGGATATGCTAGTTAACTTCAGAGGCTCAGAAAAATACTGCTATTTGCAGAATGAGGTGTTTGGACTGTTTCAGAAACTGGAAAATATCAATGGCGTTACAGATGGCTATTTAAATAGGTAAGCCCAACTGACACCAATCACAGTTATTTTGCTTTTCTGTATTTCATTTTGTCAGACTTCATTGGCAGTCTGTGCTTGGCTTACTGGAGCCATTGCCTTAGTCTCTCTTCACTTGAGGCTTACTTACACTCTTCTGTGCTTTCGAGAGAGGGTCTTTTAGTTGTGTTCTTTTCCACTGTTGTGAAATCTCATGTCTCTTATAAGTAAGGTGTACTGTAACAGCCAGGACTTAGGATTCTTTAGTTAATGCAGAATAGCTGTCCAAATCATGATGGGGGGAATAATGCTGCTCCTGTAGCTTAGAAAATAGGAAAAAGTGATTTTTATCCGCTTTAATAATTGTTGTGTTTCAGTACTGGCAAAAGCCAAATGCTCAAGGAGGTCTAATTATACCAGGACTTTGACTTGCCTCTTTTGCTCTTTATAGCTTGTGCACGGTGAGAGCACTGCTCCAGGCTATTCTCCAAACCGAAGACATGCTAAAGGTTTATGAAGCCAGACTCACTGAAGAGGAAACAGTGTGCCTGGATCTGGATAAGGTGGAAGCTTACCGCTGTGGACTGAAGGTAATAGGAGAGGTTATATAGGGGGGCCCAGATGGGGAATGTCACAGGACTACCTGGGCCTCAGTTGTACAGCTTCACTAGGTTTTCATGAGTTTTGAGGATTACTGGATTTCACTGGCTACACGTGGTTGATATCTGTTACTATCTCTAGGACAATGTTTTCCCGGAGCGTGGTAGCAGGAACTATGTGGGAAAGTGATTGGCAGTGAGGTCGGTTCAGGAAATGCTGATTTAAATGTACACAGTAAAATGGGATTTTTATTATAGGATTTCTCAAAATCTTTAATATATTTATTTGTATTAAAACTATTCTGGAACAGAGTGTGATAGTTATTATTTTTCAAGCTGCTTTACAAACCACATCCTTTTAATGGGGCAGCACAAGGAACTAGATCACTGGCCCAAATACTGGGAAGTGCATCAGTAAATACATTGTCCTGGATTGATTGTTAACATTTGAAAATACGAATATTCTAAGGGTTATTATAAACTTTTTCCATTTGGTGATGTGCAGCATAGCATAAAATGGGAGATGAGATTAATTTGTGCTTTTTTTTCTCTTCTGACAGAAAATTAAAAATGATCTGAACTTGAAGAAGTGTTTGTTGGCCACCATGAAGACAGAGCTGCAGAAAGCCCAGCAAATCCATGCCCAGACCTCACAGCAGTACCCCCTGTATGACCTGGATCTGGGCAAGTTCAGTGAAAAAGTCACACAGCTGACAGAGCGCTGGCAAAGAATAGATAAACAAATAGACTACAGGTGTGGCAACCTCTTTCCCCATTTTCTTTCCATTTTGGGTTGTTCCCAAGATACTGTTGCTTGAAGTAATTGGTAGAAAAAAAAGTGGTTTTGTTGTGTGTGTTAAGTTAGGCATGGTATAGGTGCTCTGTTCCTGGATGGCCTGTGGCAGCTTTGCTGGCCATGGGAAGAGAGTACACCACGATAGCCCAGCCCCAGCCAGCCCACACAGGTGCCACTCAGGGTTTAGAGAAATGGTGGAAGCTGCTGTTCCAACTCTTGTGTGCCCTAGAAACTCTCATTACGACTGTTGGAAGGAGTGGATGCTTTGAATGAGTGCTCTCCAAAAGTGTAGGAACATTAAGTGATATACAAAAGAAATGCCTTAATGCCAATGAAGGTCTAAGAAAATATGAATCTTGCATATAATTCATTTTACTGGTGGTACTTTCTCAAAACATCTTTATTGCTATATTATACCCATGTCATAATTCACCCACTGAAAGCATACAGGTAATGGTCATTAATACATTCAGAATTATGTAGCCATCCCCACAATCTGAGTCTAGAAACATTTTATCCCCCTAAAAAAGGAACCCTGATCCCACTGGCAGTCACTCCCCATTTCCTCCCAACCCTCAGGCCCCAGCTACCAGGCTACTTTCTGTCTCTTTAGGTTTGCCTATTCCGGACATTTCATATAAAGGGAATCATAATATGTGGTCCTCTGTGATGTATGTTATCAGTTTTCTTGAGTGGATGCTGGATGTAATTGCTGAACCATATGGTAACTATATTAAATACTTTGAAGAACAATAGCAGTGCCTTAATAATTTTATTATATCTATTGCCTCCAGATTATGGGACCTGGAGAAACAAATCAAGCAACTGAGGAATTATCGTGATAACTACCAGGCTTTCTGCAAATGGCTTTATGATGCCAAACGCCGCCAGGATGCCTTAGAATCCATGAAGTTTGGAGATTCCAACACAGTCATGCGATATTTGAATGAGCAAAAGGTAGAAGCCAGTTTTTCATTCCATTAGAGTCCATTGGTTATGAGGTGTATTTTCCTCCAGTTTTCATAGCAATACCTAGGTTTTAAATGATGAATGCTTAAATAATGCCTAGAGGAAGAGCAATTGAGATATTTACAAAGAAATATAATTATCAACTTACAAATTATGTAACATTGTAATAAAGTATCTTTATAAATTGAAGGCTAGGACCAGAAAACAGGCTGACTAGAAAGTAACCTCATGGAGAGTAAGGAATGGAGATCTTCCTTCCCTTTTCTGAATAGAAAACATGTTTATCCCCTCGGGTTTAACTGTAACAACACTAGGCCAGTAGACATAGTAATAAAATGAAAGGAAAAAACAAATAACAGTGGTTAAAGAGTGAAATAACATTCAAAAAATACTTATATCTTTAACATTTGTAAATATTTTTTGTATAGAACTTACACAATGAAATATGTGGCAAACGAGACAAATCAGAAGAACTACAAAAAATAGCTGAACTTTGTGCAAATTCGATTAAGGTATGTTGGTTCCACAAAGAAAGTTGATGTTTCTTTAAGAATAATATTAACCATGCTTGCTGGTACGTAAATAACAATATAGAGAGGACTGCATGGCCCGAGGACTGCATGGCACTTGTGCAAGGATGACACATAAATTCATGAAGTGTTCCATATTAAAAAAAAAAAGAATATTATTAACTGCATTGTTTTCTGATAGATTTGAAAGATTATAAACTTAATTGAAAATAGTGATTATGGTTTTTATATGTTCTCTTGAACAAACCATAAAAGTATGCTCTTCATTAACTTGAATTCATTACACATTGGCAATCTCTGTGTGAATGGGCTGGTCTTCATTCTTTACAGTGGTTGTATGTGCAAAAATCTCCATTTAGTATATAAAGATGCACTGCTTGGTATAATGTATTAGCTGTTGGGACACTAGCAGCATTTGGGATTGGTCATTAGAAATGCAGCTTGATGATTTAAAGCTGGAATTGTGGCTGTGACTCCTTTTAAATCCATTAAGTATGTTTTCCTCAATTTATTCATTCTGCAGGATTATGAACTCCAGCTGGCATCATACACCTCAGGACTAGAAACTCTACTGAACATACCTATCAAGAGAACCGTGGTTCAGTCTCCTTCTGGGGTGATTCTGCAAGAGGTATATATACTTCAGTCCATATGTCTTAGGGCCTGCTCCTCCTCCTGTATCTCCTCTTCTCCCTGACCCCTTCCTGTCTTCCCTACAGTGCCCGAGTTATTCCATTGTTAGGGGTATCCACTCAAAAAGGTTTAGTAGCAGGTATGTTCCCTTTGGTGTGAGTCATCAAAATACGATGTCTTTTAAAGGAAATCCTCAGTGGAAGTCTTAATATTGGAGTCTTTATAGAAACTCAGCTTAAATTCTTGGTTTAGTGTGGAAGCTTCTTAAAAGGGGAAAATATCTAATAGACTTTTTATTTACTTATTTATTTATTTTATTTTTTATTTTGGTACCATTAATCTACAATTACATGTGCAACATTATGGTTACTAGACTCCTCACATCATCAAGTCCCCCCACATACCCCATTATAGTCACTGTCCCTCAGCATAGTGAGATGCTATGGAATCACTACTTGTCTTCTCTGAGTTGTACAGCCCTCCCCATGCCCGCCCCTACATTATGTCTGCTAATCGTAATGCCCCTTTTTCCCCCTTGTCCCTCCCTTCCCACCCATCCTCCCCAGTCCCTTTCCCTTTGGTAACTGTTAGTCCATTCTTGGGTTCTGTGAGTCTGCTGCTGTATTGTTCCTTCAGTTTTTTTCTTTGTTCTTATACTCCACATATGAGTGAAATCATTTGATACTTGTCTTTTTCTGCCTAGCTTATTTCAGTGAGCAAAATACCCTCTAGCTCCATCCATGTTGTTGCAAATGTCAGTATTTATTTTCGTCTTATGGCTGAATAATATTCCATTGTGTATATGTACCACATCTTCTTTATCCATTCATCTACTGATGGACACTTAGGTTGCTTCCATTTCTTGGCTATTATAAATAGCGCTGCGATAAACATAGGGGTGCATACATCTTTTTCAAACTGGGCTGCTGCATTCTTAGGGTAAATTCCTAGGAGTGGAATTCCTGGGTCAAAAGGTATTTCTGTTCTGAGTTTTTTGAGGAACCTCCATACTGCTTTCCAGAATGGTTGTACTAATTTACATTCCCACCAGCAGTGTAGGAGGATTCCCCTTTCTCCACATCCTCGCCAGCATTTGTTGTTTGTGTTTTGGATGGTGGCCATCCTAAGTGGTGTGAAGTGATATCTCATTGTGGTTTTAATTTGCATTTCTCTGATGATTAGCAATGTGGAGCATCTTTTCATGAGCCTGTTGGCCATCTGAATTTCTTCTTTGGAGAAGTGTCTGTTCAGATCCTCTGCCCATTTTTTAATTGGATTATTTGCTTTTTGTTTGTTGAGGTGCATTAGCTCTTTATATATTTTGGATGTCAACCTCTTATTGGATATGTCATTTATGAATATATTCTCCCATAGTGTAGGATGTCTTTTTGTTCTACTGATGGTGTCCTTTGCTGTACAGAAGCTTTTCTGCTTGATATAGTCCCACTTGTTCATTTTTGCTTTTGTTTCCCTTGCCCGGGGAAATAATGTCATGAAGAAGTTGCTCATGTTTATGTCCAGTAGATTTTTGCCTATGTTTTTTTCTAAGAGTTTTATGATTTCATGACTTACATTCAAGTCTTTGATCCATTTTGAATTTACTTTTGTGTATGAGGTTAGACAGTACTCCAGTTCCATTCTCTTCCATGTAGCTGTTCAGTTTTGCCAACACCAGCTGTTAAAGAAGCTGTCATTTCCCCATTGTATATCCATGGCTCCTTTTTCCTATATTAATTGACCATATATGTTTGGGTTAATCTCTGGACTCTCTCTTCTGTTCCATTGGTCTGTGGTTCTGTTCTTGTGCCAGTACCAAATTGTCTTGATTACTGTGGCTTTGTAGTAGAGCTTGAAGTCGGGAGTGTAATTCCCCCTTTTTTATTCTTCCTTCTCAGGATTGCTTTGGCTATTTGGGGTCTTTTGTGGTTCCATATGAATTTTAGAACTATTTGTTCCAGTTCGTTGAAGAATTTTGTTGGTATTTTGATAGGGATTGCATTTAATCTGTAGATTGCTTTAGGTAGTATAGTCATTTTGACAATATTCTTCCTAGCCAAGAGCATGGGATGAATTTCCATTTGTTAGTGTCCTCTTTAATTTCTCTTAGAAGTGTCTTGTAGTTTTCAGGGTATAGGTCTTTCACTTCCTTGGTTAGGTTTATTCCTAGGTATTTTATTCTTCTTGATGCAATTGTGAATGGAATTGTTTTCCTGATTCCTCTTTCTCATCATTAGTGTATAGGAAAGCAAGAGATTTCTGTGTATTAATTTTGTATCCTGCAACTTTGCTGAATTCAGTTATTAGTTCTAGTAATTTTGGAGTGGAGTCTTTAGGATTTTTTATGTACAGTATCATGTCATCTGCAAATGGTGAAAGTTTGACTTCTTCTTTACCAATCTGGATGCCTTGTATTTCTTTGTGTTGTCTGATTGCTGTGGCCAGGACCTCCGGTACTATGTTGAATAATAGTGGGGAGAGTGGGCATCCCTGTCTTGTTCCCGATCTTAGGTGAAAAGCTTTCAGCTTCTTGCTGTTAAGTATGATTTTGGCTGTGTGTTTGTCATATATGGCCTTTATTATGTTGAAGTACTTGCCCTCTATACCCATTTTGTTAAGAGTTTTTATCATGAATGGATGTTGAATTTTGTCAAATGTTTTTTCAGCATCTATGGAGATGATCATGTGGTTTTTGTTCTTCTTTTTGTTGATGTGGTGGATGATCTTGATGGATTTTCGAATGTTGTATCATCCTTGCATCCCTGAGATGAAACCCACTTGATCATGGTATATGATCCTCTTGATGTATTTTTGAATTCGGTTTGCTAATATTTTGCATCTATGTTCATCAGGGATATTGGTCTGTAATTTTCTTTTTTGGTGGTGTCTTTGCCCGGTTTTGGTATTAGAGTGATGCTGGCTTCATAGAATGAGTTTGGAAGTACTCCCTCCTCTTCTATTTTTTGGAAAACCTTAATGAGAATGGGTATTATGTCTTCTCTATATGTCTGATGAAATTCAGCAGTGAATCCATCAGGCCCGGGGGTTTTGTTCTTGGGTAGTTTTTTGATTACCAATTCAATTTCGTTGCTGGTAATTGGTCTGTTTAGATTTTCTGTTTCTTCCTTGGTCAGTCTTGGAAGGTTGTATTTTTCTAAGAAGTTGTCCATTTCTTCTAGGTTTTCCAGGTTCTTAGCATATTGATTTTCATAGTATTCTCTAACAATTCTTTGTATTTCTGTGGGGTCCATTGTGATTTTTCCTTTCTCATTTCTGATTCTGTTTATGTGTGTAGATTCTCTTTTTCTCTTACTAAGTCTGGCTAGGGGTTTATCTATTTTGTTTATTTTTTCAAAGAACCAGCTCTTCGTTTCATTGATTTTTTTCTATTTTAGTCTTCTCAATTTTATGTCTTCTCTCTGATCTTTATTATGTCCCTCCTTCTGGTGACTTTGAGCCTCATTTGTTCTTCTTTTTCCAATTTCAATAACTGTGACTTTAGACTATTCATTTGGGATTGTTCTTCCTTCTGTCAATAGGCCTGGATTGCAATATACTTTCCTCTTAGAACTGCCTTTGCTGCATCCCACAGAAGTTGGGGCTTTGTGCTGTTGTTGTCATTTGTCTCCATATATTGTTTGATCTCTTTTAATTTGGTTGTGGATCCACTGATTATTTAAGAGCATGTTGTTAAGTCTTCATGTGTTTGTGAGCCTTTTTGTTTTCTTTGTACAATTTAATTCTAGTTTATAGTTCTGTGATCTGAGAAGGTGCTTGGTAGAATTTCAGTATTTTTTAATTTACTGAGGTTCTTTTTGTGGCCTAGTATGTGGTCTATTCTGGAAAATGTTCCATGTGCACTTGAGAAGAATGTGTATCCTGTTGCTTTTGGGTGTAGAGTTCTGTGGATGTCTGTTAGGTCCATCTGTTCTAGTGTGTTGTTCAGTGCCTCTGTGTCTTTACTTATTTTCTGTCTGGTTGATCTGTCCTTTGGAGTGAGTGGTGTGTTGAAGTCTCCTAAAATGTATGCATTACTTTCTGTTTCCTCCTTTAATTCTGTTAGTATTTGTTTCATATATGTTCGGCACTCCTGTGTTGGGTGCATATATATTTATAATGGTTATATTCTCTTGTTGGACTCACCCCTTTATCATTATGTAATGTCCTTCTTTATCTCTTGGTACTTTCTTTGTTTTGAAGTCTATTTTGTCTGATACAAGTACTGCAACACCTGCTTTTTACTCCCCATTGTTTGCATGCAATATCTTTTTCCATCCCTTCACTTTTAGTTTGTGTATATCTTTGGGTTTGAGGTGAGTCTCTTGTAAGCAGCATATAGCTGGGTCTTGCTTTTTTATCCATTCTTTTCCTCTGAGTCTTTTGATTAGTGCATTCAATCCATTTACATTTAGGGTTATTATCGATAAATACGTACTTATTGCCATTGCCGGCTTTAGATTCGTGGTTACCAAAGGTTCAAGGGTAGCTTCTTTAGTACCTAACAGTCTAACTTAACTCTCTTGTTAAGCTAATATAAACACAGTCTGATGATTCTTTATTTCTCTCCCTTCTTATTCTTCCTCCTCCATTGTTTATGTTAGTTGGTTTTTTCTGTTTTCTTTTGCATTTCCTTTGAGTGTTTTTGTGGATAGTTGATTTTATTTTTTGCCTTTAGTTAGTATTTGGATGGTCTCTCTTCTTTGCTATGATTTTATTTTCTCTGGTGACATCTTTTTAGCCTTAGGAGTGCTTCCATCTAGAGCAGTCCCTTTAAAATATCCTGTAGAGGTGGTTTATGGGAGGCAAATTCCCTCAACTTTCGCTTGTCTGGGAATTGTTTAATCCCTCCTCAAATTTAAATGATAATCATGCTTGATACAGTATTCTTTGTTCAAGGTCCTTCTGTTTCATTGCGTTAAATATATCATGCCATTCTCTTCTGACCTGTAAGGTTTCTGTTGAGAAGTCTGATGATAGCCTGATGGGTTTTCCTTTGTAGGTGATCTTTTTCTCTCTCCGGCTGCCTTTAATACTCTGTCCTTTCTTTGATCTTTGCCATTTTAATTATTGTATATCTTGGTGTTATCTTCCTTGGGTCCATTGCGTTGGGAGATCTGTGGATTTCCATGGTCTGAGAAACTATTTCCTTTCCCAGCTTGGGGAAATTTTCAGCAATTATTCCTTCAAAGACACTTTCTATCCCCTTTTTCTCTCTCTTCTTCCTCTGGTACTCCTATAATGCGAATATTGTTCCGTTTGGATTGGTCACACAGTTCTCTTAATATTCTTTCATTCCTAGAGATCCTTTATCTCTCTCTGCCTCAGCTTCTCTGTATTCCTGTTCTCTGATTTCTATTCCATTAACAGTCTCTTGCACCTCGTCCAGTCTGCTCCTAAGCCCGTTAGTCGATTGTTTCATTTCTATAATGTCCCTTCTAACTTCATCCCTTAGCTCTTCCATATTTCTCTGTAGGTCCATCAGCATGGTTATGACTTTTATTCTGAATTCTTTTTCAGGAAGATTGTTTAAATCTATCCTACTAGGCCCTCTCTCTGGAGTTGTCTGTATAATTTTTGACTGGACCCGATTCTTCTGTCTTTTTATGCGATAGAAGTGGTCACAGATAGGTGACACGTTTGTCAGCTAGGAGAACAAAGTCCCTTCCTGCTTGTTGTTTGCCTTTCCTTCTCTGCAGCCTGTGCCATTTACTCACACACTGGGAGGCAGTCTCTGGGATAATCCCCTGAGTTGCTGTGGGCAACACAGCCCTCAGGCTAGCCTAGAGCACTCTGCGGGGTTGCAGCCACGCCGGGTGCATTCTGCAGCAAGTTTGGCGCCCCTTCGAGCCATCCAGACGTTGCTTTGGCTTTTGCAGGCAGTGCCAGTTACCCCCACACTGGGAGGCAGTCTCTGAGATAATCCCTTGAGCTGTTGTGGGCAGGGCTGCCCTCAGGCTAATCTAGAGCACTCCGGGGTGTTCCAGCCACGCCAGGTGCGTTCTGCAGCAAGTGTGGTGCCCCTTGGTGACTTGTGGACCTTGCTCTGGCTTCCACGGCCCTTCCCGGTTAGCTGCGTACCGCTGGGAGGAGATTCTGTGTGGTTTCTGTGGGCGGGGCCGCTCTCCTGCAGTTCTGCAGCTGTGGCGGATCAGCTGGTTTGTTTGTAGTGCCGGCCGGGGGGAATGAATGGCAGGCTGCGTATCATAGTGAGGGGCCTCAGCGGGGCTGCTTTACCCAGCATCCGGTTAGGGGGCCCGAAATTCCTCAAGATTCCCAGCCTTCTGGGCTGAGTGTGATGGGACGATTTTGTTTAGCTGTTGGGCCCTTGTCTCTTTATGGCTTTTAAAAAAGTGCCCGCTTTTCTTTTGTCCCAGGGAGCCGGCTCTGGGGACCCGCTCGCAGTCTCCGTCTTCAATCCTGCCCCATTTCTCTAATCTCCAGTACACCATGTGATGTGTGTCTGTGCTACTGGTGCAGATCACCAGGGCCTGTTGTTTAGCCGTCCTGTGTTTACACTCCCTCTCCACTCTGATTCTTTTCCTCCTGCCGGTGATCTGGGGTAGGAAGGTGCTCGGGTCCCGCCGGGTTGCGGCTTTGTATCTTACCCCTTTCATGGGGCGCTGAGTTCTCGCAAATGTAGATATAGCCTGGCTGTTATACTGTATCTTCTGGTCTCTCTTTGAGGAATAGTAGTATTTGCTGTATTTTCAAAATATAGGTGGTTTTGGGGTGAGATTTCTGCCGCCCTGCTCAAGCCACCATCTTGAGCCAATCGACGTCTAGTAGAATTCTAACAGACAACTTCTTCCCAAAATGTCAGAGAACATCACCTGTTAGGTGGTTTGGGGGAAACACTCAGGAGTGATGAGGATGGAATACAGTAGTTTTAGCCCTTTGTTTTGTTGTGCTTCTGAATTTTGGACTTAGTTCACAGGAACGAAGGGAATTCACTATAATCTCTCTATTCATTGTTTTAGAAAGCAAAGTTGGTCAACTTGCACAGGACTTTTTTTTTTGATGTAATATATATGTGTATTTTTTTTCTTTTCGTTCTTTCACTCCTTTCCTCCAAGGCTGCAGATATACATGCTCGGTACATAGAACTCCTTACAAGGTCTGGGGACTATTACAGATTCTTAAGTGAGATGCTGAAGAGTTTGGAAGATCTGAAGGTAATCTACTTTATTTCCTTGGAGGATCAAAAAAGAAAATAGAACCATATTATTACTGCCTCATTCTAGTATGGATTTGAACATACTCACTGGCAAAATTGTATTTTCTCTGAACAGTTAGTATAATATAGTTTGCTCATGAGTCAGGTTGGTCCTATGCTCCAGTACACTGCTCTAAAGCAACTTATATAATATTTGCAGAATTGGAACTACTCTACCTTGCCAAAAAACCAGTAATTTCATTTAATGTTTGGTCAAGGAATTTGAGTTATTTGTGTGTGCATTAAAGTAAGGATAAGAACATTTTGGACTAGCTGGATTTGAATTTTCATGTTGAGTGATTATTTACGCCTCATTTCTAATACTCAAATTGAGTTTATATGAAAGCTCACATTATACCTTGAAATAAAGGAAACATAATTTGTGAAATACTAAGCTTTTAATCTTGGGAAAAGTTACTTCATTTATAGATGAAGAAGCTGAAATTCAAAGATGATATATCATTTGCTAAGATCATAAAGCAGTTGATGGAAAGAACTATGATAAGAGTATAGATTTCTGAATTTTTTGTCTAGTAGTTTTTGTCTTGTATCACCCTTTATATGTGTGCTTATGTGTGTGGTGTGTGTGTGTGTGGGTGCCCGTGCTTGTGTGCCTGTACATGCACATGTGTGTGTGCTGTGCAGGGGTATAAAGGGAAATGAGTGTGCACATTGATCTGGGAGGGAAATGTACTGCTGTTTCCTTCCTTCTTTCAACATAATTTCTGATTTCACTTCCACAGCTGAAAAATACAAAGATTGAAGTTTTGGAAGAGGAGCTCAGACTGGCCCGAGATGCCAACTCTGAAAACTGCAATAAGAATAAATTCCTGGATCAGAACCTGCAGAAATACCAGGCGGAGTGTTCCCAGTTCAAAGCAAAGCTTGTGAGCCTGGAGGAGCTAAGGAGACAAGCTGAGCTGGATGGAAAGACAGCTAAGCAAAATCTAGACAAGTGCTATGGCCAAATAAAAGAACTGAATGAGAAGATCACCAGACTGACTTACGAGGTCGAAGATGAAAAGAGAAGAAGAAAGGCTGTGGAAGACAGATGTGACCAACAGAAGAATGACTATGACCAGTTGCAGAAAGCAAGGCAGTGTGAAAAGGAGAGCCTTGGCTGGCAAAAAATAGAGTCTGAGAAAGCCATCAAGGAGAAAGAGTACGAGATAGAAAGGTTGAGGGTTCTTTTGCAGGAGGAGGCCACCCGGAAGAGAGAATATGAAAATGAGCTGGCAAAGGTAAGAACCCACTATAATGAGGAGATGAGTAATTTAAGGAACAAGTATGAAACTGAGATTAACATTACGAAGACCACCATCAAGGAGATATCCATGCAAAGGGAGGATGATTCCAAAAATCTTAGGAACCAGCTGGATAGACTCTCAAAGGAAAATCGCGATCTGAAGGATGAAATTGTCCGGCTGAATGACAGCATCCTGCAGACCACTGAGCAGCGAAGGCGGGCTGAAGAGGATGCCCTTCAGCAAAAAGCCTGTGGCTCTGAGATCATGCAGAAGAAGCAGCATCTGGAGATAGAGTTGAAGCAGGTCATCCAGCAGCGATCTGAGGACAATGCCAGACATAAGCAGTCCCTGGAGGAGGCTGCAAAGACCATTCAGGACAAAAATAAGGAGATTGAAAGACTCAAAGCTGAGTTTCAGGAGGAGGCCAAGCGCCGCTGGGAATATGAAAATGAACTGGCTAAGGTAAGAAACAGTTATGATGAGGAAATCATTAGCTTGAAAAACCAGTTCGAGACCGAGATCAACATCACCAAGACGACCATCCACCAGCTCACCATGCAGAAGGAAGAGGACACCAGCGGCTACCGAGCCCAGATAGACAGTCTCACTCGGGAAAACAGGAGCCTGTCTGAAGAAATAAAGCGGCTGAAGAACACTATAGCCCAGACCACGGAGAACCTCAGGAGGGTCGAAGAAAACATGCAGCAGCAAAAGGTCGCTGGTTCAGAGGTGTCTCAGAGGAAACTGCAGCTGGAGATCGAGCTGAAACAGATCACACAGATGCGCACAGAAGAGAGCATGAGATATAAGCAGTCTCTGGATGCTGCTTCTAAGACAATCCAGGAGAAGAACAAGGAGCTACAAAGGCTTAATAAACTGATAGAGACAGAAACAAAAGAACGGAAATGGCTGGAAGAGGAACATGCTAAATTGCAAAGGGCCCAGTATGATCTGCAGAAAGCAAATAACAGTGCCACAGAGACGATAAGCAAACTGAAGGTTCAGGAGCAAGAATTAGCTCGCTTGAGAATTGACTATGAAAGGATTTCCCAGGAGAGGACTGTGAAAGACCAGGATATCATGAGATTCCAGAGCTCTCTCAAAGAGTTGCAGTTCCAGAAGCAGAAAGTAGAAGAGGAGCTGAATCGGTTGAAGAGGACAGCCTCAGACGACTCTTGCAAAAGGAAGAAGCTGGAGGAGGAGCTGGAAGGTATGCGGAGGTCTTTGAAGGAGCAAGCCATAAAAATCACCAGCCTGACTCAGCAGCTGGAGCAGGCATCCATTACTAAGAAACGGAATGAGGACGACCTCCGGCAGCAGAGGGACGTGTTGGATGGCCACCTGAGGGAGAAGCAGCGGACCCAGGAGGAGCTGAGGAGGCTCTCCTTGGAAGTGGAGGCCCTGAGGCGTCAGTTGCTCCAGGAACAAGAGAATGTCAAACAGGCTCATGTGAGGAATGAGCATTTCCAGAAGGTGATAGAAGATAAGAGCAGAAGCTTAAATGAAAACAAAATAGAAATTGAGAGGCTGCAGTCTCTCACGGAGAACCTGACCAAGGAGCATTTGATGCTGGAGGAAGAACTTCGCAACCTGAGGCTGGAATACGATGACCTCAGAAGGAGCCGTAGTGAGGAGGACAGCAACAGAAATGCAGCCATCTCGGAGCTAAGGAGCCAACTGCAGATCAGCAACAACCGGACCCTGGAACTGCAGGGGCTGATTAATGATTTACAGAGAGAGAGGGAAAATTTGAGACAGGAAATTGAGAAATTCCAAAAGCAGGCTTTAGAGGTATTCACAAATACTTGATCACAGCTTTACTGTATCAGATAATTCACTCTGTTATTGTTTAATCTGTGCTCTTGCTCTGAGATGGATACTCACAGAAAGTCTGATTTTTCTTTTTATTGCTGTATGACTATCTGTCATAATCCAGACAACTGCTTTAAAATAATTCCAGTGCTATTTGCCCTTCTGTCCTATGACTGCTTCAGGTGCCTCTCTGCGTGTAGGCTGTGTTTGGCTCTGCTTTCAAAATGTCAGCATGGGTATAACTTCCTATGAACGTTCCTCTCTGTTTTCTGGAAGAGAGCTCTTCAGTGAGCTATGACTTACATTTCAAACAAATTTTCTTAAATGAAAGCTATAGTAAAAGGGTTTTCTACGCAACTTTGTCACTTTTTCTTGCTTATGTGATTTTTCTGCATGCATTTCTCTGTTCTCTTTTGATCACGGCCCTCATATGTTTCTTTTACTTTGGGTTTTCTTTTTTTAACCGCTAATTTAAAAATAACTTCTTTAATTTCTAATACATTTGACTTAAATAGAAAATATTTGTGTGGGGCTGGGTGTGGGGCACATACATGTTCATAGATTTATATTGCTTTATTAAACATGTTAGTATAAGCTGTAACAGGTGAGATGTAGGTATCGTAGGTATGATGACCTAGAATAAAACTCCTCGTATTTCTTCAACTGTAATTATTATTGAGAGTAAGACAGGTCTACAACTTCTAATTCCTTCTGTGGAAAAAAAAATTAAGTATGAAGCCATTTATCAAAGTGGCAACATGAACCAGAATTTTTTCATGAATTTGTAAGTTAACAAAATAATAGCATATCTAGAGGAAACAGAGGGCAAGTAAGTAAACAAGCTTTTTTTTTAAGTAGGAAAAGAGGTTAAATTATGATAGTCATATGATATGAAAACATTTTTTACTATTTCTTTCTTTTTTTAAATTCTAGGCATCTAATAGGATTCAGGAGTCAAAGAATCAGTGCACTCAGGTGGTACAAGAAAGAGAGAGCCTTCTGGTGAAAATCAAAGTTCTGGAGCAAGACAAGACCAGGCTGCAGAGGCTGGAGGATGAGCTGAATCGTGCAAAAGCAACCCTGGAGGCAGAAAGTAGGGTGAAGCAGCGCCTGGAGTGTGAGAAACAGCAAATCCAGAATGACCTGAATCAGTGGAAAACCCAATTTTCCCGCAAGGAAGAGGCTATTAGGAAGATAGAGTCAGAAAGAGAAAAGAGTGAGAGAGAGAAGAACAACCTTAGGTGTGAGATTGAAAGACTGCAAGCAGAGATCAAGAGGATTGAAGAGCGGTGCAGGCGGAAGCTGGAGGACTCGAGCAGGGAGACACAGTCACAGTTGGAAACAGAACGCTCCCGCCTGCAGCGGGAGATTGACAAACTCAAACAGCGCCCATATGGGTCCCATCGGGAGACCCAGACCGAGTACGAGTGGACTGTTGACTCCTCAAAGCTGGTGTTTGATGGACTGAGGAAGAAGGTGACAGCAATGCAGCTGTACGAGTGCCAGCTGATTGACAAAACAACCTTGGACAAACTGCTGAGGGGGAAGAAGTCAGTGGAAGAAGTTGCCTCTGAAATCCAGCCTTTCCTTCGAGGTGCAGGAGCTATTGCTGGAGCTTCTGCTTCGCCTAAGGAAAAGTACTCTTTGGTAGAGGCCAAGAGGAAGAAACTCATCACCCCAGAATCCACAGTCATGCTTCTAGAGGCCCAGGCAGCCACAGGTGGTGTAATTGATCCCCACAGGAATGAGAAGCTGACTGTTGACAGTGCAATAGCTCGGGACCTCATTGACTTTGATGACCGCCAACAGATATACACAGCAGAGAAAGCCATCACTGGCTTTGATGATCCGTTTTCAGGCAAGACAGTATCCGTTTCAGAAGCCATCAAGAAAAATTTGATCGATAAAGAGACTGGAATGCGCCTGCTGGAAGCCCAGATTGCTTCAGGGGGGGTAGTGGACCCCGTGAACAGTGTCTTTTTGCCCAAAGATGTAGCCTTGGCCCGTGGGCTGATTGACAGAGATTTGTATCGGTGCCTGAATGATCCCCGAGATAGTCAGAAAAACTTTGTGGATCCAGTCACCAAAAAGAAGGTCAGTTACATGCAGCTGAGGGAGCGGTGCAGAATCGAACCACACACAGGTCTGCTCTTGCTGTCAGTACAGAAGAGAAGTATGTCCTTCCAAGGAATCAGACAACCTGTGACCGTCTCTGAGCTAGTAGATTCTGGTATATTGAGACCATCCACCGTAAACGAACTGGAATCAGGTCAGATTTCTTATGATGAAGTTGGTGAGAGAATTAAAGACTTCCTTCAGGGTTCAAGCTGCATAGCAGGCATATACAATGAGACCACAAAACAGAAGCTTGGCATTTATGAGGCCATGAAAATTGGCTTAGTCCGGCCTGGTACTGCCCTGGAGTTGCTGGAAGCCCAAGCAGCTACTGGCTTTATAGTAGATCCTGTTAGCAACTTGAGGTTACCGGTGGAGGAAGCCTACAAAAGAGGCCTGCTGGGTATTGAGTTCAAAGAGAAGCTCCTCTCTGCAGAACGAGCTGTCACTGGGTATAATGATCCTGAAACGGGAAACATCATCTCTCTGTTCCAAGCCATGAACAAGGAACTCATTGAAAAGGGTCATGGAATTCGCTTACTGGAAGCACAGATTGCAACTGGTGGTATCATCGACCCAAAGGAGAGCCATCGTTTGCCAGTTGACATAGCATACAAGAGGGGCTACTTTAATGAGGAGCTCAGTGAGATTCTGTCAGATCCAAGTGATGACACAAAGGGATTTTTTGACCCAAACACTGAAGAAAATCTTACCTATCTTCAACTCAAGGAAAGATGCATCAAGGATGAGGAAACGGGGCTCTGTCTCCTGCCCCTGAAAGAAAAGAAGAAAGAGGTGCAGACATCGCAAAAGAATACCCTCAGGAAGCGTAGAGTGGTCATCGTTGACCCAGAAACCAACAAGGAGATGTCTGTTCAGGAGGCCTACAAGAAGGGCCTTATAGATTATGAGACCTTCAGAGAACTGTGTGAGCAGGAGTGTGAGTGGGAAGAAATCACCATCACCGGATCTGATGGCTCCACCAGAGTGGTCCTGGTAGACAGGAAGACAGGCAGTCAGTATGATATTCAAGACGCTATTGACAAGGGTCTCGTTGACAGGAAGTTCTTCGATCAGTACCGATCCGGCAGCCTCAGCCTCACTCAGTTTGCTGATATGATCTCCTTGAAAAATGGTGTTGGCAACAGCATGGGCAGTAGTGTCAGTGATGATGTTTTCAGCAGCTCCCGACATGAGACATTGACTAAGATTTCTACTGTGTCCAGTGTTAGGAATTTAACCATCAGGAGCAGCTCTCTGTCTGACTCGCTGGAAGAGTCGAGCCCCATTGCAGCCATCTTTGACACAGAAAACCTGGAGAAGATCTCCATTGCTGAAGGCATAGAGCGGGGCATTGTCGATAGCATCACTGGTCAGAGGCTTCTGGAGGCTCAGGCCTGCACAGGTGGCATCATCCACCCAACTACTGGTCAGAAGCTGTCGCTTCAGGATGCGGTCTCCCAGGGTCTGATTGACCAAGATATGGCCACCAGGCTAAAGCCTGCTCAGAAAGCCTTCATTGGCTTTGAAGGTGTGAAGGGAAAGAAGAAGATGTCAGCGGCAGAGGCAGTGAAAGAAAAGTGGCTCCCCTATGAAGCAGGTCAGCGCTTCCTGGAGTTTCAGTACATCACTGGAGGCCTTGTTGACCCTGAAGTGCATGGGAGGATAAGCACAGAAGAAGCCATCAGGAAGGGCTTCATTGATGGCCGAGCATCTCAGAGGCTGCAAGACACCAGCAGCTATGCCAAAATCCTGACCTGCCCCAAAACCAAATTAAAAATATCTTATAAGGATGCCTTGAATCGCTCAATGGTGGAAGATGTCACTGGTCTTCGCCTGCTGGAGGCCGCCTCTGTTTCGTCCAAGGGCTTGCCTAGCCCTTACAATGTGTCCTCTGCTCCAGGCTCCCGCTCGGGCTCCCGCTCGGGCTCCCGTTCTGGCTCTCGCTCTGGGTCCCGCAGTGGGTCGCGGAGAGGAAGCTTTGATGCAACCGGGAATTCTTCCTACTCTTACTCCTACAGCTTTAGCAGTAGCTCTGTTGGGCACTAGTAGTCAGTTGGAAATGGTTGCTATATCTTGGCTTCATTTATGTGAATTTTCACTTCATTAAATAATTAAAAAAAGAGAACCTAGTGCTTGCAGTATAGTGATAAAGTTTTCTATGCTTAAGACACCATAGCTATGGCTGAAATAAAATAGCAAAGGCTCTTCTGGCTTTTTATCTTAGCTCACCTTAACTAATGTAATACACTGAATGTAGTGTACATGGAGTGGTAATCAGTTGTAACAATAGCACAAATTGAATCTGGAATTTGTTTTCTTCTCTTCTGTGTTTAGGTTTTTTGATTTAGATTCTTCTTGAACTTTTGGCCTACAATACAGATTTCTATTCTAGGAGATGAAAAATTGATCATTGATATTTTAACCACCATTCTGTTTCTCATCTAAATATTTCCATTTTCTTTATTAGGAGAAAATTGCCCCTCCCATTGTCCCCCAAAATACCCCACCCCAAACCTCAGCATTTTGGAATGAGTCTTCTTTACTTATAGACTGGATTGTATAACCCATATACTTTTGGATATACCTGTTTGATTTGGTGTTAATTTGACTTTATGTGATGACAGCAGCAGTCTTTGCTTTTCTTTGGTCAAAGTTTTCTGTTTATTTTGCTTGTAATATTCTATGTACTTTAAAAAGGTGTCTTCATGAAGTTTGCTATTCTGGCAATAAACTTTTAGACTTTTGAAGTTTTTGTGTTTTAATATGTTTATACACACAAGGGCATTTAGCGGTGCCTTTTATCGATACACCTAAAACCATCTGTTTTCAAAATGCCATTCAGAAAGACCATTTAAAATTATTTTAGTTCTGAATTCTTGTTAAAAGTTGGTCTTTTGAGATTAGTTTCTTCAACATTTCTCAAATCTCTGTTGTGTACTAGGTAGAGTCCTTGGAAAGAAGTTTGTGTGAAGAGGCCAGGCCGGAGGTCAATACCTGTTCTAGTTTATTCTGGACAGTGAGTACCAAGTAGCCTGGGCAAAAGTCACCATAATACCACTTAAAAAACACAAAGTGACTTAAGATTTCATTTTGGATATCCTTAAAATACATGGTGTTTCATTTTGTGCCCTGAGAGGAAAGAACTAACTGTCTTGGAATCTGTGAAAATGATCCCTAAAGTGTTCTTGGCTCACTATTGAAGGACAATGAGATAAGCCTAGTCTTTGGATCAAAGAGATTTTGAAATTCAGACGTTTGTCATTAGTTGACATGACTTTACTGAATACCTATTATGTCTATATTGGGATAAGTACTACAAATTCAAGAGAATTTGCATGGCCCCTGACTTCAAGGCATTTGCAGACTGGATGGGGACAGAAGACATATAAAGCAGTCAGTGGGACAACCTTCATGTATCAGCAGTATAAATACAATCAAATTTTAGGGGACAAAGGAAAACATGAAATGTCAGAAAAAAATACCCAAAATGACAAATTATGGGGTCATATGCTGAAAACAGCATTCATTTCTTCTCTCTCCCCTTGTCCCCTCCCAATCTGGAGGACTTATAATTAATTTTATTCACTAAATATGGAGTACACCTTTGTGCCTTGCATTGTACCAGATGCAATGGATTCCATGGTAGAAATACATGGCAAAAAAAGAGCCCATGTACTGTGAGAGGAAGACAAAAATACGTGGTAAATGCTGTGTTGGGGGAAGTGAAGGAAGATCCTTATGCTAGGGCTGGGAGGTTCTATTAGCTCAGGCCACTACAACAAAATACCACAGACTGGGTGGCTTACACCAAAAAATTAATTTTCTCATAGTTCTGGAGGCTAAAAGCTCAAGATCAAGGTGGGCTCATGGTTGGTTCCTGGTGAGCGCTCTTTCTGGCTGGTAGGCAATGAGGGGTAGGGAGCTCCTGTGTCTCTTCTAAGGACACTAGTCTTACAACATTAAGGCCCCATCCTTATGACCTCATTTAACCTTAATTCCCTCCAGAAAGGCCCTATCTTCAAATACAGTCACATTGGGGGGTTAGCCCTTCAGTGTAGGAGTTTTGGGGGACACAATTCAGTCCATAATACAGGCTTAACCTAGAACAGGTCAGGAGACCTCTCTAGGAAAATGATTAAACAGATTCATAAGCATCAATGTAAAGCAGTTCTTCATGTTGGAACAGTATGCCTCCAAGCTGCTGCCAAAGTCGTCAGCTCTGAGATGAGATAGGGCTGTGTCCTGGAGAGATACTTGACTTGGGCTGTTTTGATTAGTTTGCCTACACAGTGCATCCATAGATTGGGGAAATATGTACACTAATTTACAATGACAGTCATCATTTCATTTCCAAAAATAGCCTAACATTTTCCAGATGACTGGGCTATGTAAATAGAAATAAAAAATAAGGATACTAATGAGCAGAGTATGAATAAAGTACTTATAGAACTCATCCCTTACCCCATATCTGCTTGCAGCTGCTGGCCTATTTCCACATTTTCTGATACTGCCTACTTATTCTCTTACCATTTTTTTTGTAGGTGAGAGAATTGTGCAATTTGCCCTTGGAAATAGCTGTCCATAAAAATGTCCCCCACAGTTTCTTCATCTGGTGGAAACAAGTGCAAAGGGAAGCAAAGATATGGCATCAGGCATGAAAAAAAAAATAATACAAGGGGGATTGGATTCTGGGAATTGAAACCACTTGGGGAAACTAAAAGGTCTGATTCCAAGTTTTGGGCAGGAAATGTACAAAGTAAGCTTGGGTTAATCAAAGCAAGGAAGTACTGAAGGACAAATGGGGACATGTCTAGTGGTTTAAAGTGGCTTCCACTGGTCAAAGTTGGGACACTTTGAGCATCAACAAGAATCATGATGGTTATGGAGTATGTAATAATGCATTTCAAAACCTTAAATCAATAAAATTTTTCAAAACCTTGAAACCATAGTGAAGCAACGACAAAATGGAATTGTGGTAAGGATGCCAGTTAATAAATGTAGAAGCCATGATGTTAGAGAATCATCATTTAATTCCTAACATAGTAACTGATTCAGTGAAGGATGGCATGAGTTATTGCATTCATATGGCCCCAAGGTATCATTCCACAGATTACTTACCAGTTAATTACCAAGAGGAAAATTAACTTACAGTGGAGCAATACAGCCATCACCTTTACCAAGTGATCATATTTAGCATTGCTAATAACAGGAGAATCTAAGATACAGGTCCTCTAAGAGATGTAATAGAGAGGTACACAGATCTTGAAAAAAATGCTTAAACCTTTTAAGAGGAAAAAAAAAAGTTTCACAAATCCAGAAAGGTACGTTCTAGAAGACAAGAGGCTGAGGCGTCTGACAAAATTCAATGATTTAATTTTAAAAAGGAGGATGGGAGGAGACTGTTGCAGATTAAAAGATTAAAAGAAACAATAGCCAATTATAGCTCATGGGTTGAGAAAAATAATAAAACGGCTATGAAATTTTGGGGAACAAAGAGGAAATAAATGAGCTGTACATCAAAGGATATTATGAAATTCATTTCCTTAGCTTTGATCATGTATCACGGCTATGTAGGAAAATGTCCTCATTCTTAGATTTATATTGACATATTTGGGAATGGAAGCAGCTGCAACTGACTTTCAAATAGTTCAACAAAAATAAGTTCAGCAAAAATTTAAAAATAAATAAAAATAAGGGCCTGTGTGTGTGTGTGACGAGAACAAAAGAAATCAAACATGGGCAAGTTAACCACGAGCCGGAGGACGGTTATGCAAACGCTCATCACCCTATTGTGATATAAGCGATGTTTTTAAAAAATTGGGGTAGGTGGGGAATGGCGTTCAGGGTTGGCCAGGCTCAAAGGCACCTAGGAGCCGTCGCAAAAGCAGGCCACCTAGAAAACGGGCGAAAGCTAAAACGACAGCTCCCGCGCTCCCCGAGGCCTTCCCCAATAGGCGGTTCCGGTCACGTGGCAGCACGGCCCCGCCCACAGCTCCCAGACGCCCGCGCGCGCCGCCGGCGCTTCGGCTGCTTCCTCTTGGCGGAGCGGCGCAGCCATGGAGAGCGAACCACCCCCGGTGGAGGAGCGGCGGCGGCTGCGAGAGGAGCTGAACGAGTTCGTGGAGAGCTGCTGCCGGACGCTGGGGGAGGTGACGGCGTCCCTGGGCTGGAGCCTGGATCGGCTGGACCCAGGAGAGCAGGAGGCAGAGGAGGTGAGGGGTGCGGGCGTGCGGGGTCCTTTCGGGGCCCTCGCTTGCCCTCACCACTGTCTCCTCTGGAGGCGGAGGTCCGCGCGGGGTCCGCATAGGGAAGGGCGTTGGGGTCCCGGCCATCCGCCGAGCCCGGGCGGGCGCCCGGGACCGGACGTGGAGCGCCCCTGACACCTCCCGTTCCCGGGCTGCGGCTCGAGCGTGCCGTGCTGCAGACTTCCTGCTGAACGTCGCTTTTAAAGAAAAAGGGAAACGCGGGGTGGGGGAGGGAATGGCAGATCTGGTGCTTCCTTAAGAAATAGGCGAATGGGTTTCCGAGCGTTGCTGGCAGAGGTTTTGTCAATTTGCCTTGTCATCTTGTCACATGATTCCGCCCTTGCACCAGTGGCTGTTGTAATCCAGGAGAGATGATTATATCCCGAACTGCAGAAGTGGCCGTGGGGATAGACTATGTGGGACTTAACAGTCGAGGCGATTGATTAAGTGTGAATGTTGAGGCAGAAGCGGCGGTTTCCTGATTGAGCAAGTGGGACCTTTCACTGGAATAAGAAAACACAAGAGGAAGAGGTTTCAAGTGTCAGGAGACCATGAATGTAATGAATTAATTTGTCATGTTGAAATTTTAGTATCTTTAAGGTACTCAAGAGAGAAACAAGATCTAAAGATACAGAATTTGGGAGAAATCAGTATACGATGTAAAAATTGAAACCTTGAGATCTTCCAGTAAGCATATAGCAAATGGTAAAAGGTCACTGGTTAGATCTACATGAAACACCCAACACTTAAAGGGGGACAGATAGGCCAAGGAACTCAGATCTTTAGAGGATACCAAGTAGAATGAGCTGGGTAGGTAGAAGGAACATGAAGAGTCTGTCAGGATAACAGAAATGGATGATGGGATTGTGACCTTCTAAGAGTCCAAATATTACAAGGACTGTGTGTGACCTGTGCTTTGGTTATAGTAACAAGATTGTTAGTGACCTACCAACTGATAAGTGAGACTTGTAGATAGGTTGTCTAAGCAGTGAGTGTAAACAAGTCTTTTAGAAAGTTGGTCTTGGAAGGGATGGAGAGGGTACACAGAGGCTATATGGGGGTCGGGGGCGGGGGGAGACGGAGAGAGGTTTTTTTTTTAATATGCACATATATTCACACAGGCTTGGGAGAGGCCTGCAGAAGAGGAGATAATTGGATAATACCACTTATTCAAGTAGTAAACATTCAATGGTATAATTATTTCTTTAAATATGTACCTTTTTTCTTTGCTTTTGTTTGTTTTTCATAGGATGAAGTTGTGATATGCCCTTATGATTCCAATCATCATATGCCTAAATCATCTTTAGCAAAGCACATGATATCTTGCAGACTGAGGAAACTGGGCTATACCAAAGAAGAAGAGGTACCGTGTATTTATCATGTATACATAGTGTAATTCTTGCATTAATAAATTCACAGTATTTGGGAGGTATAGTGTGAGGTCTTCTGACATAAAATAATAGTCTTTTGTGGGGTAGAGTGGTACTTGCCAAATTTCACAAATTATTGCAATAAACTACTAATCATATTTATGTCAAATCTTAGAGTAGTCAATTATTACTCAAGAACACTAAATTTTGTTTTGTTTTACTGTTTAGGATAAAATGTATAATTCTGAATTTTTCTATGAGAATGTGAAGATACCTTCGATTACTTTGAGTAAGTATTTTATAGATGATAATTTTCAAATATCTTAGTATAGGTATTGATATTTCCTTTTTGAATTTTCACAAGAATGGGCTTTATAAGTATGCTTGTTTTCATGTTTAATAAGGCCATTTTGTACCTTAGGAGAATGTAGGATTAATAAGTGTGTAGTGAAAGTAGTTTGCTTAATCTGAAATTTAGAAACCAGGTTTATACTAATAGGCAATGAAAACCCTGCAATACTTTGTACAGTAGGACAGATCCCTTCCTTTTTTGGTTATAACAAGAATCTGGCCACACAGCACAGTTTGAAAATAGGACTGAGGATGGAAATATGTTCAAAGTGTTCTCACGTATGTAGATGTAAAATTTTGGCTCTGATTCAACTCATGGTTTCGTCACTCATGGTTTTAATGGATGTGTGATTTTCTGCAAGGTAATTAATCTGGTGCCTAAATTTCTTCATAAAATGGGGGTGATGGTAAGAGCAACTTTGTGAGGATTGAATGATATAATATAGGTAATATGCTTAGAATAATGCCTGACACTTAGCTGGAGTTCAAGAAATGTTAGCTAATACTGGTTGCTAAAATTTGTAGTGGCTACTGCTGATTATAATGTTTTCTGAGCTGCTTGAAGTCTGGTTACTTCCTGTGCTCTAGGTAAATCTGAAAGAATTCTGCATTCAGATGACCTAGACAGCAATGTAGGTCTGTCAAGATTCTGGAAGTTTTGTCAATGGGTCCAAAGAGCTTGGTTGGAAACCAGTTAATAATTTAAATGTGGATGCTGATGATTTTTATTTTGTTCATGCATTTTTTTTTTGACAGATAAGAACTCACAATTCCAGATAATTAAACAAGCTAGAACTGCAGTTGGAAAAGATGGTGATTGTTACAACCAAAGTAAGTTACATCATAATTTAAGCTAATTAATGAATCAAACTTTTCCCCTTGTAAGCACATTATTAATTTTCAAGAAAAATCTTGTAGAAACAGTTACATGGAAAAGATTTTTACATTCAATATTAGACTAAAGCACATGGAGTCAACTTCATTTGTTAGATATTTTCTGCTCAAATAAACCAGAGTCTCACTAGCACACTCTTTTAGCTAGAGGTTCATACTTTGGAATTAGTAGGTGAGATTGCCTTGTAGAGAATTTTTAAATTATGATTATTTAGTAGTAAATCCCATGAAATGAACTGTTTTACCCTGAGATTTTCTCTAGAATTAGCCTGATGTTGTGAGAATGTTCAAATACAATGTGAAAGGAAGGACTTAGTCTGAAAGAGATCAGTCTCCACAGCTGCCCATCAGAACAAAGGAAAAACAAAGTTTTACATACAATTGCAAAGGTCTGTGGGTTCCTTCATGCCCAGCTTTGGATCTGGATTAAGAGTTTCTGCCTGGGATTTACTTCAGCAGAGACTATGTTACACAGTTGCTAACTATGAGCTTTTACGGAATTCCAAAACGTTAAAAGTTAACCAGTAAATGGAGTTGGTAGATTTCTGAACCTAGGTATAACACCTAGCCAGAGCGTGACTGGCTCCTTTTTTTTTCTTTAATTTTGGTATCATTTATATATAATCATATGAACAACATGGTGGTTACTAGATTCCCCCCATAATCAAGTCCCCACCACATACCCCATTACAGTCACTGTCCATCAGTGTAGTAAGATGTTACAGAGTCACTACTTGTCTTCTCTGTGCTATACTGCCTTCCCCTTCTCCCTCCCTTCCCACCCACCCATCCCAGTCCCTCCCCAGTCCCTTTCCCTTTGGCAACTGTTAGTCCATTCTTGGATTCTGTGAGTCTGCTGCTGTTTGTTCCTTCAGAATTTGCTTTGTTCTTATGCTCCAAAGATGAGAGAAATCATTTGGTACTTGTCTTTCTCTGCCTGGCTTATTTCACTGAGCATAATACCCTCTAGCTCCATCCATGTTATTGTAAATGGTAGGATTTGTTTTCTTCTTAAGGCTGAATAATATTCCATTGTTTATATGTACCACCTCTTCTTTATCCATTCATCTACTGATGGACACTTAGGTTGCTTCCATTTCTTGGCTATTGTAAATAGTGCTGCAATAAACATAGGGGTGCATATGTCTTTTTCAAATTGGGCTGCTGCATTCTTAGGGTAAATTCCTAGGAGTAGAATTCCTGGGTCAAATGGTATTTCTATTTTTAGTTTTTTGAGGAACCTCCATACTGCTTTCCACAATGGTTGAACTAATTTACATTCCCACCAGCAGTGTAGGAGGGTTCCCCTTTCTCTTCATCCTCCCCAGCATTTGTTGTTGTTTGTGTTTTGTATGGTGGCCATCCTTACTGGTGTGAGGTGATATCTCATTGTGGGTTTAATTTGCATTTCCTTGATGACTAGCGATGTGGAGCATCTTTCCATGTGCCTGCTGGCCATCTGAATTTCTTCTTTGGAGAATTGTCTGTTCATATCCTCTGCCCATTTTTTAGTAGTTATTTGCTTTTTGGGTGTTGAGGCATGTGAGTTCTTTATATGTTTTAGGTGTTAACCCCTTGTCAGATATGTCATTTACAAATACATTCTCCCATACCGTAGGATGCCTTTTCTGCTGATGGTGTTCTTTGCTGTACAGAACCTTTTTAGCATGATGTAGTCCCATTTGTTCATTTTGATTTTGTTTCCATTGCCTGAGGAGATGCATTCAGGAAAAAGTTGCTCATGTTTTATATTCAAGAGATTTTTGCCTATGTTTTCTTACAAAAGCTTTATGGTTTCATGACTTAATTCAGGTCTTTGATCCATTTTGAGTTTACTTTTGTGTATGGAGTTAGGCAGTAATCCAGTTTCATTCTCTTAGATGTAGCTGTCCAGTTTTGCCAACACCAGTTGTTGAAGAGGCTGTCATTTCCCCATTGTATACCATGGCTCTATCATATATTAATTGACCATATATGCTTGGGTTTATATCTGGGCTCTCTAGTCTGTTCCATTGGTCTATAGGTCTGTTTTTGTGCTAGTACCAAACTGTCTTGATTACTGTGGCTTTGTAGTAGAGCTTGAAGTCAGGGAGCCTAATCCCTCCTGCTTTATTCTTCCTTCTCAGGATTGCTTTGGCTATTCGGGGTCTTTTGTGGTTCCATATGAATTTTAGAGTATTTGCTCTAGTTTGTTGAAGAATACTGTTGGTATTTTGGTAGGGACTGCATTGAATCTGTAGATTGCTTTAGGCAGCATGGCCATTTTGACAATATTAATTCTTCCTGTCCATGAGCACAGGATGTGTTTTCATTTATTGGTATCTTCTTTAATTTCTCTTGGTTCCTTTGATAAGGATTTCTGGGTTGTGTTCTTGAACCTTCTGAAGGTAGCTTTCTCTGGACATCTTACCTTTTCCCTCAGTCTTCTTTCTGCTGAATTCACCAGTCGATGGTTATGATTTGTGTTCTCCCTTGTTGAAGTTCAGAGTCTTAACCCATTATTCTAATAAGCCAATATTTGGGCTTGCTTTCTTCCTAAGTTGCACTGTGGCTTCAGAAGGACCTCTCTTACATTGTATTGATTCCTTAAAATAGCCAGAAGCACATTTCTTGTATTTCTTGTTTTGAAGCTCCACTTTTTATTTCTTTTGTTCTATATTTCAGGGTTTTCCCCTTGAGGGAGGCATTTGACTCTTAAATTATTTGAAGAGATTACTAAATGATGATCAGTCTAGCTGTTTTTGGCCCCTATTATTGGCACTACTTCTTGTCCCTATGAACCAGAAAAAAAAAGTATAGGGTTATGTTTTTGTTTTTTTGAGGGGTTAATAGTTAAAGGCCTTTTTTTTTTTACCTTAGTTTGATTTACCAAATTTGTGTTAGAACTTGGGGATCATCTAATCCAGTGCCAGCATTTTACAGATAAAAGAATAAACTCTTTGTAATACAGATGTTAAAGTTCTTACGCATTTGTTCTAAAGGTTCTCAATACGTTATTTTTCTTGAAAGCTCTTTAATGTATTTCATTTCTCTTTCACAACAAACTTGTGATAGGTTGGACAAATATTTTGCCATCCATACTAGGTTAAGAAATAGAGGTGTGCAGAAGTAAGTGAGTTAACACTCCTCTGCTATTTAACTGCAAAACTGGATCCAGAACCAGGTTCTGAATTTTGGCACAAACTCTGAACTGCGATATTCTGCTTTGTGTTAGAGAAACTCTATACTCAGTGTAATTTGCAGAGTAGAATTCTAGATATAGCTCAAATATATTCATAATCTATTATGTCTGTTGTGATTAAGTAGAATATCACAAGCTTCAAAGCTGTACATATTCAGTGTTACTAGTGGTACTATTCAGTGTTCATTCTACTTTGTGTAGGCCTATTTAAAAAAAAACAATTAGCTGCTTGGCCTTGTACAGGTGACATTTTGATGTTTTATTTCCTTATTTGTAATATAAAACTGTATTACAGTGTTGTGTAGAGCAGTAGAGATACTGAATGCTAAACTAGCCTAACTAAATTGGTAGCCGTTATTGTCTAAGAAAGTTAATTTCTTAAGCAAATTAATCTGTAGAAAGCAATACTAAGGTATTAAGCTATATTAAGATAGTGAAGTGGGTGAGAATTTTATATATGTGAATAATTTAGAAAGTGTTTTTAATTTTTAATTTACATAACTGAGTCATAAGGCAGATTTGGTCATTGAGTTTAGTTCTTCACAAAAGCAAAGAATTACTTTGAATAGTTCTTTCAATACATAGTTTAAAGGAACTTTTATTTGTTTTGAGCTTTTGCACTATCTTAAATTAAGATTTAATTGTTAAGAATTTTTTTTATATGGTTTTAACCCTCTTTTTAAAATTCTTTTTTTCTCCTGTTCAAAGTTCTGCAGTTTCTCAACAGAGATTATTTTTATGGCCCCCTTATCTCTTACACATTCTAAAATCTTATACCCCAGGACAAGAATTTCTTTAATACCCTATTGATTTATTTACTTTAAAGGAAGAAAGACAAACAACAATTTTACATTTTCCCATTTAATTAGTATTCCATTTGTCTTACACTACATTGTTAAGTCTTTTTATGAAGTTATATTTATGTTTTCATCAGTCATATCAGTTGTAAGCTCAGTGTACAGAATTCTCAATCCATTAATCTGTGCAAAAGCTTGAGTAACCATTAGATGTACTTACTTTCAGATAAAATTATTTTGGTTAATTTTATAACCAAGATACTAATTTCAGTCATAAGCAATCATTTTATATTTAGTGGCTTATCTTTTTCCTTCAGCTTTATTTGCTGTACTTCAATTTCATGAAGTATATTTGAGTTGTGGCCGTGTGAAGATCACTGTACTGTATTTACTAAACCCTTAAGAGAGACAATATAGTGGTTCTAGGCCTTATCTGTTCCTACCACTTACATGAGACATGGGCAAGTCATTTTACTTTTCTGGGCCTTAATTTCTTTATCCCCTATTATTTGGAAATTAATCACTCTATGAATTCTTCTTAAAATTCTGGATTTGTATCTTTGAAACAGTACCTCTTATTAGTGCTTAATATTATGTCATATATTTAAGATACCTTCTGATGGCAAAAGTGACCAAAAAGGAAGAATGTAAATTAGAGTTATTTAAAAAAATAGATTAGAGATTAACTTTGAAGTGATGAAAAAATTCTGGAGATTGATAGAGGTGATGGTTGCAAAACAGTGTAATGTACTTAATGACTAGAATGGTAAATTTTATGTATATTTTACCACAATTTAAAAAATGCTGCTTCAAAAAAAGTAGATAGAGGGTCACAGAATTAATATGATTATAGCACATTCAGTTGTACCTTTAAATCATATGGAAACTTGCATTTGAAAATTTACATTTTATGGAAATGTAAGATTTAAGTGTGTTTATCTTTTTTTTTTTTTTGTCAAAAATATCTGTGTTCTGAATGATTTGAATGCAGTTTGTTGTTTAACTTTTCCTGTACTTTTTCTTTTTCAGTAATTGGGGTGAGTATAAAGAGGAATTAGGAACCTGAATGTACTCCTTATTTAAAGATATGCAGTATCCTTTTTGCAAATGATATCCTTTTAAAAGTATCACTCAAATTTCTAAACTTTATCTTAATCACTGTCACAATATGATAGTCTTGATTTGGAATTTTAGTTGAACTTCAAGGAATTTAAATACCAATTTTCACCATACAGGAATTCAAGATGAATAAAGAAAACTCCAAAATATTTTAAGGAGCAAATTAAATTTATTTGTTTAAAAATAACAGACAAAGGTTTATGTGGAGCTTGTTTGTTATACATCATTGTTTTCTAATCTTTGTATTTTTCCTCCCGATTTTTATAGCCTATATTCAAAGGAATTAGGCTTAATAAAGCGAATCCACTTTTATATTACAAAAGAAAATGTTTTGAACACCTGGCTCAGTAAAAGGGGTTTTTCTTTTACCAGAATTAGTAAAATCAATAGACTTGAAAGAGAACTCTTCTCCTCTCATTCAGAACCCCTTGACTAGTACTAATGGCCGTATATTGTTACCCGTAGAGGTTAAACCCTGGACTAGATTCATTGTAGTTCTCTTAATTTGTGGACAAATGTAAAGTCATCTCTTTTTGTTTGTGGTGCTTAGTTCATAGTTTGCTCTTACTTGAATTTTTCTTTTGCTTCTACCTAGGAAATCAGTGAGGTTAGACTTTATCAAATACAAGTATTTGGGAAGAGCTACTGATTTCACATTGTTCTGTAAGCGAGAGAGAGTTACTACTTTAGGGTAACCTAGGAAACAAAAGGATTCTTTAGTAGCTCATGTTCTTTGCATTAGTGAATAATGAAGTCTAGAAAGAATCTTTTTAAATTGCTTTATTTACAGTTACAATAATTTTATTTGAGAAAATTTGAATCTCAAAACAAAAATTTTCTTCAGTGTTTAATACATCATATCAAGGTATTGTATTTACTTTTTTTCATTAATGAGCAGATGTTAGAAAGTTCTGTAACTGTTTGGGTGGGCACTGCTGTTAACTTTTCAATTAATTTGATTAATCCAATATGCTTCCTCTTCAGATAATTAAAATGAGTTTAGTCTCAATCTATCTTTCTCTGGTCTGAGGAAATTTGGGATTTGTTCTACTTAATGGTTTTTTGATCCTTAGCTTTAGTCATTGCAAAGTGAGATGCATTTTAAATCTGGAACATCTAGCTTAATGTCTCATATAAAAAAAATTTTTTACACTTTTTTTTAATATTTCCATAATTTATTTTCAAAGGGACTTATATATAATGTGTATTACTATTAAAAACACTTTTTTCCCCATGGGGGAAATAGCCTTTCATGGGAAATAGCATATACACAGAAAGTCTACTTTTATAATATGGGTAGCCTTTTAAAAATAGTTACCCAAAAGGTTGTCTTATGAGCTGATTGTCTCATGGTTATTACCATTTGGAGACAATAGCAAATATTCACAGTGCGTCCTTGCTGTGGATAAGCATCCAGGATAGAGTTGTTGTTTACCGTTTATCACATAAATTGATGTTTGGTATATTTCGGGATTACAATGAAAAAATTGTGTTAATATTGCATTATTACAGCCCGTGTTTAAAGATAAGTAGTAGATTTTAAGCCCACAATGCTTCATGTATTGTTTATTCTTGTGGTTTTATTTTTACTTTAGGGATTTATTCTTCATTGCCTGTTGAAGTTCCTCTGAATCACAAACGGTTTGTTTGTGATCTGACCCAAGCTGATCGTCTCGCCCTTTATGATTTTGTAATCGAGGAAACAAAGAAAAAGCTCTCTGATACTCAGATTATTGAAAATGACAGTGATCTCTTTGTAGACTTGGCTGCCAAAGTCAATCAAGGTTTGAGATGACTATCATACTTTTATATTTCTTGTTCTACCATCTTTTAAGTATTATTAAGATTGAATTGCCAGATCTCTTTGAGTTGCAATAGGATGATTTTTTATCATCTGATATTGACATACATGTTAAGATGTTTACTCTGGGCATGAAATTTTGCTCTCTGACCTTTACATTAAGCATACTTCCCTTCTGTAAGAATTTACTTACAGTTGTACTGTTACTTTAATCTGTATGCCTTAACATTCTTATGTTCAGCTAATGGCTAGAGAAATGGAATGATTATATAAAACTTAGCCTATTTATATAATATAGGATATTTAGAATGTTTTTGTGTGCTACACTAAAGCATGTTGAAATATAGGGTGATTGTGGTGTTTCTCCTTAACTAATTCATAAGAATTTAAAAACTTCTAAGGGTATAATAATTTTAAAAATTTTATTCTTTTATTAGATAATAGTCGAAAAAGTCCAAAATCTTACCTTGAAATCCTGGCAGAAGTGAGAGATTATAAAAGAAGACGCCAGTCCTACAGAGCTAAGAATGTTCACATAACCAAGAAGTCATATACTGAGGTGAGTTTTATATAATCATGTAGAGCTTTGTTGAGAACAGTTTTCCTTAGATAGTTTTCTAAGTCCATTCTGTGGATTTCCACATTTAAAGAAAATGTCTTCAAGGAGGCCACACCTGATTGGTATTTGCTCCATCACTTAAAGACCCACTCCAGACAAGAGCTTCTCAGGGTACAAAAACCTTACATAAAGATGTTGCACAATCTTAAAAAAGTACGTACATTTGAGAAAGTAGTACTGTGTCATGATAAGAGCAGGGTTTTGGGCTTTAGTCAGACCTGGGCTTGAGTTTTGAATCTGCTGTTTATCATTGGCTATTTGACGTGGACAAGTTGTTTGAACTTTTTAAGATTGTTTTTTTCATTTTATACATTTTATATAGACTTGGCAAGGTTGTTACTACAAGAACTGAAGGAAATAATGCATGTGGGCACAGAAATTGCTTAATAAGTACCTGTTAATGTCTTTTGCAGAAATTATAGCATGCTTTTGTGTATTCTACTAAATATTTGGGTTTAAGAAATGTCTTGGTATAAATTACTTATACATTAATCTCTTGAGGCACATCTAGACTTATTTTCAGATGTTCTTTAGTGGAAAGCGTAGATGAGTTTTCTGGTACATGAATTGCCTTGCCCAGACTCTACAATCGTATTCTCACTGAATCCCTGATTGTTTCCACATTATTTTTTACTTCTCTTCTATGATTTTAAAGACCTTCCATAATCTGGCCTCATTTTTACCAAGCATTTTCTTTTGCTTTAGTCAAGCATGTCTTTTAAACTTAATCTAATTAAACAATTTATTCTTACCTCTATGTTGAAATAAATACTTGTTTTCTCGCCTGAAATGCTTGGTTTTGGCTGTTTTGAAAAACCTTGATGAGTTTAAGCCCCACTGTTCCCATGAGGCGTGAGTTCACTCAGCCATTTGTTGGTTTGTTGCATTTATGCTCTGTACCACATAGCTTAGCACTTAATCTTTTTTTTCCTGTTACTATTTTATTATAGCTGCAGCAGTAAACAAAATTTAGAAGTGAAAACTAAGCAGCTATTAGTTTGTGGGACCTACTCAGAGTCGGCATAATTCCTCAAAGAGAAACTTTCCCTTAATTTTGACTTGACTGTTGTAGCCAGGTGATTTTGGCTTGCAAGATGTATTAGTTTCCTGGGTTCTGTTACAAATTGCCACAAACTGGGAGGCTTAAAACAATAGGAATTTATTCTCTCACAATTGTAGAGGCCAGAAGTCCAAAATCCAAGTGCTGGCGGGCCTGGCTTAGTGCCTAATCTTACACTGTTCATTGTTACAATTAGAGTTTGTGTTTTAGACTTCTGTTTCCCAGTGGCGGTCAGAGACCCTGTCGTACTACCCTTGGGAGCCTTACAGTCCCTCAAAGACTTGGTGGTTCATCAGTCATTTCTTCTTTGGTCTTAGAACCTTGTAATCAAGTTTAAGTATTTTTGTTAGTGTTTTTTACAATTCTGTGGTTAACTTTTTATTATGGAAATAATCAGACATATACTAATATGGATGGAATAGTCTAATGAAACCTTATGTACCCATCACCGAGGCTTCAACAGTTAATCAATATATGGCCTCCTCATTTTACTTATAGCCTACTGTCTACTTCTCTTTGTCTCCACATTGGTAATTTTGGAAGCATATCCTGAATATCTTTCATCTGTAAATACTTCAGTGTTTATAAATTTTCAGTGATTTATCATATCCCTGGTCATGGTCTTTTCAACATTGAATACATTCCTAGCTTCATATCCTACATATTTTTTTCTTGTTCTGGACTAAAATCTGAACTTTGACAAATTTCAGCAAAAGTGTTTTATCTACTATAGTTACTGTGCATGGCACACAGACCCCAACTTCAAGGAACTTACAGTTTAGTTAGTGAAAGAGACCTTTCAAAGTACAGATTATGTTAAGTGCTAAAGTTCAGCAAGATCAAAGTATGGGGGAGGAGGGAGTGATTCTTTTTAAGATTAGTATAGGCTTTATAAAGAAGATGGCATTTGAGAGAAAGAGGCAAGAAGGGGTAAAGGAATGTCTGTTATTGATTCTTTCCTGTGTGTGGTAAACCTGTGCAATGTCGGCTTTGTGGAAACAGCATCCAGTAACATTCGGGCTTCGCAGAGCTCAAGTAGAGCTGCTTAGTCAGGGAGTCATTGTAGGGCTCCTCTGGAAGTGCTAGAGCTGGAATTGGAATTCAGGGATCTGTGACTCATGTCATTTCCTGGGTGAGACCTTGGTGTGTTTTAGATTTTCCTTAGGAGAGTATAGTAGAGGAAGAAGATGATGGATACAGATGTTACAGTAGAAGGACTAGTGCTCCTAAAAATCAATGAAGGTACGGGAGTTTTCCAGAGACCCCCTAGTAATCCAGGCTGGCTAGAGCTTAGGGCTCCTGAGAACTATCCGGTGAGATATAAGGCTGACTTCTATGTGATGTAGTATAATCACGGAAGGCTTCGAAGGCTTTATCAAGGAGTTTGGATATTGTTCCATTTTACTTCGAGAGCCATTGAAAGTTTCTTTGAGGTGTGGGAAGAAGTGTAGTCAGAGCTGAACTGTAGTGTGTGTCTCTGAGATTGGCCTTTGACCCCTGTACCTTCTTAACACATTTCCTAATTAGTTTTGAGTGAGAGAAATACAAGATTCTACTTTAGTTTCATCTGTGCCTCTCCAGTGACTAGCCCTATTTTTGATGGCATGGATAAACAGGAAGGAAAAAGCTTATAAATGCTTCTTACAGGTAAAGAATTTATAGTCTCATTGGAGAGTATTTGTGAAGTGGCTATGATGTTTTGTATTTTGTCTGTCATCTTGACTTAATTATAAGAATTCTTTCTATGTTTTATTTGTAAGTAATCTCAAATATATAAATACGTTGCACAATTAAAAATAGTACAAAGAACTCCCATGTAGCCTTTATCCAGATTACCTGTTAACATTTTGCCCCTCTTGTTTGACGTATGCACTCTCCCTTTCTCTGTACATTTTTCATTCTCTTAATCTCTCTACGTAGTTTTTTTTTCTGAAATACTTAATGGTAAGTTACATACCTCATGGTCCTTTTGTCCCTAAATTTAGCATGTATTTCCTAGAAATAGGGATATTTTTCTTGCATAATCATAGTATAGTTAACTACTTCGGCAAATTTGTCATTGATATGGTACACTTGACACTTGGATAACATGGGTTTGAACTGTGTTGAACATGGATCCACTTAATGTACAGATTTTTTTCAGTAAATAATATTGGAAATTTTTTGGAGATTTATAATTGAAAAAACCTTTTCTTTAGCTTGCTTTTTACAGCATGTAATGCATATAACAAAGAAAATATGTTAGTTGACTTTACTGTTATCAGTAAGACTTCCAGTCAGTAGTAAGGCTGTTAGTAGTTAAGTTTTACAGGAGTCAAAAATTATGCATGGAGTTTTGATGGCACAGAACCATCAGTGGTATCCTTAACTCCAGTGTTGTTTAAGGGTCAACTGTACTTCATCTACCATTCATATTCCAGTTTGACCTTTGCTTTTCTTATGTTCTCTAAACTGCACATGCCCCACAGTCCATCATAGCTCTTAGTAAATATTTGATTGATTGTTAGCAGTGATTTTTCTAGCTTCATAGTCTTAATTTTTTGAAAAGCTGTCAAATTTGAAATCTGGTGCTTAACTCTACAAAGGTGATTCGGGATGTGATAAATGTGCACATGGAAGAACTCAGTAGTCAATGGCAAGAAGAGCTGGAAAAAGCAGAGGATGATGCCGAAAAGTATGTCATTATGTTTATTGGTGAAAATTCTCTCTTTTTAAATCTGGTACTTACACATACAGCTACGTTTTTGCATTTCCAAGACCATTGTTAGCACACAATAATTCATCAAAATGTTTGTTGTTTCTTGTTGTCATTGCTCAGGATTGTTAAACCAGAGTTCTCTGCCATCACCATTTGACTTTTTTAGGGAGACAGCTGTTATTAGTTAAAAAGTAGAACATAAGAGCTGTTTCTTTGCACTCTTATGTGGAATATAACATCACACATAGTTTTTTAGACTCTATCGCTGGACTGATATAGAATATTGGACTTTAGACTGGTGTGTCTATGTGTGTATACTGGAGATGGGTGGTTAAAACTATTGATTCGTGTTCATTTATGTGGTTCAGGAGTGAAGAAAGACGATCAGCTTCAGTAGATTCCCGACAGTCTGGTGGAAGCTATTTGCATGCTGAGTGTTCACGACATAGAAGAGATCGGAGCAGGAGCCCACATAGACGAAAAAGAAATAAAGATAAGGATAAAAACTGGGACTCAAGAAAAAAAAAAGAGAGGTAACTTTTTTTAAATTAAAGTATCATTGATGTACATTCTCATGACGGTTTCAAATACACAACACAGTGGTTCAACATTCATCCATAATACCAAGCCCTCGCCCCCTCCAGTGCAGTCACTGTCCATCAATATAGTAAGATGTACAGAATCATTAACTGTATTGAGAGGTAATTCTTGACACTATGTTATTCCATATTTACTTGTTTACTTTTGAAGAGTAAATAGGTCCTTTGTTGTAGAACATTTTGAGAAAATGAATCTTAAGAATAAATTGAGAGTAAATAATTGATAAAAATTCTTAACATTCATCCTAATTCAGTTCACATAATCATAGCTCTGGTGACATTGTACTCTGTACGCCTGACTGCATATTGGATTCCCTTTTCCTACCTAGGGCATATGAAAGTAATGTCTGTATAAGAAATTAACTATGTTAAAAAGGAGTTTGCCTAGATCTCTTCTTCTGCTCTTTCCTTTCTCCCTTTCTCTTTTTTTAATTTTTAAAAAACTGAAGTATAATTGACATACGGTATTATACTAGTTTTCAGGTATACCACAAAGTCGTATACCACATTTGTATATTACATTATGAAATGCTCATCACAGTAAGTGTAGATATGCCATCACCATACAAAGTTATTAATAATATTACTGACTATATTCCCTGTGCTATGCTTTACATCCCCATGTCTTATTTATTTTAGGCCTGGAAGTTTGTACCTCTTATCACCTTCATCTCTTTTGCCTGTACCCCCACCCTCTAGCAACCATTAGATTGTTCTCTGTATTTTTGAGTTTGTTCTGTTTTGTTCTGTTTGGTTTTTAGATTCCATATGTAAGTGACATCCTGTGGTATTTATCTTTCTCTGTCTAACTTATTTCCCTTAGCATAATATACCCTCTGGGTTCTTTCATGTGTGGCAAATGGCAAAATTTCATTTTTTTTTTAATGAGACTAATACTCCATTGTGTATACCACATCTTCTTTATCCATTTATGTCGATGGACACTTAGGTTGCTTCCATATGTTGACTATTGTAAATAATGCTGCAATAAATATAAGCGTGCATATATCTTTACAAATTAGTGATTTTTTTCCTTTGGGTAATTTCCCAGAAGTGGAGTTACTGGATTGTACGGTACTTCTGTTTTTAGCTTTTTCAGGAGCCTCCATACTGCTTTCCATAGTGACTGCACCAAGTTAAATTTCTACCAGCAGTGTAAAAGGGTTTCCTTTTTTCTATATCCTTGCAAACACTTACTATTTTTTGTCTGGTTGATGTTAGCCACTCTGACTGGTGTGAGATAATACCTCATTGTGGTATTGATTTGCCTTTCCCTGATTAGTATTGTGGAGCATCTTTTCACGTGTCTGTTGGCCATCTGTATGTCTTCTTTGGAAAAATGTCTTTTCAGGTCCTCTGCCTGTTTTTTAATTGGATGATTTGTTTTTTTGGTATTGAGTTATATGAGTTCTTCATATATTTTGGATATTAGCCCTTTATTGGATATATCATTTGCAAATAAAGCCTCCCATTCAGTGGGTTACCTTTTTTGTTTTGTTGATGGTTTCCTTTGCTGTGCAGAAGCTTTTATTTTGATGTAGTCCCATCATTTATTTTTGCCTTTATTTCCCCTGCCTGGGAGACATAATCCAGAAAATTTCTAATGCTGTTATTCAAGAGTTTTCTGCTGTGTTTTCTTCTAGGAGTTTTATAGTTTCAGGTCTTATATTTAGGTCTTTAATCCATTTTGAGTTTATTTTTATCTATGGTGTAAGACAGTATTCTAATTTCATTCTTTTGCATGTAGCTGCTCAGTTTTCCCAACACCCCTTATTAAGGAAACTCTCTTTTTGCTATTGTATATTCTTGCCTCCTTTGTTGTATTTTAATTGACCATGTGGGCATGGGTTTATTAAGAGCTCTCTCTTCTCTTCCATTGATCTGTGTATCTGTTTTGATGCTAGTATCATACTGTTCTTGATTACTATAATGTGAAAATCAGGGATTGTGATACCCCTAGCTTTGTTCTTCTTTGTCAAGATCGCTTTGGCTAGTCAGGGTCTTTTGTGGTTCCATACAAATTTTACGATTATTTACTCTATTTCTATGAAAAATGCCATTGGTGTTTTGGTAGGAATTACACTGAATCTGTAGATTACTTTGAGCATTATGGACATTTTAACAATATTAAGTTTTCCTAACTATGAGCATGGAATATCTTTGCATTTATTTGTCTTTAGTTTCTTTTATCATTGTATTAATAAGTTTTGAGAGGACTGGTCTTTCACCTCCTTGGTTAAACTTATTCCTAGGTATATTATTATTTTTAAGGTAAAAGGGGTTGTCTCTTAATTTCTTTTTCTGCAGGTTTGTTATTAGTGTATAAAAATGCAACAGATTCTGTACATTAATTTTGTATCCTGCAACTTTACTGAATTCATTTATTCTAATGGTTTTTTGATGGAGTCTTTAAGGTTTTCTATATATAGTATCAAGTCATCTGTAAATAGTGATTGTTCTACTTATTCCTTGCCAATTTGGATGCCTTTTATTTCTTTTTCTTTCATTGCTGTGGCTAGGACTTCCAGTGCTATGTTGAATAAAAGTGGTGAGATTAGGCATCTTTGTCTTGTTCCTATCTTAGAGAAAAAGCTGTCAGCTTTTCAGCATTGAGTGTGAAGTTAGCTGTGGGTTTGTCATAGTTGGCCTTTATTATATTGGCATATGTTCCCTGTATACCCACTTTGTTGAGAGTTTTATCATGCATGGTTATTGAATTTTGTTATGCTTTTTCTGTATCTATTGAGATAATCATATGATTTTTTTCCCTCTTGTTAATGTGGTATATGACATTGATTGATTTGTGGATATTAAACCAACCTTGCATCTCCAGAATAAATTCCACTTGATCATGGTGAATGATTCTTTTAATGTATTACTGGACATGGTTTGCTTATATTTTGTTGAGTTTTTTTGCATGTGTATTCATCAGGAATCCAGACTGCAATTTTCTTTTTTTGTAGTGTCTTCATCTGGTGTTAGTATCAGGATAATGTTGGCTTCATAGAGTGAATTTGGAAACATGCCTTCCTTTCAGTATTTTGAGAAAGGTATTAATTCTTTACATGTTTGGGAGATTTCACCTGTGAAGCTACCTGGTTCTAGACTTTTGTTTGTTGGGAGCTCTTAGATTACTGAACTGATTCGATTTCATTATTAGTAATTCGTCTGTTCATATTTTCTATTTCTTCCTGTTTCAGTCTTGGAAGATTGTATGTTTCTAGAAATTTATCCATTTCTTCTAGGTTAGCCAATTAATTGGCATATAATTTTTCATAGTAATCTGTTGTTGTTTGTATTTCTGTTTTGTTGGATGTAATGTCTCCTCTGACATTTCTTTGAATCTTTTCTCCTTTTTTCTTAATGAGTCTGGCTAAAAGTTTATTTTGCTTATCTTTTCAGAGAACCAGCTCTCAGTTTCATTGATCTTTTCTCTTGTTTTTTAAGTCTCTATTTCATTTATTTTTACTCTGATCTTTATTATTTCTTTCTGTCTACTAACTTTGGGCTTTGTTCTTTTTCTAGTTCTTTTGGTGTAAGGTTAGATTATTTATTTGAGATTGTTTTTATTTCTTGAGGTAGGCCTTTATTGCTGTAAACTTCCCTCTTAGAACTGTCTTTGCTGTGTTGTAAAGATTTTTGAATGTTGTGTTTCCATTTTCATTTGTCTCCATGTATTTTTTGATTGCCTCTTTGATTTCTTCATTTAGCCTCCACATGTTTGTATTTTCTTCCAGTTTTTTTCTTGTAATTGATTTCTAGTTTCACACTACTGTGGTCAGAGAAGATGTTTGATACAATTTTAATTGTCTTAAATTTGTTGAAACTTGTTTCGTGGCTTAACATGTGATCTGTTCTAGAGAATGTTTCATGTGCACTGGAGAATTGTAGTTTGCTGATTTTGGGTGGAATGTTTTATATATACCGTTAAGTCTATCTGGTCTAATACATCATTCAATGCCACTGTTCCCTTACGTTGATTTTCTATCTGGCTGTTCTATCCGTTGATGTAAGTGGGGTGTGAAGTTCCCCAACTATTACTGTATTACTGTCAATTTCTCCCTTTATGTCTTAATATTTGCTATGTGTATTTTGGTGCTCCTATGTTGGGGTGCACAGGTGTTTGTTATTATATCCTCTTGTTGGAGTGATCCCTTTATCCTTATTAATGCCCTTCTTTGTCTCTTGTTTCTGTCTTTGTTTTAAAGTCTGTTTTGTCTGATAGAAGCATTGCTACTCCAGCTTTTTTTTTTCATTGGCATTTGCATGGAATATCTTTTTTAGTCCCTTCACTTTCAGTCTATATGTGTCTTCAGGTTTGAAGTGGGTCTCTTGTAGGTGGCATATAAATGGGTCTTGTTATTTTACTCATTCAGTCATTCTGTGTCTTGATTGGAATATTTAATCCATTTACATTTACAGTGATTACTGATAGGTATGTAGTGATTACTGAAAGGTATGTACTTACTACCATTTTGTTAGGTGTTTTCTAGTTGTTTTTGTAGTTCTCTGTTACATTCTTCTCTTGCTCTCTTCCTTTCTGATTTACTCACCTTTTCTAGTGTTATGCTTGAATTCCTTTCTCTTTTTGTGTGTGCGTGTATCAGTTACAGGTTTTTGGTTTGTGATTATCAGGAGGTTGATGTATAACCCCTGTATATATAGCAGTCTATTTTAAGTTGATGGTGGCTTATGTTGGAACACCCTCTAAAAGAATGACATTTTTACTCCTTCCACCATGATTTATGTATTTGATGTCATGTTTTATCTTGTCATTTTGTGTATCCCTCAACTAATTATTATAGATGGAGTTGACTTGATTACTTTTATCTTAACTTTCATACCAGCTTTATAAATGATTGATTTACTACCTTTGCTGTATGTTTGCTCTAACCAGTGAAATTTTTTCTTTAATAATATTCTCCTACTTATGGCCCTTTTTTCCCACTTAAGGAAATACCTTCTACATTTCTCATAATGCTGTTAATGGTGATGGACTCCTTTATCTTTTGCTTTTCTGGAAAATTCCTTATCTCTTCTTTAATTCTGAATAATAACCTTGTCAGGTAGAGTATTCTTGGTTTTTTTCCTTTCAGCCCTTTGAAAGTATCGTGCCACCCCCTCTGGCCTGCAAAGTTCCTGCTGGAAAATCAGCCAATAGCCTGCCTTATGGGTGTCTCTTGTACATAATTATTTGCTTTTCTCTTGCTGCTTTTAAGATTCTTTATCTTTAATCTTTGACATTTTAATTGTCTTGATGTGGACCCCTTAGTTCATCTTGTGCTTTCTGTGCTTTTTGGACCTTTATGCCTGGTTCCTTTCCCAGGTCAGGAAAGTTTGCAGTTATTTTTTGTTCAGGTAAGTTTTCTGCCCCTTTCTCTCTCTCTCTCCTCCTCCTGGGACCCCTGTAATGTGGATGTTAGGATACTTGATGTTGTTCTAGAGCTCCTTTAGCCTACCCTTACTTTTTGTTTATTTATTTATTTTTACAGTGTGGTTACTACATTTACCCATATTATCAAGTCCCCACTCATACCCCGATTCAGTCCCAGTGATTCTCCACACCATGTGTACCAAACATAATACCCCACAATCCCCTTCTCCCTCCCTCCCTCCCCACCCATCCTCCCACACCCCTCCCCTTTGGTAACCGCTAGTCTATCCTTACTTTTTAAATTCTTTTTTGTTTTTGCTGTTCATCTTGGGTACTTTCTACCACCCTGTTTTCCAGATCACGCATCCCATTCCTCTGTATTCTTTAACCTGCTGTTGATTCCTTCCAGTATATATTTCATTTTAGTTACTGTATTACTGGTTCATTTTTACATTTCCTTTCTTTCTGTTGAAGTTTTCACTGAGTTCATCACTCTTCTCTCAACTTCAGTGGGCATCTTTATGACCATTACTTTGAACTCTTTATCAGGTAGATTGCTTATCTCCATTTTGTGTAGCCTTTTTCTGAGGTTTTGTCTTTTGTTTGGAACATATTCCTCAGTTTCCTCATTTTGTCTCTGTTAGGTAGGTCAGTTACATTTCCTATTCTTGGAGTTAGTGGTCTTATGTAGAAGGCGTTCTGTGGGGCCCAGAAGCACAGTCCTTCTTTGGTCACCAGAACTGGGTTCTCCAGGTTATGGGCCGTGCACCTTCCTGTGGTGACTGAGCTGCATCTGCTGTAGTGTCGCCGGTGGGTGGGGCCGGCCCTTGGCAGGGTTGGCAGAGAGGCCCTACTATGGCTGTGCAGGCACACTGGTGGGCAGGGCCACCGTCTTCCCCCAGCCAAGCAGGACTCAGTACAGAGGGGTGCTGTTCCCATCTGAGGCTGCCTGCTGGGTATGGTGGGGCAGGAGCCACTTTGGAGGGGCACCTGGTACGGGTTGGGCTGCAAGGTATACTGCACTGGGTGAGCATTGCTAGCAATGTAGATGGAGAGTGCCCGAACTGGTGCCTGCCATTGTTGGGCCATCTAGGCTGAAAGAATCCAAGAGTAATGTCTTGCCGCGATTCTGTTCCTAGAGGAAGTTCTTTCAGATTCATGCCCTTCTAGCACTTGCCCAAAATGAGTCAATAAATCTCTTTCACATATGACCCAGGCCCTTTCCAAGCTGCTGCTTCTGTACTGGATTTCTGAAAGAGTGAGATTATGTCAGGGACCTTTAAGAGCAGAGTCTCTGCTTCCTGTAGCCCTCTGGTTCTCCCAGAGTTAAACCCTGATGATTTTCAAAGCCAGGTTATGGGGCCTCATTTTCTGATACAGATCCCCAGGATGGGAGGATGCCCAATATGGGCTTTGAACCCCTCACTTCTCAGGGAAGACCTCCATGCTTGTGATATCCCTTCTGCTTGTGGGTCACTGCTAGGTGCTTTTCAAACTGCTGTTTTTTCCCTTGGGTCTAGGGGTGAGATTGCATGCAGCATCTGAGAGGGGAATCTCTTATTTCCTACAGCATTTTGTGACCTCTGGGCACCATCAGCTCTGTTGGTTTTCCAAGCTAGATGTTCTGGGGGTTCAATTTTCCAGTGCAGATCCCAGGGTGCTCCATGTGGGGCACCAGTCCCTCACTTCCCTGGGAGAGGCCTCTCTGGTGAGATCCCTCCCTCTTTGTGTCACAGCACTGGGGATGCCTCCCTTTTCCTTTGTCTTGTTCTTTCTTTCTCTAGCTAATTCCTCAGTTAAAGGGTCAGAGAGAAGATCCAAACTTTAAGGTCAGTCAGTTTTTCCATTGTTAATAACCCTGATAAAGTTTTGATAGCTAGAGATACATGAATTAATAGTAAAATAAATTTAAATCAATAGGGTCTGTTCCTATATTCCACCTGCTTACTGGACATCTGCCTGGATTTCAAGTTCATCAGTTCTATAACTGAACTTAACCACCTTTTTCTCAGTCTGCTCCTTCTTTCTCAGCATTCCTTAGTCTGGTTAATGCGTTGACCGTCATTTATTTGCCTAAGCCAGAAATCAAAGTGTCATTTTAGATACTCCTTTTGTATTCCTTTCATCTGGTCAGCTCTTGATTGTTGCCCTTTGTACTTGAAGATGCCTCACATGTACCCCCTCCTCTCTCTCCTTACTGCTGTCTGTCTAAAATTTCTGGTAGTTTTCCTAGTTGTTCTACCTGTTACTAAGCTTGTGTCATATGGATCCATCCCTACTCTGCTGCCAGAGTGAATTTTCACCTCTTAAAACTCTTCAGTGGTAAAATTCAAGACCTCCAGGATTAGGGCTCTGGCCAACCTATCCTTATATTTTGCCACTACCCTATGAAATGCATAAATTACACTCAAGCCATCCCAAGTTACTTAAAGTTCCTCATCCACTGTGCCACATCTATACCTTTGTCATGTTCTGCTGCCTAATTTTTTTTTTAAAGCCTGCTTGTTAAATTCCTCATCCTTTCAGACTCAGCTCAGTCATTTCTGTGAAGGCTTGTCTCATTCATTCAAGCAGAGATCTTTTCTGTTTTGTCACCATTCCTAGAAAATACTTTTTATTGAACTTAAGTTACTGCTTTCCCTATTAGGCTGTAAACTCCTTGAAGGCAAGCTTAGGTCCTATTTAATATTATATGCCTAGTACTTGTCTAACAGTAGACTTTCAGATGATATCTTGTCTCTCCAGTACCATCGATGAGCAGGACTTAGTTATGTCTATTGGTTTAATGATTTTGCTCATCTTATTACTCAGTTCATAGGTTCAAAGCTGGCTATGACTTAGTCCTTCTCTTGTAAAAATGAAATATTTGCTTAGTAATCTCTTGATTCATACAGTTAATGTTTTATAAGGGTTATATAAAAATTGATCCTTGATTATGTGTCAGAAATTGTGCTCTCATTTCTGGTTTTTTAGGGCTTCTTCCATTTAATTTTTGGCATCTCTGACCAGTCACTATTGACCTAAAATATATTAGATAGCCCCAAATCCTAGCATGAAATAATTTTCCTTTAGAGAAGATAAACTAAGTATTAGCAGGAAATGCTTCTCAATAAGGCGAGGCTAGTCTTTGCCATCCATCCCTGAAGTGGAATTACGCTGTAGGGAATTAAGATAGGTGCCAAGATAAGGAAATGACACATTTTCTGAATTCTATGACTCTATTCAAAGTTAATTTTAAAGTAGAACTCCAGTGCACGATTTTTACAAAATCTGTTTTATCCCCATTTCATTTTTGTCCCTTAGTTTTAATGATTCATTTTCCATATTTACTCTTAAATCACTGTTCAATTCTAAATGCATGTTTTAACTTGTTCTGGTTTATATCTGATGTAAGCATATTACTGGTGAATTATTGTTTTAAAGCTCTGATATTAAAATAGCCATCATTTATAATAGTTTTTTTCACCCTTTCATTTCAGGGACGGGGAAAGACATCATAGTCATAAAAGAAGAAAGCAAAAAATATAAAAGTATTTATGCATGTAATAATTATGCTTATGCCATGGTAACCAAGATACCACTATTTTAATTAATTGCTTTGAGTAGGAGAATGTGTTTATATGACTTGTTTAATGCTCAGATCATTATTTTTCCACAAATAGGTCTCAAAGCATGAGTGCACTGTTATGCCATTACATTTTAATAGATTGTTTCCTGTTACTGATTTTGATTCATTCTTTGTGATAATTTATCAGAAAATTTCTAATTAAAGTAAATACTTAAACTATATAACTAATACATGAATAGATTCTTACAGATAAGGTTAAAGTCCCTTTGAACACCATCTACAATTCCTGTGGGCACCCCAGTGGTGACTCTTACTTACCACTATACCAGTGAATTGTAATAGGGAAAAACAACCTTAGTACATGTTAGAAGGGAAATGGTCTAACTAAATAAAATACGGTATAGTCATATGATAGATTACTATATTGGATTTTTAAAAAAATTAACTTCATTATATTAACATGGGTAGATCTCAGAAATAAAATGCTAGGTGAAAATAGCACGTTGTAGAAAGATATGTACAAGTTATATTTATGAACAAAACAATACTACACATTTTCTCTGGCTATATATGTACGTGAATATATTTTTAAAGGTTCAGAAGAACCCATACCAAACACATAACAGTGATTGTTTGGGGGAGGAGGTGTAGATGGGAGAGATAAGGGGTGGAAACCAGGATTAAGAGGGTTGTCAAAGCAATCTTTTAGTTTTATCCATAATACATTAATTAAAAAAAAATAAGGTATTCATGTTTTACTTGCTAATTTAACTGTCTTGTTATTTGTAAATTAACTGTGTTGAGGTACTGTTTACATAAAATAAAATACACTCATTTTAACTTTTGACAAACTTAGTCCCCTTCCTCCATGTAACCATCACTTCAATCATATAGAAAACATTTCCATCATCCCCCAAAGTTCCCTTATACCTGTTTTCCAAATCAATTTCTCTGCGCCAGCCCTAGGCAGCCACAGATCTTTTTGTTACTGTTGATTAATCTTCTCTAGAATTCATATAAATGGAATACTACAGTGTGTACTCTGCCTTCTTCCACTCCACCGTTGATCCATGCATATGTCAGTAATGTCTTCCTTTTTGCTGCTAGTAGTATGTTATGTTGTGTGATAGATCATTCAGGTGAAACTGTGGCAGTAAATGTTAAGCATCTCATGTTTCAATAGCATTATTTTGAATCTTGGAAACTCAGGTTAAAGATTCCAAGGTGGGTTCCAAATAGAAATGAAACCTTAATTATTTTGAAAAGTTACAATGATAGAAAGATTGACTGGATTTAGATCAGATTGGCTGTTAGGATTCAGGTGTGGAAAACAGCTCTCAGGTTTATAAAATGGAAATTAAAGGGTCATTTGCCAATATGAAGTCCTGTTACTGCCAGTATACTTAATTTCTAAATATATAAATTCAGGTTTAAAAATATTAAGGACTTTGGAGTTAACATAATGTTAGACCATATGTAAGTGCTGCTTTTATAGGTCAAACCGTTTGAATTATCAGCAGTTCTATACAGTATAACTTATTATTTTGTTTTCCATTATGATTTCAGTGAGTTTGCTAACAAGAAGAAACTAAAGAATAAAACTGAAAGGCATACTTGGTTTTTTAATAGAAGAGAGAAATAAGTGGAAAGGAGAAGTGGAGTGGTGGGATTGGGGAAAAGTAGGGTGATCATGGAAAAAGGAGATGATCTAAAATGGAACCAGCGTTCTTTAAAGTCCGAATTTTTATAGTATCAACTACTGCAAACTATCAAATAAAATGTCAATTAACATGATAGACATTTGTTTGATCCTTTAAAGTATTAATTTTCTATGCTTATCTATCAGTGTTTTGGACTCCTTCACTGGATTATGAGCTCCTTGAGGGCAAGGTTTATATCTTCATTAATATAACCCCTATGCCTAGCACATAATAGTCAGTCAATTTGTTACTTTAAATTTTGACCAAAGCATTGTCAAGCCCCTGTTAACTAATATCTAAATTTTGATTCATAATGTACTGATACTAATAATTACTATGACTGCCATCCATCTTACCCATCCTTTAAGTCCTAGCTTATATGACACCTTATCACCTACATTTCTGATCTACTGTTGTAAAAAATATTCTCTGCTGAACTCTTTTAAAAGCATAAGGAAAGTTTGCTGAGAACGTACTATGTGGCAGACAGCTTTTTTAATTATAAAATACATGTAACGAAATCTACCATTTTAGTCATTTTAAGTTTACAGTTCAGTGGCATTAAGTACATTCACAGTGTTGTGGAGCTATCACCACCATCGTCTGCAGAGTGTTTTCACCCAAACTGAAACTCTGTGCCCATTAAATAGCAACTGCCCATTCATCCTTTCTCCTGCTCCCTGGCAGCCCCTATTCTTTTTGTCTCTGAGTTTGGCCATTCTAGGTTACCTCATATAAGTGGAATTATATACAATATTTGTTCTTTTGTGTCTGGCATATTTCACTTAGCATAGTGTTTTCAAGGTTCATATTGTAGCATGTATCAGAATTTCATTACTTTTTAAAGCTGAATAATATTCCATTGTATGTGTATACTGTATTTTGTCCATCCATTCATCTGTTGGTGGACATTTGGGTTGTTTCCAACTTTTGGCTATTATACATACAGTTGACTCTTGAGCAATGTGGATTTGAGCTGCCTGGGTCCACTTATGGTTATTTACTAATTTATTTTTCATTAAATATATTGGAGAATTTTTTTTGAGATTTGAAACACTGAAAATAGTTTTACTTTATCTTTTTTATAAGAATATAGTGTATGGTACATACATAAAATACGTATTAAGTGATGGTTTATATTATTGGTAAAGGCTTCTGGTCAACAGCAGGCAATTAATAGTTAGGTTTTTGGGGAATCAAAATTGCACATGGTTATTTTTGACTGCACAGGGGTCAGCATCCCTAACCCCTTGTTCAAGTGTCAGCTGTCATGCTGCTGTGAACATGGGTATACAGATATGTTTGAGTCCCAGCTTCCAGTTCTTTTGAGTGTATACCTAGAATTGAAGGTGCTGGGTCATAAGGTAACTGTGTGTTTAATTTTCAAGGAAGTATCATACTGTTTTCTCGGGCCTGTACATTTTACATTCTCTGCCAGCAATGTACCAAGGATCCAGTTTTGCCACATGCTAGGCACCACTTGTTATTTTCTGGTGATTTTTTGTTTTTTAATAATAGTCATTCTAATGGGTGTGAAGTGATACCACATTATGGTTTTGATGAGCTCTTCATATTAAACTCACTTCTCATAAAATACTCTTAAATGTAAATACTATTATCCTCACCATTTAAGGAATGAGGAATCTCAGGCTCAGTGAACTCAACTTACTCCTGATGCTGAAAGAAAGGGGTGGGGTGAGGATTCCAATCCAGGCAGTCTTGCTCTAGGAGCCACACTTTGAGTTTTTCTCCTTACAGTTAACTATGTACTGCTCCTATCCCCAACTAGGTGTGTAAGATTTTTTGAAATCAAATACATGATGTTATCTTTGAATCCCCAAAGTGCTTAGTATAATTCTTGAATGTAGGTAGGTGATAAATGTTTACAGATGAGGAAATTTAGGCATAGAGATGCTTAGTTATTTTCCCAACATCATACAGACAGTACAAGATTGGAACTAGAGTTCCTGCTCTTAACCACTATATAGATATTTATTAACTGTGAACCCTTTTTAATGGATTCACATCATGGTACTGTCTCCCAATTCATAGCAGTCTCTTTATCTATCTCTGCACTAATTCCTTTATTAAAAAAAAAATTGAACAGTTACCACCTGCCATTTTGTTAAACTGATCCACAAATGAACTTGCATTGTATCTTGATACCATTTGGTTACATACCAAACTTCATTGCACCGATCAACTCTATGTAGCAAGATGTCATAGGAAGACAAAAAGCAAAATCTCACAGCACCTTCTAAAATTAAGACTAATTGACAATTAAATGCCAGAATCTTGGAGGAATTTCAACAGCATAAGGAAGTTGGAATCTGCTGAGGAAAAACTCAGAACCTGCTTTATCCTCGTGTCCGCTGCATCCCTTCTCATCTTGAGGAAGAGGATGTGGGTGTGATTTCAATCTGTCATAGGAAAATCGTGCTTATGCTGAGAGGAAGTATTTGTGAGCAAAAATTAAGGAAGTGTCTCAAATGTTCAGACTGATTGTGGTCACTTTAGTTCACATATTACCAAGGTGGCTGCTGAGCGGAGCCCAGGGCCCTGATCACCTTCAGTGAGGAACTGAACTCATCACTCCTGGTTTTAGATGAGATCAGCGATCTCCAACTCTTTGCCTCCTGAGTAAGCTGATTGGACGGTCTCAAACCTTTTAGTGAAAAGTAGTTGTCAGGTGGTGAATTTGAGATAAAATAATTTGGCATTGGAAAAAATATTTTCTAATCACTTCTGTCATATAGAAATATTAATAAATAAAAATGTGCATAGGGTCTCCACCTGTCTTCTGAGAATGTTTTCTTTTCATGGCAAGTGAGTTGATAATGGCCCAAGAGTTGTGGTGTAAAGCTTTGTTGCATTCCAAGTATAAAAAAATAAATCCATTGTTACTTGAGTATGTTTATGAGGCTATAGCTTGCTTTTGAGTTTGCTGTAATTGAACTGGCAGTTGTATTATTGAACTAAAGCTCTTTTAACTCACACTTGTTTTACTGACTCATTCCTACTTTGGTCATAAATTTGGGAGTTTGATGTAACAAAAAGTCCTTGCAGCTTTTGGATATTTGGTTTGGGACTGGTAATTTCTAGTACTCCTTTTCAGGAAAGAAAAATTAGGATTTGTCAGACTTAAGGGGTTGCAAGCCGATTTCATCTTTACTGAGCAAACTGTCACTTTCCCATTCAAAAAAAGGAAGTATGGCCACCTAAGAGGAAGGATGTTGGCTTAAAATAGAATATAAACTCCTAAGTTTATTTTCAGTCCTTTGGTTTAGTAATACAAAGCAGGAGCCACTTGGGAGTTTGAAGAGTTGCTACCCACGCCATCTGGACAATGTTAAATTTAGAAAGGCTGCAGGCTCCCGGAGTCCTGCCTTGTAAGCTCACACATTGTGGCCCCAGTTACGGGATTTGGGGTTGAGATGCTTGCATACTGTGTTCATGCGGCTGATTTCCTAAAATTGCGGAGCTTTGGTAACCCCTGTTCCTCCAGCTGCAAGCCATGATTCCTCTTCAGAATGAGAAGGGTAAGTAAGGGAGCTTTCAGGAATACAGAGAGATGAAGCATGAGCCTCGGCTTTATTTGGTGTTGACAAACATTTTTAAGTAATAAATCCTTTACATACTGGAAGGAATAACCTTGATCAAAGAGGACAGTGGGATGAGTCAGATAATACAGATCTGCCTTTTTGCCATGTGACCCTAGGCATAGTAGTCTTTATTTTTCCATGCCTCCTATTCCTCATCTGTAGATTGGGAATAACAGTACACCCTCAAAGGGCAGTGGTGGTGAGGCTTAGAGGTAATGAGGAGCTTGTCTCACATAGTGTCTGAGAGATGGCTAGTAGTAGATATCTTGTTACTATGATTTGTAATAACACACTTGTTATTTTTTCTGCTCTGCTTCCTGTGGTTTTGCTTATGGTCCAACCTAAATACAATTCTCTTATGCTTTATCAGCAGACACACTATACATCACTGAAGTCTCCATAAAGAAGTGTGTATAGGTAGGAGGTGTACCCATTTCCAGGGCATATGCACAACTGGTACACACCTGTATGGCTGACCAGTGTAAAAATTACTGAATACTTCTAAACTGCTTGGTAAATAACTTCTGTCCCAAGCCCCACCTCCCTTCTCCCCCACTTTGCCCTGAAAATGCCTGACCCACCCCTAGACACCATTATGATGCAGTAAATAATGAGCCAGTGTCTGGTACAACCTTGGAGTAGCCTGCTCCAGGTCTGAGGCTGATTGGTGATGGTTCTGAGTAATTGGTGACTATGCAGTTGGCATCTCCCCCAAGTAACAGCATTGTTAGCATGGGACATAATCCATTTCTCACTTGTCTGATAAGAGTGGGCCCTGTGTGTGCAGATTACTATTGTGGGAATACTGATCATGGCTTGAGTCAAACACAGCTCTCTTATAGACAGTAGTAGCACAGCATGGAAGGGAGAATTGGAAATACATGGTAAGGGTTGCACACTATACATGTAATGTGTATTACTTGAATATAGACTGGTAAGTTAAAAATACATGATAAACCCCAGAGAGGCAACTAACTAAAACAGATACAGCTGATAAGTCATAGTAGAGAGGAAATGTAATTAAAAAAACGAAGAAAGGAAAAACGAAAAGAATGGATAGGACAAATGGAAAACAAATAGCCAGAGGGCATATTTAACCCCCCGCCCCCATACTGGCCTTTATAAACAATAAATGAAAATGTTCTAAACACTCAAAAGACAAACTGTCAAAAGTTGAATCAAAACAGGAGGGGCGGAAGCTGGCGGTGGGGGGCAGCAGCCTTACTGTCCTGGAAGCTCCAAGCAGTCCTGCCAAGCCTAGGTCCTGGCCCCCATTCTCCCCGCCCCCTGGGTGGATTGAAACAGTCAAGATAAATCAATCTGGGAAATCATGGCAGAAGGTGGGTTTGATCCCAGTGAATGTTTGCTCTCATGAATATGCGATGAGAAGGCTGATCAGTCTGTTGAGGCAGTCCCAGTCCTACTGCACAGGCACAGAATGTCTTCAGGAATTACCAGGACCCTCTGGTGATAATGGCATTAGTGTTACCATGATCTTAATGGCCTGGATGGTTATTGCAGTGATCTTGTTTCTACTGAGACCTCCTAATCTAAGAGGATCCAATCTAACTGGAAAGCCAACAAGTCCTCATAATGGACAAGATCCACCACCCCCTCCTGTGGACTTTGTGATACAGGAAGTGACAACAGTTTACACCCTGCACAACCGAATGAACGAAGATGACCCGAGTACTCTTAACCCGATTCGAACTTTTCTTTTTGCACCTGCAATATGAGATGGCATAGTTTTCATGAGCTTCTAAAAATTTCACTTGCAAGCTTATTTTTGCTTCCTGTGTTACCACCATTCATTTTTACGGTATATTTGATTATATTAAAAAAAGTTACATGGGCTTTTTTGGTTACCCTAAACATAAACATTCCACTCATTCTATTGGTAACTGTGATCATAATTTTTGTGATTTCTGGCCTGATTGAAGAAAACCCGAGATCTCAGTATTTAAATATTTTAAATAGTTTTGTAGGTTTTAATATTGCTTTTTTCACAAGGTATTTAAAAAGTCACTTGGGGTTGTCTGAGATTGCATGCAAGAAAATTAGAACCACATTGTATTTATATTTGCCTTGGTAGTTTATTTGTGGGTGGCAGGTTTCTCTAGTTTTTGGGACTGTGGCAGCCTTTGGAATATTTTATAAGTTATAACTGAAATCTGTCATCCACTCTAGCTGGCTTATGTGACTAGAAAAGGAGGAGAGACAAAATGAAATAATTATTTAGTGTTTTTTATTCCCATAAAAATGTCTAATATTAAGAAAACTTTAAACGTGATTTAAATATGGTAGAAGATTTATGATCCATTATGTGACATTTGTAAGCCACTGTGCACTAGCCTTAAAAGGTTCATGAAAGGAGGGAAAAGGTTAATTCTGCCTTTGCCAGATATAATCTATACAGAAATAATTTATATGTTATTTTTTGAATGGGTGCCTCTCAGGAAGCTGCTTTTCTGTTCTAACACTTAACTTCCCTTTTAAATGAAACTATCTTAAAGTTGTATTGGGAGCCTGTTTGGTTACTGACATTTGAATGCTTATTTGCTCTTTTTTTTTTCCTTTTAAGAAAAAAATTTGAGTCTTTTGTTATCCTTCTGACCTTAAATATTGAATGAATTCTTAATTTACAATGAGGGAAAAGGAAAATGAGAAGCACTCGGGTCATTCTTGTTTGGTAATGGGATGAATCCGGGTAGAGAGGAGCGTTAACATAAGTACAAATTTTGAAATATACAAAAAGTAGAAGGCTGCATTGTTTTGCCCAGTTTGAAAGAAAATTAATAGAAACGGCATTTTTAAAAAGTCTGCATGACTTTTGTGACTATAGAATTTTTTCTTAGGAAATGATTACAGACGACCTGTGGTAGCTAGAAATTATTTTGTATCAGTGTAAGGATTTTTTTCATCCTAGATCAGTCTAGCTTTTCACTGTATCAATCTGAGAAATTGTATCAAGTAAAATTCTCTATATCTCTGTACTGTTTAACAGAGTCTCTGATAGAATTGTGTGATGCTCTTAGGGCATTTTCCCCCCTTTATTATGGTTACATTCTAGGCCATAAACATTGTAAGGGCCTCATTTCATCATATGATTTCCTATTGACTGCTTGGATTCCTCCTGTGCATCTTGGCTTTGTGCTCAACTTCTTGAAATAATATAACCTGTTAATTACTTGTGCTAATTGAGGGGTATCATAACACAGGTAAGTCAAATTCTGGATAAATGAATACCACAGATTTAAGGTTTTTTCTCTTGCTGTGGCCTTCTAGAAGCCTTCCCATCTCTATAACTTTAAAGCAGAAAGGGTAGAATGGCATAAAATGTAGCTAAATCTCTATAAGCATTCCCTTTTCTGCCCTTGCCCCCTGAATTTTGAAGGCTTGCCCATACATCCTAGTATTCTGTTCCCTAAGCTGCTAGAAAGCTGGTGTCTAGCAGAGATACTGATGTACTCACTGAATCTGCAGCTCACAAATAATTGAGGATTGGCTTTGATTGAAGATGTGGCTGTGACATAGAAACAGAATGTCTGGTATTAGCTAGAGACCTGAAAATCATATTCTGGAAATTCTTATTCTTGGTTCTTCATTTTGGTCACATACACTTAATTGACATTACATATAGAATATTAACCTTTTTCTATATGGATCATTTATTCAATTAGTAATAAAAGTTATTAGTGAAGTACTTAGTCTTCAGTTTTTATTCTAAAATTCTCTGAAGAAGACAGTATTACTGCATATAAAGGTATCCTATCAACCCAATAAGTAAATTTATATCATTCTGTTTAATTCTTAAAGCTTCTATATGTGGCCTTCTTACTGAGCACACTCTTATTCATTACTTGGCCTGTAAACATTCACCTGAACTCTGACTACAATCATTTTTCAATAATTTGGAAAAACGAGATAAAGTTTCACATTTTAATCACTGGCTTTTAAATATTCTGCGAATACCATTAAAAGTTCATTTTGGTTTAAAGTCACTTAATGTTGTTTTTAAGCAAAATAATTTGTTTTTGCTTTCCATATGGAAAAAGGTAACATTGGAACTGTCTATCATAAAAGATATTATCATGTATCTATCCAAGCACTATTCCAAAGTCAGCAAGTTATATTTTAAACAGAGATTTTCCAAAGTAAGCTATTAAGTTCAGCTATTCCATGGTTACTTTTAGTGTCTTCGTGGTATGTCATGTGATAGTATTTATGAAATTACAAAATTCTTAATTTTCAAAGGAACCTTGGAAATGTAACACTCTGAATGAAAGTCTGTCACTCTAAATGAATATGTGCTAAGCTTAAGACACAAAATAATAACTTGAAGGAGAAATGAAGAGAGTTTACAGTTAGTGGGTTAAATTTTTGTTGTTGCAATAGTAGGTTTAGTTTTAACATATTTCTAATTGAAAAGTCATATGTATTTGTTACCATGTCTAATGATTACTTTGTTAAAAGCAAAATGGGTCATGTGATATATTAAATCTCAACTGCTGTTTTTAAATGTTTAATCATGCCAAACAAATCGTGTCTGGGCCATCCAGGGTTTATTGTAATCTTTTAATGAGTACTTGGATTGGAATAAAGGACTGTACTTTGCACTTTTTATTAAACAATAAATAGAAAATGTTAGTAACAAATAAATAAAAAGACAAACTGTCAAATTGGATAAAAAGGTGAGACCTAGCCATATGTTGTCTATAAGGAACCCATTTTAGATATAAGGATACCAATAGATTAAAAGTAAAAAGATGGGGAAATGTATCATGTGAACATTAATATTAAAAGGAAGCTATATTAGTATCAAAGTAGACTTCAGAACAATGAGTATTATCAGATAAAGAACATTTCAAGATGTCAAAATTCATCAGATGCACCAATCCTAAGTATGCATCTAATAAGAGAGGTTCATTTTTTCTCATTTCTGATTCTGTTTATGTGTGTAGACTCTCTTTTTCTCTTAATAAGTCTGGCTAGGGGTTTATTTTGTTTATTTTTTCAAAGAACCAACTCTTGGTTTCATTGATTTTTTTCTATTGTTTTATTCTTCTCAATTTTATTTATTTCTTCTCTGATCTTTATTATGTCCCTCCTTCTGGTGACTTTGGGCCTCATTTGTTCTTCTTTTTCCAATTTCAGTAATTGTGTCTTTAGACTATTCATTTGGGAATGTTCTTCCTTCTTTAAATAGGCCTGGATTGCAATATACTTTCCTCTTAGAACTGCCTTTGCTGTGTCCCACAGAAGTTGTGGCTTTGTGTTGTTGTTGTCATTAGTCTCCATATAGTCTTTGATTTCTGTTTTGATTTGGTCGTTAACCCATTGATTAATTAGGAGAATGTTGTTAAATCTCCATGTAATTGTGAGCCTTTTTGTTTTCTTTCTAAAATTTATCTCTAGTTTTATACCTTTGTGATCTGAGAAGTTGGTTGGTAGAATTTCAATATCTTTGAATTTACTGAGGTTCTTTTTGTGGCCTGGTATGTGGTCTATTCTGGAAAATGTTCCATATGCACTTGAGAAGAATATGTATCCTGTTGCTTTTGGGTGTAGAGTTCTGTAGATGTCTGTTAGGTCCATCTGTTCTAGTGTGTTGTTCAGTGCCTCTGTGTCTTTACTTATTTTCTGCCTGGTTGATCTGTCCTCTGGAGTGAGTGGTGTGTTGAAGTCTCCTAAAATGAATGCATTGCTTTCTATATCCTCCTTTAATTCTGTTAGTATTTGTTTCACATATGCCGGCGATCCTGTGTTGGGTGCATATATATTTATAATGGTTATATCTTGTTGGACTGACCCCTTTATCATTATGTAATGTCCTTCTTTATCTCTTGGTACTTTCTTTGTTTTGAAGTCTATTTTGTCTGATACAAGTACTGCCATACCTGCTTTTTTCTCTTTGTTGTTTGTATGAAATATCTTTTTCCATCCCTTCACTTTTAGTCTGTGTGTATCTTTGGGTTTGAGGTGAATCTCTTGTAAGCAGCATATGGATGGGTCTTGGTTTTTTATCCATTCTATTACTCTGTCTTTTGATTGGTGCATTCAGTATATTTACATTTAGGGTGATTATCGATAGATATGTACTTATTGCCATTGCTAGCTTTAGATTCGTTGTTACCAAAGGTTCAAGGATTGCTTCTTTACTATTTAACAATCTAACTTAACTTTCTTGTTAAGTTATTGTAAACACAGTCTGATGTTTCTCTATTTCTCTCCCTTCTTATTCTTCCTCCTCCATTCTTTATATATTACGTGTTTTATTCTTTGCCTTTAGTTAGTATTTGGATGGTCTGCTTTCTTTACTATGATTTTATTTTCTCTGGTGACATCTTTTTAGCCTTAGGGATGCTTCCCTCTAGAGCAGTCCATTTAAGATATCCTGTAGTGGCGGTTTATGAGAGGCAAACTCTCTCAACTTTCATTTGCCTGGAAATTGTTTAATTCCTCCATCATATTTAAATGATAATTGTGCTGGATACAATATTCTTGGTTCGAGGCCCTTCTGTTTCATTATGTTAAATATATCATTCCATTCTCTTCTGGCCTGTAAGGTTTCTGTTGAGAAGTCTGACGATAGTCTGATGGGTTTTCCTTTGTAGGTGATCTTTTTTCTCTCTCTAGCTGCCTTTAATACTCTGTCCTTTTCTTTGATCTTTGCCATTTTAATTATTATGTGTCTTGGTGTTGTCTTCCTTGGGTCCCTTGTGTTGGGAGATCTGTGGGCTTCCGTGGACTGCGAGACTATTTCCTTCCCCAGTGTGGGAAAGTTTTCAGCAATTATTTCTTCAAAGACACTTTCTATCCCTTTTTCTCTCTCTTCTTCTGGTACTCCTATAATACGAATATTGTTCTGTTTGGATTGGTCACACAGTTCTCTTAATATTCTTTCATTCCTGGAGATCCTTTTATCTTTCTCTGCCTCAACTTCTCTGTATTCCTGTTCTCTGATTTCTATTCCATTAACAGTCTTTTGCATCTCATCCAGTCTGCTGTTAAGCCCGTCGATCGCTTGTCTGATTTCTGCATTGTCTTTCCTCACTTCCCTCACTTCCTCCCTCAGCTCTTGCACATTTCTCTGTAGATCCGTCAGTATGGTTATGAGTTTTATTCTGAATTCTTTTTCAGGAAGGTTGTGCATTTCCATCCTTTCAGTCTCCCTCTTTGGGGTTGTCTGGTTGATCTTAGTCTGGACCATATTTCTCTGTCTTTTCATGGCGATAGAAGTGGTCGCTGGTAGGTGCCACGTATGTCAGCTGGGCTCTTTAAGACTTAAAAAAGAAAAAAAAGGGAAGGAAGAGAAAGAGAAGAAAAAAGAAAGAAAAGAGAAAAGAAAGAAAGAAAAAAAAAACGCCCGCCAGGGGCCGATTCTGTGAGGATGCTGTAGGTGGCGCTGTTGTTCCACTATTCTGCAGCCGCACTGCGCCGCTCCGCAGGGCCCTTTGTGGCTCTGCTCTGGCCGGGGCAGGAACGAATAGGAGGCTGTTGATCTCTGCGTAAGTTTCAGTGCAGCTACTTTTTTCCCATCGCCAGCCAAGGGGTCTGAAATTCCCCAGGACTCCCAGCCTCCTGGGCTGAGTACGCTGAGACGAACCTACTCCTCTGTTGGGCCCCTGTCTCTTTAAGACCTGTAAAAAAAAAAAAACGCGCGCTTTTCTATTATCCCGGGAGCCGGCTGCGAAGACCCGGTTGCGTTCTGGCTCAGTTACTGCACCCTCTGTCTCTCCAATCTCTGATACACCACGTGATGTGTGTCAGTGCTCCCAGCGCAGATCACCAAGGCTGGTTATTTTGCGGGTCTGTACTTCCACTCCCTCCCAGCTCTGAGTCCTCTCCTCCCGACGGTGCGCTGGTGTGGGGGAGGGCTCGGGTCCCGGGACGTGGCTCTGTATGTTACCCGCCTCGCGGGGTGCCGAGTCCTCTCAGGTGTAGCTGCAGGCTGGTGTCGTCCTTTATCTTCTGGACTCTCTTTTAGGAATAGTTGTATTTACTGTATTTTCATAAAAACATTTGGCATCTTCCTGGAAGTCTGGTTGAGAGGTTCAAAATAGGCCAAACAAAGATTGGCAAGGACTAAAGGGAAAATAGGCGAATTCATTTACAGGTGGAGATTTCAACTCTTTCCTCAGTCATAGTGCCAGTAGACAGCAAATCAGTAATGAGACGGCTTGAAAAACACTATCAACCAATTGACCTAACATGTTTACAGAACACTCCATCTGCCCCGAAAACCAGCAGAATACATCCTTTTAAAATGTACCTGTGATATTCACAAGATAGACCGTATTCTGGGCTCTAAAACTATTCTCAATACATTTGAGAGGATTGAAATCATATGAAGTCCATATGTACTTTGACAAATCAATAACAAGTTTCTGAAAAATACTCAAGTATATTAAACAGCCTAATTCTAAATAACTCATGGGTGAAAAACATAAGAAAGATCAGGAAATATTTTGTATTGAATCAAAATGACAATACAACACCCAGATTTGTGGGATGAAGCTAAAGCAGTGCTTAGAAAGAAATTGATAGCATTAATTATTTTAGAAAAGGTTCACATTAATGATCTAAGCTTCCATGTAACATACTAGCAAAAGATCAAATTGAGCCCAAATTAAGCAGAAGGAAAGAAACAAATTAATGAAACGGAAAAGCAATAGAAAAAAGCAAAATCAGAAACAGATTCTTTAAAAATGATGAAAAAAAGAAGCCTCTAGGCAGATGGATCTAACAGACTCCACCAGGAGGGGGGAAAAAACAAATTACTGATACCAAGAATGAACATGGAGATGTTGCTATAGATTCTACAGACTTTAGAATGATAAAAAGTTGATATTTTGAATTAAAAAAATGATACTATGAATAATATGCCAATAAATTAAACAACTTAGATGAAATGGATAAATTCTTTGAAGTACACAAATTACCTGAGCTTACTCAAGAGGAAACAGATAACTTGAAATAGTCCTTATATCTATTCACTATATCTATATTGAATTCTCAGTGAAAATCTTTCCCACCAAGAAAACTCCAGACCTACCGAACATCTGAGGAGGAATAATATCAATTCTTCACAAATCCAGATCATAGAGGATGAAGGAAACTTTCCCAGCCATCATTTTCCTGATACTAAAACCAAAGACATTACAAGTAAACACCAATGTATCTCATGAACATAGACACCTTAACAAATACTTGGCAAATTTTTGCAAACAAATGAATCCAATACATTAAAAAAAAATTTAAGACCAAGTGAGTTTTATTCTAGGAATTTAAGGTTGGTATAACATTGAAACTCAATGTAATTCAGCATAATGGCAGACTAAAGAAGAAAAATCATATGCTCTTCCATACATGTAGAAGAAGCATATGGTAAAATTCAATACCTATTCATGGTTTTGAAAATAACACTTTCAGCAAACTAGAAATGGAAGGAAACCTAAACATGGTAGGGGATGTTAAAACCTGAAACTAACATTGTACTTAATGGTGAAAGATTAATTTCTTCCTATGATTCAGAGCAAGGCAAAGATATCTGTTTGTGCCACCTGTATTCAAATTGTATTGAGGTCCTAGTTGTTGTAATAATGCAATAAAAAAATAAAATTTATGCAGATTGGAAAGGATGAAGTAATACTGTCTCCGTTCACAGATGACATAATCATCTGTGTAGAAAAACCTAAGGAATTTACAAAAACTACTAGAATTAGTAAGTTCAGCAAGGTCACAAGATACATTGTCAATAAACAAAAAATCTATTATAATTTTTACCTGCTAGTAATGAAAATTGGAAAAAGCATCAAAAAGTATAAAATATGGATAAATTTAACAAAATAGTTGCAAGACCTATACACTGAAAACTACAAATCTTGCTCAGAGAAATATTTAAATAAATGAAAAGATATGCCATACTCACAAATCAGAAGACTCAATATTTTTAAGGTATCAAATCTCTCTAGATTGAACAACAGAGCCAATGCGTTGCCACACATTTCTAGCAAGCTTTTTAAAAAAAAACTATATTATTTTTTATCATGATGAAATATAAATAACATAAAATCTACCATCTTAACCATTTCTAGATGCACAGTTCAGTGACATGTACATTCATGTTGTGCAACCATCACCATCATCCATCTCAGGAACTTTTTAATCTTCCTAAACAAACTTTGAACACATTAAACAACTCCATACCCACTCTCCCAGCTGCTGAGACCACCATTCCTCTTTGTTTCTATGAATTTGACTACTTATATGAGGTCCCTCATATAATAATGGAATCATATGGTATTCTTTTGTGTTTGGCTTATTTCACTTAACAGAATGTCCTCAAGTTTGATCCTTCTTGTAGCATCTCAGCTGGCTTTCCTTGTTGTTGATGTAAAAATCAGCAAACTGATTAAAAAACTTACATGGAAATCCAGTGGACCTAAAGAGAAAAACATTTTCAGGAGGAAAAAAGAACAAAGTTGAAAGACTTGAAATTTGATTTCAAGATTTATTATGAAGTGGCGATAATCAAGACAGAGTGGTATTGGCATGAAGATAGACATGGAGATGAGTAGAATAGAAGAGCAAATCCAGAAATACACAGATGTGTAATCAACTGGCTTTGACAAGCTATCGATGTAATTCAATGAGGAAAGGGTAGTACTTTGAACAAACGGTGCTGGAACAACAGGATATCCATATGGAATACAATGAACCTCAAATTTTACCTGATACAATATATAAACATCAACCTGAAGTGAATAATAAACTTATATATAAGAGCTAAAATATAAAATTGCCAAAAGAAAACAGCAGTGTTAAGCAAATATTTCTTAAATAGATCACATAAAGCATAAACTGTAAAAGAGAAAAATGAGTAAATTGGATTTCATCAAGTTAAAACTACTTTTGCTCTTCAAAGGAAGCTGTTAGGAAAATGAAAAGGCAGCCCACAGAATGGGAGTAAGTATTCACAAAGCATACAGCAAACAAGGGACTTGTATCCAGAATTTGTAATGAACAACTGATAACCTCCTCCAAAATGGACGAAAGATTTGAGTAGACACTTCAGAAAAGAAATTATATAAATGATAAACACATGAAAAGATGCTAATGTCATTAGTAAGGGAAATGCAAATTAAAACCGTAATGAATTAACCCTGCAATAGCTGAAACTGAAAGACTGATAACCACGTGTTGGTGAGAATGTTGAACAACTAGATGTCTCATCTGTTGCTGGCAGGACTGTATAACTGTACAATCATTTTAGAAAGTTGTTTGCTGGAGGGTTTCTTTTTCTTCTAAAGTAAACACACCATACAACCCAGCAGTCTTTCTCCTAGACTACTCCTAGATTGCTTCTATATTACCAAAGATTTTAAAAAGTGGCCACATTAAGACTTGTCCACATATATACCATATGATTCCATTTACATAAAATTCTACAAAAAGTAAAACTATTGTGATAAAAAGCAGCTCAGTGGTTGCCATGGGCCAACGGTGGGGAGCGGGAATCACAAAGAAGCATGAAGAGGCTTTTGAGGATGATGGAAATGAAATGTTCTGTATGATTACTGTGGTATTAGTTACATGACTCAATCCATTCGTTAAAACTTACCAAACTATACACCTACAGTTGGTGAATTTTACTGTATTCAAATTATACCTTAACAATGAAGAAAAAGAGGATGATGGCTTCTCCCCTCCAGGAGCTACTAGTCTACGTGGGAAGTAAAGTTTGGCTTTAAGAAAAAATTTGAGGCAGTGTATGATTAGGAGTCAGGTGTGGTTTAATTAAACATGTTAAATCACACCCAAAGTTATATGACACCAGTAACCCCACACCCAAGGGTGGAGACCAGTAATGCTCAGCCCTGATGGGAATGAGGGAAGCAAGTTACCTTCCTTCAGGGAAGGGGTGTAAAACAGGCTTTCCTATCATGTCAGCCTGGGCTTTCCTGTCTCGCGTTCTTCTCTGATTGTGGAAGGCAATTTAAAGCAACTGTGCTTTAACTGCAGTGCATATAGCATACCCAGCATGGTGCTGGGGATTTGAAAGAAACACGATAGGGCAATCATTGGGAAATTAAAAACGTACACTTTGAGAAGTACTGGGAATTTGAGAATGAAAGTGAATAAATAGACTAAAGCATTTGGTTATTTCTTATGAACAATATTTGTGAGCACATCCTCGCAGGCCATGGGTTTTGAGTAGCAGCCTACTGGGGATGAAGTGCCAAATCTAGCCGTTCTGATAATCACCCCCAAAGAAGCTGAAAAGAAAGAACTCTGAGTTAGCAAAGGGACCCGGATGGAATTTGATGGATGCTGAGCCCGGAGAGGTGGAAGGAAGGGAAAGCGTTTTCTATTACAGGAGAGATATGTGGACAACTTATTTGCAAAACAACACCCCCCAGAAACATTGTTATAGGTATAAAGAGTTTGATTTCCTTGGAGAAAAAGTGGAATTTGGAGCCAAGAAGGCAAAATTACAGCTTTGTTGAATTACAGTTTTATCAAGAATAGGTAGAGTTCCCATAGTTTTTCCCAGGTTAGAATGTGACTAGACACAAGGCAAGTTATTCCATGAGGTTCATGAAAACAAATTCTGTTCCTTTAGACAGTTTTTTTTTTATTAGAGATGATCGTTAAAAAAAACTATTAGGTGAGATGTTGATCGTTGGGGAGGCCATGTGTGCAGGGGCCAGAGGTATATGGGAACTCTCTATACCTTTGCTCAATTTTGCTGTGAACCTAAAACTGCTCTAAAAAAGAATTTATGAAAGATTATTAATAAATTGGCTTTGTTTGACAGGGAAAGAATCGAGATGTGGGATTTTCAAATGGGACAGTTTGCCATGTTTCCCTGGCCCCAAACTGGCTTCTTTTAATGAAGTCACATTAAAAGTCAAAATAGAGAAGCAAATTTAAATTTCAGAGCTTTCTGAATTGGGGGAAGTTGGTGAGTTGGATTCTCCTAGGAAGGGAATCACTGCTCCCCGGGGGCACTCACCATTCCCACCTACCTGTCTCACTCTGGTTAATGGGGGGCTCTACCCAGTCTGCATGAGGAATGGGGGTTCAACAGAACCAGGTACCTTCTGGGGGCCCGAGGGGAGTGATGGAGGGAAGCGGAAAGGGGTGAGCAGATAAGCCGCTGATGCCCTCACAGAGAGCGGGTAGGACAGGCAAACCTCCAAATTTGACATCTCCTTAGAGGGCCACTAAGTGTTAACTATTTTTCTTTTACCAGGAGGTGGCACTGAAAAGTGTCAGAACTTCTGGCAGCCTCCGCAGTTCCATCCTCTCCAGCTGTGGGACATCCAAAAGGGCACGTCAGGAACATCCCTGAGACACACATCCCAGGGTGGACAAGGGGTGATCATAGCAGCAGCATCCATAGCAGCTATCACTTACTGGACACTTGCGCTGTACAGTGCACCTAACATGCATTCTTTCACCTAATCCCATGACACACAATGAGGTGGGAGCTACTGTCATTCCCATTTTACAGATGAGGAAGCAGAGACCTCGAGTTCCAATAAGTTGCCCAGGACTGCAGGTTGCCTGGGCTTGACCAGCGCTGCTAAATCGCAGGGAAGGAATCCCCACCCAGAAGTGTCTGCTTTTGCGACCTCGGCTCCTAACTGCTGCACATCCTGCTTCCCACTTGCAATCTGAAAGCTATCCCTGCTTTGCTTCAGTCCAAAGTGGATTGTGATGTAAGAGGATTGGACCAGGAAGAGGGGCTTGGGAGCAGGGAAGGACTTCTGGGTGCTGTGCTCCTGACAGTGGAGCTGGGCGGGATGTGGCTGATAAGTTCCCTGCCTTCAGATGCCTCCACCTCTCCCAAATTCCCACCTTCCTAGCATGGCTTGCAGGCAAATAAATGGTTATCAAATTGTCATTATTATTGGTTCACTCAAGTGTGCAGTGGATTTACACTTGTTTTAAATCAGTATGTATGGAAATAAGCAATTAGTATACTCCAGCTTTTGTACCCCATTCAAAGCTTTGCCCATTTGGAACAACTTTTTTGGGGTGTTTATGAGTTTGGCAAATACTGCTACAGAAGGAAGAACCAATTTATAGTAATGGTGCTAGAATCCCCTAGAATGTAAGCTCCCCGAGGGCAGGGATTTTGTTTCATTTGTAAAAAGTTATATCTCCAGGATCTAAAACATGTAGAAAGTATTCAATAAATATATGTCTAATAATTGTTATTACTATTTATTTAATTCTTCAAAGTATTAGTATTAGTTCATTAATACTCGGTCGCAGTTTTTCAGTCACAATGGCGAGAACAGATGTTGAGTTTTTCCAGAGAGGATTTGTGCTTGCTTCTGCCAGGACCCATGGGGTGCTACCAACCTGAGACCTTCAAATTCAACTTTCTGTTTGAAGAGGGCTCAGTGCAGACTATCAGGGCAGTTTTTCTCCCTTCTCTACCCCGTACCATCATTGAACCATGCACATTTCTTGCTGTCCTATTCTGTGGAAGGGCACCATTTGGTTGCTGTCCCAGCTCTACTTGGGTATCTCCTATTAGACTTCTCGTCTTGGGTACTTTTTCTTTCATAGTGGTACATAAAGTAATGGGAATCCTGTGACTGATGACTCTTAGACTCAAATGTTATGAATCTTAAAATTGTTCACGAGAAGGAAGAAGTAAAGAATTTCACAAAAATTCTGGAATGTCAAGGGCTTAATCATTAAGAAGGAGCAATGTATCTGTACGAAAAAAAAAAAAGCTTTGCAATGAATCCGCTCTGGGCCATAAAAGGCAGCAATCTTAGTTGGAGAGCATTCTTTTGTTTGCTGTAGCTAGGAATTTCACTTTCTCAGCTACTTTGCAAACCAGCTATTCTAAAAAACCACCTGTGTCATTGTTGGGTAGATAACAGTGGGAGACATTTCTGTTTGGGGACAAAAGTCACCCAGAAGAAAAGAAACAGGCTGTCTTTCCCTTTCTATTTGATTCTTTCCTAGCTAAGAGGAAGCCATGTAGCATTTTTTATGTGGTTTGGTCTAGCTGGAAATGTACTGAGCAGTTACTAGGGCACAGGCACAGTGCTAGGTTCTTTACAAAAACTCCCTGGGGTGGGTGTGTGGATTGGCACTCATTCTGCCCTTCTTGTTTGCTTTCCCAGAGGTTGGAAGCTAAAAGCCATGCTTCTGGGTGCCACTGTAGCAAGGGTTTATGGTTAGAGGGTGGGTCAGCCAGTTAGATGAAATTGGGGGCCATCTGGGAGGCAGAAGAGAAACGGGAGCCTTGCCTGCGGGGGAACAGACATCCCATGCAGGAAGCAGGGCATGTACTTTGCAGGTGTGGTTCTTGGGGAGATTTCCTGGTGCTCTTTGACCTATGGGCATTTGTCTCAAGAACTCCCAGAGCAGTGGCTTCCTTATCATTGCATCTTTGCTAAGCAGTGTGACCCTGGATCTTTGTCACGGAGGAGCTTCCTGATTCCCTTGCTCCTGGCTGTGGCAGAGGTGGCAGTTCTTTCAGTGGCCAGTTCTGGGGCACTGTTTTGGGAGCCCCACCTAGGGCCCACTCCTCCAGGCTTTCCATGATTTTGGAAGCACCTAATCTCTCAATTAATAACATGCATTTTCTTAGTCCAGTCAGGCTGCTATAACAATATCATAGACTGGATGGCTTAAGTAACAAACATTTCTCACAGTTTTGGAGGCTGGCAAGTTCAAGATCAGGGTGTTGGCAGATTCAGTATCTGGTGAGAACCCCCTTCTTGGTTCCTAGGTGGCATCTTCTCACTGCGTCCTCACGTGGCTGAAGGGGTGAGGAAGCTCTCTCAAGTCTCTTCTATGAGGAGAAGGCGAGCTAGTATTATCTCGGACTGCGCCGCTTCCTTCCTCTCGGGCTTCTCTGAGGTGGGGGCCGTGGGCGGGGCCTCGGCCCCTCTGAGGGGGACGGGGGCGGGGCCTCGGGCTCATCTTGTGGGGAGAACTTGGGCAGGGCCTCGGCCGCTCTGAGGCGGGGGGGCCGTGGGCGGGGCCTCGGGCCCGTCTTCGGGGAGAGCTTGGGCGGGGCCTCGGCCACTCTGAGGGGGAGGGCGGGGGCGGGGCCTCGGCCCCTTGAGGGGAAGGGCGGGGGTGGGGCCTCGGGCTCTTTTCCAGGGAAGGGCGGGGGCGGGGACTGTCTGGACACTTGGGTCTCGGGCTGCCCAGCGGTGACTTTACACCCGCTGTGCGGGCGTTGCTGGGCTGAGGGACGTGGACTGCGGCAGACGGTGCGTTTCATTGCGAGAGTCCATCTCTGTCCGTCGCTAAATCCACAGGGAGGAGCTGAGCGGCTCTCAGGACTGCTTGGGCCGGCGCGGCAGCTCCTGCGCGGCCGCTGTTCGGCGGGGTCCAGGGCCACCGTCCCCGGTCTCCTGGCCCCCTGCTGTCCCCACGGCTGGACCCGGTGCAACGCGGAACGGTTCCGTCTGCGCCAGGGGAGGGGCGTCCTCCCGGCGTTGCCGGCCCCCATCGCGGCCGCGCCCTCGTGCGCCCTCCGCCTGTGACCCGCCGGGCCGCCTCTGGCCCGGAGCCGCCTCCACACAGGCCTGCGCTGTCCCTGCTCCGCCGTCGCCACACCCGCGCTACCCTGTGGAGGGTCTCGAGTCCGGGCTACGGCCGCAGCCCCACCGCGGCCACGTTAGGACACCCACGGGGACCTGTGGCCCCCCTCCTGCGGGCAGTGCTGCAGACTTGCGGCTGCGCCCCAGCACCGCTGTGGGGCCTGGTGGCACCACGCCTGCTGCTGCTCATACTGTGGACCCTCTGGCCACAGTGCAAACATGGTGACTGCAGAATGAATGAGCTTGGGGTGGGTACACTAGTGCTCCGTGGACAGAGTCTGTGCTGGGTACATGTGGAATCTCTGCCCCTGCTCCCAGCACAGCCCGAGGTGGTGGCCTCTGACACATTAGGGAGCATGTGAAACTCCACCTTACTTTCATGGAGCCTGGCTTGTCCCCAGGGAAGGAGAAAGAGATGAGGTAGAAAGGCAGAAAGAGGCCAGAAGCATCTGCAAATGGAGAGCATATAAGGGAAGACCCTTTGGGGTTTCAAGTCCATTGTCTGTTTAATGCAGGGATCCCCTCTACAACACCTATCTAAGCGGCAGCCAGGTTCTGTTTGAAGAGCAGGATAGCATGATTACAATTCCATATGAAAATCCTTAGACGCTTCTATTTTGCATGTACTCATCCTTCTGCAGGACAGATTTCCCGAAGTGAGACTGCTAGTCAAGGGGTCTGCACATGTACCTGTTAATATTTTGAGGGCTATACGTTTTTTTTTAATTAAGGTATCATTGATATACACTCTTATGAAGGTTTCACAAGAAAAGCGATGTGTTTATTACATTCACCCTTACTATAGAGTCCCCCCCATACCGCATTGCAGTCACTGTCCATCATAGTAAAATGCCAGAGTCCCTATTTGTCTTCTCTGAGCTGCACTGTCTTCCTGTGACCCCACACACACCATGTGCACTAATCATTATACTACACAACCCCTACTCCCTCCCCACCCACCCTCCCCCACCACTCCACTTTGGTAACCAGTAGTCCATTCTTGGAGTCTCTGAGTCTACTGCTATTTTGTTCCTTCAGTTTTGCTTCGTTGTTATACTCCACAAATGAGGGAAATCATTTGGTATTTGTCTTTCTCTGCCTGACTTATTTCACCGAGCATAATACCCTCTAGCTCCATCCATGTTGTTGGAAATGGTACAATTTGTTTGTTTCTTATGGCTGATAGATATGTACCACCTCTTCTTTATCCATTCATCTACTGATGGTCACTTAGGTTGCTTCCATTTCTTGGCTATTGTAAATAGTGTTATGATAAACATAGGTGTGCATATGTCTTTTTAAATCTGAGAAGTTGTTTTCTTTGGGTAAATTCCTAGGAGTGGAATTCCCAAGTCAAATGGTATTTCTATTTTTAGTCTTTTGAGGAACCTTCATACTGCTTTCCACAGTGGTTGAACTAGTTTACATTCCGACCAGTAGTGTTGGAGGGTTCCCCTTTCTCTGCATCTTCCCCAGCATTTGTTGTTCCTAGCCTTTCCTATGCTGGCCATCCTAACTGGTGTGAGGTGATATCTTATTATGGTTTTAATTTACATTTCCCTGATAATTAGCGATGTGGAGCATCTTTTCATGTGCCTGTTGTCCATCTGAATTTCTTCTTTGGAGAATTGTCCGTTCATATCCTCTGCCCATTTTTTAATAGGGTTATTTGTTTTTTGGGTGTTGAGGCATGTGAGATCTTTGTATGTTTTGAATGTTAATCCCTTATCAGATATGTCATTTACAAATATATTCTCCCATACTGTAGGATGCCTTTTCGTTCTGCTGATGGTGTCCTTTGCTGTACAGAAGCTTTTTAGCATGATGTAGTCCCATTTGTTCATTTTTTATTTTGTTTCCCTTGCCCGAGGAGATGCATTCAGGAAAAAGTTGCTCATGTTTATATTCAAGAGATTTTTGTCTATGTTTTCGACCTCCAGTACTATGTTGAATAAAAGTGGGGAGAGTGAGGACTTCCGGGAAGATGGCGGTGTGAGCAGGGCGGCACAAATCTCCTCCCAACACTATATTTATCTACGAAAACACAGAAAATACATCTATTCCTAAAAGAGAGACGAGAATACACAGGAAAGCGCACAGCGTGCAGCTACACCCGAGAGGACTCAGCACCCCAAGAGGCGGGTAAGATACGGAGCCGCGACCCGGCGGGACCCGAGCCCTCCCCCACCCCAGCGCACCGGCGGGAGGAGAGGATTCAGAGCCGGGAGGGAGTGGAAGTGCACCCCGCGAAGTAGCCAGCCCCGGTGATCTGCGCGGGGCGCGCTGACCCACATCGCGCAGTGCAGCGGAGATTGGAGAGACAGAGGGGCAGGATCTGAGCGGGGAACGCGCCAGGGGGCTTGCAGCCGGCTCCCGGGAAGGAAAAAAAAAGTGCGCGCTTTCCTCAGCGGTCTTAAAGAGACAGGAGCCCAGCGGAGGAGCCGGATCGCCCCAGCACACTCAGCCCAGCAGGCTGGGAGTCCTGGGGAGTTTCAGACGCCTTAGCTGGCGACTGGGGAAGCGTAGCCATACTTACACTTCTCACTGAGATCAACAGCCTCCTATTCGTTCCCACCCCTGCCAGAGTGATAAAGGGCCCTGCGGAGCGGCGCAGCCATGGCTGCGGAATAGTGGGGCACAGCGCCACCTACAGCATTCCCACAGAATCTACTCCTGGTGGGCGGTTTTTATTCTTTTGTTTTGTTTTGTTTATTGTTTTTTCTTTTCTTTCTTTTTTCTTTTTTTCTTTCTTTCTTCTTTTTTTTCTCTTTTTAAAGTCTTAAAGAGCCCAGCTGACATACGTGGCAACTACCAGTGACCAATTCTATAGCCATGAAAAGACAGAGGAATATGGTTCAGACCAAAATCAACCAGACAACCCCAGAGAGGGAGCCTGAAGGGATGGACATGCACAGTCTTCCTGAAAAAGAATTCAGAATAAAAGTCATAACCATGCTGAGGGACCTACAGAGAAATGTGCAAGAGCTGAGGGAGGAAGTGAGGGAAGTGAGGAAAGACAATGCAGAAATCAGACAAGCGATCGACAGGCTTAAGAGCAGACTGGATGAGATGCAAGAGACTGTTAATGGAATACAAATCAGAGAACAGGAATACAGAGAAGCAGTGGCAGAGAGAGAAAAAGGATTTCTAGGAATGAAAGAATATTAAGAGAACTGTGGGACCAATCCAAATGGAACAAAATTTGCATTATAGGAGTACCAGAGGAAGAAGAGAGAGAAAAAGGGATAGAAAGTGTCTTTGAAGAAATAATTGCTGAAAACTTTACCTCACTAGGGAAGGAAATAGTCTTGCAGTCCACAGAAGCCCACAGATTTCCCAACACAAGGGACCCAAGGAAGACAACACCAAGACGCATAATAATTAAAATAGCAAAGATCAAAGATAAAGACAGGGTATTAAAGGCAGCTAGAGAGAGAAAAAAGATCACCTACAAAGGAAAACCCATCAGACTATCATCAGACTTCTCAACAGAAACCTTACAGGCCAGAAGAGAATGGCATGATATATTTAACGTTATGGAACAGAAGGGCCTCGAACAAAGAATATTGTATCCAGCACGATTATCATTTAAATATGATGGAGGGATTAAACAATTTCCAGACAAACGAAAGTTGAGAGAGTTTGCCTCTCATAAAACACCACTACAGGATATCTTAAATGGACTGCTGTAGATGGAAGGACACCTAAGGCTAAAAAGATGTCACCAGAGAAAATAAAATCATAGCAAAGAAAGCAGACCATCCAAGTACTAACTAAAGGCAAAGAATAAAACACCTATTATAGAAAGAATGGAGGAGGAGGAAAGGAAGGGAGAGAAATTAAGAAACATCAGACAGTGTTTACAATTACTTAACAAGAAAGTTAAGTTAGATTGTTAGATAGTAAAGAAGCAACCCTTGAACCCTTGGTAACCACGAATCTAAAGCCAGCAATGGCAATAAGTACATATCGATCAATAATCACCCTAAATGCAAATGGACTGAATGCACCAATCAAAAGACACAGAGTAACAAAATGGATAAAAAAGCAAGACCCATCTATATGCTGCCTACAAGAAAGACACCTCAAATCCAAAGATATACACAGACTAAAAGTGAAGGGATGGAAAAAGATATTTCATGCAAACAACCAACAGAAAAAAGCAGGTGTTGCAGTACTTGTATCAGACAAAATAGACTTCAAAACGAAGAAAGTAGCAAGAGATAAAGAAGGACATTACATAATGGTAAAGGGGTCAGTCCAACAAGAAGATATAACCATTATAAATATATATGCACCCAACATAGGAGTGCCAGCATATGTAAAACAAATACTAACAGAATTAAAGGAGGAAATAGACAGCAATGCATTCATCTTAGGAGACTTCAACACACCACTCACTCCAGAGGACAGATCAACCAGACAGAAAATAAGTAAAGACACAGAGGCACTGAACAACACACTAGAACACAGATGGACCTAACAGACATCTACAGAACTCTACACCCAAAAGCAACAGGATACACATTCTTCTCAAGTGCACATGGAACATTTTCCAGAAAAGACCACATACTAGGCCACAAAAAAAAACCTCAGTAATTTCAAAAATATTGAAATCCTACAAACGAGCTTCTCAGATCACCAAGGTATAAAACTAGAAATAAATTTTAGAAAGAAATCAAAAAGGCTCACAAATACATGGAGACTTAACAACACTCTCCTAATTAATCAATGGGTTAATGACCAAATCAAAACAGAAATCAGAGAATATATGGAGACTAATGACAACAACAACACAAAGCCACAACTTCTGTTGGACGCAGCAAAGGCAGTTCTAAGAGGAAAGTATATTGCAATCCAGGCCTATTTAAAGAAGGAAGAACATTCCCAAATGAATAGTCTAAAGATACAATTATTGAAATTGGAAAAAGAGGAACAAATGAGGCCCAAAGTCACCAGAAGGAGGGACATAATAAAGATTAGAGGAGAAATAAATAAAATTGAGAAGAATAAAACAATAGAAAAAATCAATGAAACCAAGAGCTGGTTCTTTGAAAAAATAAACAAAATAGATAAACCCCTAGCCAGACTCATTAAGAGACAAAGAGAATCTACACACATAAACACAATCAGAAATGAGAAAGGAAAAATCACGACGGACCCCACAGAAATACAAAGAATCATAAGAGAATATTATGAGAATCTATATGCTAACAAGCTGGAAAACATAGAAGAAATGGACAATTTCTCAGAAAAATACAACCTTCCAAGACTGACCAAGCAAGAAACAGAAAAACTAAACAGACCAATCACCAGCGACGAAATCGAATTGGTAATCAAAAAACTACCCAAGAACAAAACCCCCAGGCCTGATGGATTCACCTCTGAATCCTACCAGACATATAGAGAAGAAATAACACCAATTCTCCTTAAAGTTTTCCAAAAAATAGAAGAGGAGGGAATACTTCCAAACTCATTCTATGAAGCCAGCATCACTCTAATACCAAAACCTCACCAAAAAAGAAAATTACAGACCAATATCCCTGATGAACGTAGATGCAAAAATACTCAACAAAATATTAGCAAACCGAATTCAAAAATACATCAAGAGGATCATGCACCATGATCAAGTGGGATTCATCCCAGGGATGCAAGGATGGTACAGCATTCGAAAATCCATCAACATCATCCACCACATCAACAAAAAGAAGAACAAAAACCACATGATCATCTCCATAGATGCTGAAAAAGCATTTGACAAAATTCAGCATCTATTCATGATTAAAACTATCAACAAAATGGGTATCGACGGCAAGTACTTCAACATCATAAAGGCTATATATGACAAACCCACAGCTAACATCATACTTAATGGCGAGACGGTGAAATCTTTTCATCTAAGATCGGGAACAAGACAGGGATGCCCACTCTCTCCACTGTTATTCAACATAGTACTGGAGGTCCTAGCCACAGCAATCAGACAAAACAAAGACATACAAGGCATCCAGATTGGTAAAGAAGAAGTCAAATTGTCACTATTTGCAGATGACATGATACTGTACATAAAAAACCCTAAAGACTCCATTCCAAAACTACTAGAACTAATATCTGAATTCAGCAAAGATGCAGGATACAAAATTAACACACAGAAATCTGTTGCTGTCCTATAGACTAACGATGAACTAACAGAAAGAGAAATCAGAAAAACAATTCCATTCACAATTGCATCAAAAAGAATAAAATACCTAGGAATAAACCTAACGAAGGAAGTGAAATACCTGTACTCTGAAAACTACAAGACACTCCTAAGAGAAATTAAAGAGGACACTAACAAATGGAAATGCATCTCATGCTCTTGGCTAGGAAGAATAAATATTGTCAAAATGGCTATACTACCTAAAGCAATGTACAGATTCAATACATCCCTATCAAAATACCAATAGCTTTCTTCAATGAACTGGAACAAATAATTCTAAAATTCATATGGAACCACAAAAGACCCCGAATAGCCAAAGCAATCCTGAGAAGGAGGAATAAAATAGGGGGAATTACACTCCCTGACTTCAAGCTCTACTACAAAGCCACAGTAATCAAGACAATTTGGTATTGGCACAAAAACAGACCCACAGACCAGTGGAACAGAATAGAAAATCCAAACATTAACCCAAACATATACAGTCAATTAATATTTGACAAAGGAGCCTTGGATATACAATGGGGAGATGCAGCCTCTTCAGCAGCTGGTGTTGGAAAAACTGGACAGCTACATGTAAGAGAATGAAACTGGACTACTGTCTAGCCCCATACACAAAGGTAAACTCAAGGTGGATCAAATACCTGAATGTAAGTCATGAAACCATAAAACTCTTAGAAAAAAACATAGGCAAAAATCTCTTGGACATAAACATGAGCAACTTCTTCATGAACATATCTCCCCGGGCAAGGGAAACAAAAGCAAAAATGAACAAGTGGGACTATATCAAGCTGAAAAGCTTCTGTACAGCAAAGGACACCATCAGTAGAACAAAAAGACATCCTACAGTATGGGAGAATATATTCATAAAAAACGTATCTGATAAAGGGTTGACATGCAAAATATATAAAGAACTCATGCACCTTAACAAACAGAAAGGAAATAATCCAAATAAGAAATGGGCAGAGGATATGAATAGACTCTTCTCTAAAGAAGAAATTCAGATGGCCAACAGGCACATGAAAAGATGCTCCACATCGCTAATCATCAGAGAAATGCAGATTAAAACCACAATGAGATATCACCTCACACCAGTGAGGATGGCCAACATCCAAAACACAAACAACAACAAATGTTGGCGAGGATGTGGAGAAAAGGGAACCCTCCTACACTGCTGGTGGGACTGCAAATTAGTTCAACCATTGTGGAAAGCAGTATGGAGGTTCCTCAAAAAACTCAAAATAGAAATACCATTTGACCCAGGAATTCCACTCCTAGGAATTTACCCTAAGAATGCAGCAGCCCAATTTGAAAAGGACAGATGCACCCCTATGTTTATTGCAGCACTATTTACAATAGCCAAGAAATGGAAGCAACCTAAGTGTCCATCAGTAGATGAGTGGATAAAGAAGATGTGGTACATATACACAATGGAATATTATTCAGCCATAAGAAGAAAACAAATCCTACCATTTGCAACAACATGGATGGAGCTAGAGGGTATTATGCTCAGTGAAATAAGTCAAGCTGAAAAAGACAAGTATCAAATGATTTCACTCATATGTGGAGTATAAGAACAAAGAAAAAAACTGAAGGAACAAAACAGCAGCAGACTCACAGAACCCAAGAACGGACTAATAGTTACCAAAGGGAAAGGGACTGGGGAAAATGGATGGGAAGGGAGGGATAAGAGTGAAAAAGCGGTATTACGATTAGCAGATATAATGTCGGGGGGGCACGGGGAGGGCTGTACAACTCAGAGAAGACAAGTAGTGTTTCTATAGCATCTCACTATGCTGATGGACAGTGACTGTAATGGGGTTGGTGGGGGGGACGTGATGAAGGGTTAGTTTAATAACCATAATATTGCAAATTTAATTGTAGATTAATGATAATAAAATAAATTATATTAAAAATAATAATAATAAAAAATAAAATGAGATAATGTATAAAGAGCCAGTTTGTGGTATATATTAGAAAACTCAATAAACAGTGATTTTCTTTTCCTTTAAAAAAAAAAAAGACTTAGAGTCACTGAATGGATAAAAAAATAAGTCCCATCTATATGCTGCCTATAAGAGACTCACTTTAAACCCAAAGACATACACAGACTAAAAGTGAAGGGATGGAAAAAAGACATTTCATGCAACTAATAGGGATAAAAAAGCAGATGTTGCAGTACTTACATCAGAAAAAATAGACTTCAAAAGAAAGAAAGTCACAAGAGACAAAGAAGGACATTACATAATGATAAAAGGATCAATCCAACAAGAAGATATAACCATTATAAATATCTATGCGCCCAACACAGGAGCACCTACATATGTGAAACAAACACTAACAGAATTAAAAGGGAAATAGAATGCAATGCATTCATTCTAGGAGACTTCAACACTCCACTCACTCTGAAGGACAGATCAACCATACAGAAAATAAATAAGGAGACAGAGGCACTGAACAACACATTAGAACAGATGGACCTAACAGACATCTACAGAACTCTACACCCAAAAGCAGCAGGATACACATTCTTCTCAAGTGCACATGCAACATTTTCAAGAATAGATCATATACTAGGCCACAAAAAGAGCCTCGGTAAAATAAAAAGATTGAAATTGTACCAACCAGTGTCTCAGACCACAAAGGTATGAAATTAGAAATGAACATGCAAAGAAAATGAAAAATCCCACAAACACATGGAAGATTCACAACATGCTCCTAAATAACCAAGGATCAATGACCAAATAAAAACAGAGATCAAGCAATATATGGAGACAAATGACAACAATAATTCAACAACGCATAATTTGTGGGATGCAGCAAAGGCCATGCTAAGAGGAAAGTGTATTGCAATACAGGCATAACTCAGAAAAGAAGAACAATCCCATATGAGCAGTCTAAACTCACAATTAATGAAACTAGAAAAAGAAGAACAAATGAGACCCAAAGTTAATAGAAGGAGGGACATAATAAAGATTAGAGTAGAAATAAATAAAATCGAGAAGAATAAAACAATAAAAGGATCAATGAAAGCAAGAGCTGGTTCTTCAAGGAAATAAACAAAATAGATAACCCCCTAGCCAGACTTATCAAGAAAAAAAGAGTCTACTCAAATAAACAGAATCAGAAACGAGAAAGGAAAAATCACTATGGACAGCACAGAAATACAAAGAATTATTAGAGAATACTATGAAAAATTATATGCTAACAAACTGGATAACCTAGAAGAAATGGACAACATTCTAGAAAAATACAACCTTCCAAGGCTGACCCAGAAAGAAACAAAATCTCAACAGACCAATTACCATCAATGAAATTGAACTGGTAATCAAAGACCTACCTAAGAATGAAACTCCTCGACCAGATGGCTTCACCGCTGAAGTTTATCAAACATTTAGTGAAGACCTAATACCCATCCTCCTTAAAGTTTTCCAAGGAGTAGAAAAAGAGGGAATACTTCCAAACTCATTCTATGAGGCCAGCATCAGTCTAATACCAAAACTGGCCAAAGGACACCACAAAAAAGAAAACTACAGACCAATATCTCTGATGAACATAGATGCAAAAATACTCAACAAAATATTAGCAAACCGAATTCAAAAATACATCAAGAGGATCATACACCATGATCAAATGGGACTTATTCCAGGGATCCAAGGATGGTACAACATTCGAAAATCCATCAACATCATCCACCACATCAACAAAAAGAAGGGCAAAAACCACATGATCACCTCCATAGATTCTGAAAAAGCATTTGACAAAATTCAACATCCATTCATGATGAAAACTCTCAACAAAATGGGTATAGAGGGCAAGTACCTCAACATCATAAAGGCCATATATGACAAACCCACACCCAACATTGTACTTAACAGCGAGAAGCTGAAAGCTTTTCACCTAAGATCGGGAATAAGACAAGGATGCCCACTCTCCCCACTTCTATTCAACATAGTACTGGAGGTCCTGCCATAGCAATCAGACAACACAAAGAAATAAAAGGCATCCAGATTGGCTAGGAAGAAGTCAAACTGTCCCTGTTTGCAGATGACATGATATTGTATGTAAAAAAACCCTAAAGAATCCACTCTAAAACTACTAGATCTAATATCTGAATTCAGCAAAGTGGTGGGATACAACGTTAATACGCAGAAATCTGTGGCATTCCTATACACTAACAATGACCTAGCAGAGAAAGAAATCAGGAAAACAATTCCATTCACAGCTGCATCAAAAAGAATAAAATAGCTAGGAATAAACCTAACCAAGGAAGTGAAAGACTTATACTCTGAAAACTACAAGACACTCATGAGAGAAATTAAAGAAGAAACCAATAAATGGAAACACATCCCATGCTCATGGATAGGAAGAATTAATACTGTCAAAATAGCCATACTGCCTAAAGCAATGTACAGATTTAATGCAATTCCTATCAAAATACCAACAGCATTCTTCAGTGAACTAGAGTAAGTCGTTCTAAAATTCATATGGAACCACAAAAGACCCCGAATAGCCAAAGCAATCCTGAGAAGTAAGAATAAAGCTGGGGGGATTATGCTCCCCAACTTCAAGCTCTACTACAAAGCCACAGTACTCAAGATAATTCGGTACTGGCACAAGAACAGACCCATAGAGCAATGGAACAGACTAGAGAGCCCTGATATAAACCCAACTATATATGGTCAATTAATATATGATAAAGGAGCCATGGACATACAATGGGGAAATGACAGCCTCTTCAACAGCTGGTGTTGGCAAAACTGGACAGCTACATGCAAGAGAATGAAACTGCATTACTGGCTAACTCCATACACAAAAGCGAACTTGAAATGGATCAAAGACCTGAATGTAAGTTATGAAACCATAAAACTCTTAGAAGACAACCTAGGCAAAAATTTCCTGAATATAAGCATGAGCAACTTCTTCCTGAATGCATCTCCTCGAGCAAGGGAGACAAAAGCAAAAATGAAACTTATGGGACTACATCAAACTAAAAAGTTTCTGTATGGAAAAGGACACCATCAACAGAACAAAAAGGCATTCTACAGTATGGGAGAATATATTTGTAAATGACATATCTGACAAGGGGTTAACATCCAAAATATATAAAGAACTTACATGCCTCTACAGCCAAAAAGCAAATAACCCGATTAAAAAATGGGCAGAGAATATGAAGAGACAATTCTCCAAAGAAGAAATTCAGGTGGTTAACAGACACATGAAAAGATGCTCCACATCACTAATCATCAGGGAAATGCAAATTAAAACCACAGTGAGATATCACCTCACACCAGTAAGGATGGCCACCATCCAAAAGACTAAGAACAACAAATGCTGGCGAGTATGCGGAGAAAGGGGAACCCTCCTAAATTGGTGGTGGGAATGTAAGCTAATTCAACCACTGTGGAAAGCCATGTGGAGGTTCCTCAAAAAACTAAAATACAAAAACAATTTGACCCAGGAATCCCACTCCTTGGAATTTACCCAAAGAATACAACTTCTCAGATTCAAAAAGACATATGCACCCCTATGTTTATTGCAGTACTTTTTACAGTAGCCAAGATATGGAAGCAACCTAAGTGTCCATCAGTAGATGAATGGATAAAGAAGAAGTGGTATGTATACACAATGGAATACTATTCAGCCATAAGAAGGAAACAAATCCTGCCATTTGCAACAACATAGATGGAGCTGGAGGATATTATGCTCAGGGAAATAAACCAGGTGGAGAAAGACAAGTGCCAAATGATTTCCCTCATTTGTGGAGTATAACAACGAAGCAAAATTGAAGGAACAAAATAGCAGCAGACTCAGAGACTCCAAGAAGGATCTAGTGGTTACCAAAGGGAAGGTGTGTGGGAGGGCAGGTGGGGAGGCTGGGAGAAGGAGATTGAGGGGTATTATGTTAGTACACGTGGTGTGGGGGATCATGGGGAAAACAGTGTAGCACCGAGAAGGCAAACAGTGAATCTGTGGCATCTTACTACACTGATGGACAGTGACTGCACTGGGATATGGGTGAGGACTTGATAATATGGGTAAATGTAGTAACCACATTGTTTTTTCATGTGAAACCTTCATAAGAGTGTATATCAATAATACCTTAATTTAAAAAAATGAAAAAAAAAAGAAAGATTGTTGGCATGATCCAGCATTTCTCATACCTTCAAAGAGTGCTTGCAGATTCTTCCCTGTAGCCTGTGGTATTCATTGGGTACCTAATAAAGGCTCATGGAATGGGTGAGTACACTGGTGGAAGACTCAAGGCTGTACTCCACAAGCAATGATGGAGAGGTAAATTTTGGTATGTTCTCAGGCTTACTGTAAAGTTCCTTTCCCAGATATACACACAGGCAAGTACCTCTCCTTTCAGCTTCTTCATTAGAAGTGTCTTTTCAAATCTTCATTAAAGTGCAAGAACTCCCTGAAGAACAACACACTTGTTGGTTATTGACTTGGTTATTGACTTGATTGTTTCTTGGGAGGGTCTACTAATGTCATGCTGGGACTCAGAGCAAAATGATTTCTGAGTACAAGGTAGGAAATGGCTAAGTTAGAGAACATGATTCCAAGTGTTTATAGCAGTGGGGGATGAGGGGGACAAGAGAAAAGGAAACAAGCAATGTGCAGGCATGGTGCTAAGATCCTCAGACAAGATGCTTCTCAAACTTTAGCTACATAAGAATCACCTGGAAGGCTTGTTAAAATGCAGGTTCCTAGGCACAATCCTCAGAGTTTCTGATTCAGTAGGCCTGGGAGGGGGTCCAAGTGTTTGTACTTTAAAGTGCCCCCAGGTGATGCTGATTCTGTTTGTCTGAAGACCATGATTTGAGTGGCCCTGACAAAAGATGTTCTGGGGGTATTTGTGGATAGGACTTCTGTCGGGGGAGAAGGCAGGATTCCAAACACTAAGGATTGTATCTAGAATGAGCCTTTCGTAGAATCTGGGGACAGACTTAAAAATCCTGTAAAATTAGAGGTGGGAAACATGCTGTCCAGATGTTTAAGATGCCACATCCTCCACAATCATACCATGTGCTGAAGCCAATCTTCTTTGTGAGGTCTATTCCTCCATCAACTCCATGAAATGTTTTATGACTAGCCAAGGTCCGTCACTGCCACTGGTCAGCATGCTCCCTGGGCACTTTAATTCAACCTCTGTTAACACATTCTACATTGCTGTGGAATGTCTTGTATGCATCTATTTTACTTCAAAACCATGAGCTCAGAAAGATTGGAGCATATCATACTTATCTTTGTACCCATAATCATATGTCATGATCACTATGTAGTTGACATGCAGTAAATTTTTGTGGAATTAGTGGAAACAAATTAGTGACTAACTTGGATTTAAAGAATCATGTATCTTCTCTATTTTATTGAAAAATTCTTCAAATAGTTACCTGTACTCATATGTCTGTTTTCCTTCTATATTCTAGTGAAGCTAGAAAAGCTTTCATCCATATCTCTCCATCAAATTAGCCCTTGAACTGTCACCAATAAGTGTCCACATTGCTTAATCCAATGGCCCCTAATGCATCTCCAATTTAGCCTACCAATAGCAGTTAATACTTTGATTCCACTGGCTTTTAATTGAATCTGTCCTCGAATCACCTCCTTCCTCTCTGGCTACATATTTTTAGGTTTTTGTTGATTCTTCCTTATCTCCTTGATCCCTTAATGTTGAACTGTTCCAGGGCTCAGTCTTCGGACTTCTTTTTCTGTTTTCATTCACTTTCTTGGACGTTGCATCCAGTCTAATTGCTTGAATGCCTGCTCTATGGTGATGACCCCCACTGTACCTCCACCTTCAGCCTCTCCACTGAATTCCAGACATATTTCTCCATCTGAGTGACTAATAGACATTTCAAGTTTAACTTACTTAAAATCCAACCCTCCTGATCTCCAACACCCCTACACCTTCTTCTCCCATAGACTTTTTCTATCAGTAATTGTCAGTCTACTCTACTAGTTGATCACACCTGAGACTTCAGCGTCATCTTTGCCTTCTCACATTTTATTCCATAGCACCTTCAACAAGTCTCTTCTCTACCTTTGAAATAGAGTCGAATATATCTAGTTCTTCCTAACCTCACTGTGTGTACTCTGGCCTATTGCCTCTCCCCTGGAATACTGCAACAGCCTTGCGGTTGGTCTCCTGCTGGAGCCTTGTGGTATATACTTAGCAAAGCAACACAAATTTTAAACTCCTGACTTTTAAAATTTAGTGTGATTTATCACTCCTTTGCTCAAAACACTTCAATCGCTTCCCATCTCAGAATAAAAGCCACAGTCCTTACAATGGCCTATATCTTGGACCTATTCTCGTACCACTCCCAGCCTTGCTCAAGCTGCTCTGGCCATCCCAGCCTTCTTACTGTTCTTCTCGCAAGTGAGTGCCTGTCCAAATATCACCTTCTGAGAGAAGCCCTAATAAATCAAATATACACCCACTGCCCATTAACTTTCTATTCCCTTACACGCCCTTGTTCTTTGGCAAGCATCTGAGGTATTCCGTATTTGTGTTTACTTGCTTGTTTGTTTTTTATCTCTCTCCACTAAAACAAAACTTTCCAGGGGCAGAGACTCCATCTGATTTGTTCACTACTCAATCTCCAGGGCCTAAAACACTCTCAGGCCTAAGAATGTGTGAATAGGTGAGTCAAATAAGGGCATGGGGCAGAAACTGGCAAAAGACCTATGGGCCCTATTTTTTGTTCCTGGGACTATGATTAATTTATTATTTACCAGCACCTTTATCTAGGTGGTAACCGTGACTGGTTCTTACCAAAGGGACGGGGGTACAGTTTACTGTTTAATTTCATTAAGGCCATTTTTTGAAAATGACAGAGCCAGTAAATAAAGGAGGCTGTGTACTTGAACCCGTATGTCGAAGGAAAGCAGCCCGCTGAACCCACTGGACGTGATACGAGCAAGAAAAACAACACATGCTGTATGGAGCCACTAAAGAGGGAGCACTTGTTCTAGTGGCTAGCCTGTCCTGACCTTGAAGAATCCTGCTAAAGCTGAAAGTATTTAGATAAAAACTAATCAAATATGAAAATTCTGATGCTCCAAAAAATTATGTCTATGTTTTCTCTAGGGAAGAGTTGCCAGATAAAGCACAGGATGCCCACTTAATTTTAATTTCAGGTAAACAATGAATAGTTTTTAGTATGCTATCGGATGGAACATACATATATTAAAAAAGCATTTGTTGTTTATCCAAAATTAAAATTTAGCTGAGCATCGTATTTTCATTTGCTAAATGTGGCAACCTTAGTCTAAAGGGACTTTGTAACATAGACTTCAACCTAACTTTAATTAACCAATCTAACTTCCTTTCCATTAGTGTACCCAGAAAATTGCTCATACAGACATGTCAGGAGGCAAAAAAAACTCTTAAATTTACATTTTCTGTCCTCCATTTGCAAAAATACCTAACAACATTCAGAAACCTTGAGAAGCCATTTTTCCTGCTCTTTCTCCCAAGAGAGAACTGTGGTTTGAATACAGGATATAGCCTAGGGCTATGTCTAATTCTGTGTCTAATACAGCTCAGTTTTAGTGTTAATATCCAACAACTTTTTATTACCAGTAGAAGTAATTATAACTAGATAATCCCACTGATAATATGATAGGGTCAGTTTAAAGGTTAGCTCTGAAATTTAAAAGTGCTATAAAAAATTCATTTGTTCTTGGTGCTCATTTCCCATCAGAAATCACAAAGCTCAATGAAGCTGTGGTAATCATCTCCATGGCAACTAGTTACCAGCTCCATCATAGAATGAGGATTCTTAAATTCCCAAGAAACGATCCAGCATTTAAATACACCATGCTTTCAAACAAACAAAATCAGAGCAAATATTCACAAAACAGAAAAGTATGGAACTATAAATCTGAAACTGAATGGCTTTTGAAATAATTGCTATTTTTATGAGGCCATCATGACAAGAACTAATGTATTGTTTCATGAAACTCAAGAATCCATGTTTTCTATTACAGCAACCTGCACTCATTAAGAACAATTTTAATTCATTATATGTAAAACAGTGTAAAAAGATGATGCATAAATTAACTAACCATCAGATGAGTAAAAGTTTGAAATGACCAAATAGTTCCTAGAAATACATTATGTATTGCAGAACTTTTCATACTGACATCTAAAATGTAAATGTTTAACTTTAGATTTTAAAGGAATTTTTTAAGCACTGGGCTGTGCTTTAGACCAGGGGTTGATACTCTACAGTCCACAGGCCAAATCTTGTCTACTACCTGTTTTTAAAAATTAAGTTTTTTGATACACAACCATACCCATTCATTTCTGCAGCTTCTGTAACTGTTTTTGCTCTGCAATGGCAGAGCTGAGTAGTTGCAAGAGACCACAGAGACTGTGAAGCCCTATGTAAAGATAGTTGCTATCTTGTTCTTTTCAGAACATGTTTGCCAGCACCTGCGTTAGACCCCACAGGACCTGTTGCAGATCATTCTCTTCCTGAAAGTTATTTCACTTCAGCATTAAGGCCTGTGTTTGTAAGTAACATTAAAAGATATGCCAGAATGCCCAAAAGTGTTCTGAACCTACTGAAGTTGCAGAAACTGTATCACACAATCAAGCCTGTTATAAACTCTTGAGCTAAAATGGGGAAGGGACTTTCCTCACTAGGATTCTGAAAATAGATAATTCTGAAATTAAAGATGTGGGAATCACCAAAGGAGGCTGGGAAGAGCCAAAAGTGGTGAGTAAAAAAACAGAACACAAAGGACTAGTCAGCCTGGCTCCTCTAGCTCATGGTGCAACATTTGCTTTGTGTTGACTAACATTCCATTAGCCAAAGCAGGTTTCATGGTTAAGCTTGAAGTCAAACAATAAGGAAGCAATGGGAGAAAGTGCAAAATCATGTCGCAAAATCAAGGACACTGGGAGAGGAGAAGAAATGAGGCCATTAACTTGGTTTACAATCTAACACAATCTGTTTGCTAGTGAGTTCCGTGGATATACCTCTTGCTCAGTTGTCTCCAATAAAGCTTCTCACAGTTGGGTATGTCCACTCCTGCCCATCTATCTCTACATCTTCCCAGGTGAGGATCTACTTTGAGAGAAATACTCTACTGCTCATGGGAAGATGAGTATCTCCACTTAACTCTTCCTCGCTGGATGGAGGTAGCAACTGTGATCATAAAGAACTCATCAACTCAGTGCCGGCCAACGCTGCAAAAGGAAAGTGTTAGATTTAAAGCGTTCTTGACACTATTATTTGTTAAGTTTGAAACTAAAAACATTAGGAAAATTTTCATTTATTCTACCTTTGCCAAAGCTTTAGGAATTCAAAAACTTATTTCACATGCCTCTCTCGTGCACCCATTTCTTCATCATTAAGGTTTAAGGATTGATATGCCAGTGGAGGTTACTGCAGGAAACATTTTAGATTGGAAAATGGGGCCTGCTCACATGCACCGTTCTCCATATTTGTGCAAATGCCATGCTGCATGTGCAGGGGGAGCAGAGAGGAGGGAAGGAAAAACAGGAGAGAAAAGGAAGACTTTTGTTGACTTGACTGAAAAATGCTTGTTTACATGCCTGGCAGTAGCAGTCTTACAGTCATGATTTACTGTGAGACTCCTGCTGCCCTGGCCAAGTGTCAAATGACTGCAGCATTATAGGGTTATCTTATCAATTTCTCTCTCCTTTGTGCAGTCCCTCTCCAGCCACAGCCATGCTGCGTGGATTCATATTTGGAATCCACCCAAAGGTGATCATCTGTCTGTAGGGTTTGTCCAAGTTTTTGCCTTTTTTTGAGCTGAGAGCTCTGTGATGTAAATTATAAGTATTCTGTCTGCCCGTCCAGGAAGCATGACACATACCACTGGTCCTGGCATAGAACAAAGGCCAGGAAGCCACTGGAGTGACCCTGGTAAAGTGAACCTGAACACTAAGCCACCAGGGTAGATGATTCCTCTGCCTGCTGTCAAAGAAAATGAGCTTTTTTGTTGTCATTTTAAATCACCTGTGTAGTTCAAGCTCAATAAGCCTTTCACTGTCCCTGCCTAACCACAATATTCCATGATTTTATTGGCCCTGTGACTGGAATTTAATCAATTTAATTCTCTGTTCTTGAACAGCCCTTTGGCAAAAATGTTGTTCAAGTTAGCTACAGATACACCTCTTGCTCAGCTGTCTCATCTAAAGCCTTTACAGTTGCATGTGTCCACTCCTGCCCATCTACTTCTCTATCTCCCCAGGGGACGGACACTGGTAGACACTACTGTGAGATTTTCTTGAGGTTGAAACAGAATTATCTATTTTTTTCATCACCTCTGTTGTCAGAATCTTTGGGATTCAACCACTGACAGTTGACTGACTGCATTACTAGGGGAAAATGAGGTGTGATGCAATTAGTTATTCACTGATTCATTCAAAAACATTCTCCTAGGTGTGGCAGGGGCTGAAATAAAGCTGGTGTTCTGGCCTTGTCTCTGGGGAGCTCATTCTCTAAGGCAGGTGGAATGCATATACATAGAAAGAGAACCAATATTCCAGAGGCTGTGAGAAACCAGTGACTGCCCTGGGAAATAACTTTTGGAAGATCTGGATTATGGCAGTGTTTTTTTTACATACTTGCAATTCTACAGCAATGCTCTCCAAATCTAATCTTACAGGAAAGCACTAGATAAAAAGTAGATGAAAGTGACTCTCCTTGAAATACCTTCAACCTTGCCCTTCAGAGTTTGAATTATTGAGGTGCTCTACTTTCCTGGCTCCAGTATTGCTGTGATTTGTCCCATTAGGTGGTTTTCCACAAGGGTCATCGATACATTATGAGCTCCAAGAAGACCAGTGTTCTCATTCATCCTGTCCTCCCAGGGTGGAGATACAGCAAATATAAGGCACATGAGCTCAGCTCACCCCTCCCTCATCAGCAGCAGACATTGCTTAGTGATCACAGACCTCTTATAGTTTGAGTTCAGATTTAGCATGAAAACCCTCCACTGAGTGCTCTGGGCTGCCATCACCAGTGTATTGTGTTGACAAAGGATAATAAATGGAGTTGCCTTTCTTAGCCTATCTTTTAATACAGTTCTGGAATATGGTAGGTGCCTGGCACATGTTAGATAAAGTGATCTTTATATAGTTACATAGTTTTGTGCCATGTGGCCTTGAGAAATCTTAAATGACTTGTATTACTAGAAGGATAAGTAAAAGATAGCCACAAATTTATAAAAGATCTAATGTGATAAGAAATGAACACAAAACATTTCTTTGTTCTGACATTCTTGCTGCCCTTAAAATCTTCTCTATCATTATGAGCTGCTCCAGTTAGCTGCGATCATGCGCAACTTTTTTTTTCACTATTAAATCCAAAACTCTGTCAAAATACCAAAGCAATGGGTTTCTATCTGCTCTTGGGTAACAAACAACAGTTGGACATTTATATCACTCTTCAGTTTGTAAAAGACAGCTAAGAGCTCAGACCCAACCAACACCAATTTATTGAGCAAGTATTCAGTGCTGGGCACTTCGCAAGTTTTTATTGAATGAGTGAGTGGAAGAATAAATTATACCCAAGTTGCACATAGAGTGGTCCACACAGTAGTGATGGGCCAAGGAACAAGTGAGGTTTAAAGGATCTGAAATGTCTCATAAGTAAATGTGTGATTCATAGCATGTATATGAGTATTTACAATTGATACAAATATGAGGTAGCCTTTGGGGACAGTCATAATAGACATATACATAATGTGTCATGGGAACAGTTAGCACTCCAGAAAGAGCTCATGGCAGGGCATTTCAGGCAGAAGAAGGTGCATGAGAAAAATAATGTGAAAAGCCCATAGAGAATTCAGGAAGCAGACAGAAACCCATTGAACTCAAGATTATGGTAATGCTAGGCAGAAAAATAGATACGAGGGGGGTGGAGAGAGAATAAGGCCAGTAAAGCCCACTAGAAGAGACTCAAAGAGTTAACCAGGAAAAACTACAGAGCCAGAAGAGACTCATTGAGTTAATGAGTTAATCGACTAAAGCTCTAAAGGCCAGGAGCAACTTGGAATGTCTACATATTCCCCAGATAAAGAAAGGTATCTGAGTGCAGCCCATGTCTTCATTGTATCAATTAGATTATGCCATTGTAGATTTACTTTGACCTGCTAAAAGGCCCAGCTCATTCTTTAACTTAACCTATATGCTGTTTTTTCCTCTTTCTCCAGCCCCTAATCAAGTAACTTTGTAACCAGGGCAGGAGCCGGACCTGGAAGTATAAATAAACCTACATGGACAAAGAATACTGAAGTCTCAAACCAACATAGTCACCTAAATAACCCTATTCTTAAGACAAAACTCCAAAGGAATTATCAATCACCTGTATACATCATGTCTTATGCTGATCCTTACCCAAAAAAGCCCTATAAAACCCCAGACCCTACACCTGTAAGCATGCCTCCTAAGGTTGGCCACACTGGCTTTTCTTTGAGTGTGTCACCTCTCTGTCCTACTTCAGATTAGTAGGGAGGGGCTGCTGAGAAATCTGATTTGGGCTCGCAAGTTCCCATCACCCGGGTGACCCAGATAGGACTGCAGTGGTATAACCATGCTCCTTAGTAGGCTGCCTAAGAAAGTCTCCTTTCTTTGCTTTTGGAAAGTTCTCAAAACATAATCTCACTCCATCCAGTGCTCTGTGACTCCCCCCAATCCTGGGGTGGTAGGGACTTGGTTCCCATGTCGTGCACATCCAAGAGGACACTGGATACCAGGTGACACTGGCTTTAGGAGTTAGCAAGGGATTATGCCCTTATGCCTAGCAGCAGTCCAATGAGTCTCCCTTGCTTCCTTCCATTTTTCCTTCCTCTCTTCTTTATTCAAGTAAACCTGCCTTTGTCTGTCTTGACTGTAGCCTGCTCCTTCCTTGGAGTGTAATCAAATAAACCTGCCTTTATCTATCTTGACTCTGGCCCACTCCTCTCTTGGAGTGCATTCAAATAAAACTTTTACTTCACTACTGTGTCTCTGCCCTTCAATTCTTTGTTGTGGTGGGGACAAGAACCACGGAAAATAAACTCAACCCCCCAACACTCTGATTATAAGGGAATAAGGATAGAAAATGAATAAAAGTCCTTGAATTAATTCACTCAAAAATTCAAATATTTTACTGAGTACCTACTATATTCTAGGCAATTTTCTAGCCACTGGAAAAACATTAAAGGACAAATCCTAGACTAAAGGGTTTGGATTTAATTCAGAAGAGAGTAGAGACTCAGAAGTTTTTCTTTCAATCTAGGAAATTAAAACCTGAATACTAGAGGGCAGATAGCAATGAAATGCTGCTTCCTGTGCTTCACCCAACAAAGGAATAGTAATCATGTTGCACAGGAAACTCTATGCAGGGGGAACTTATTTTTCAAATCGGCTGCTAATCAGGAAGTGACTTTTCCTACCAGGGAGTATATAAACTCTGGAAGAAAGTGCTTTTTCTTATCTGCAGATAATGGAGACACAAGGTAGAGAATTAGACTCAGCAAATGAGTTGCACAAATGATAAGCAGGCAATGTTTGCAATAAAGTGAACATTTAAGAAGCATCATCTGTCTTTGGTAAAGGGTATTGAAGACACAATCCTCAATATAAGACCAGTGATAAATTAAAAAGCATGCATTTAGAATAAATTTGAACAGATACAAATGTAAACACTAAGACTGCTCCATTCATCCAATAACAGTCCTTAAACCAAAAGATAATGAATTCTAGACCAGATAGAATAAGATAAAAATGCAGAGTATAGAAAATGACAAGCAGCACATGAAGGAGGAGGAAGCCACATTGGACCAGAATGTGCAAATAACTCTTATAACTAAACAATGAAAACATTAAATGATCCAATTTTAAAGTGGGGAAAAGATTGAACAGACATTTCTCCAAAGAAATACTAATGGCCAATAAATACAGGGAAAAATGGTCAACATCATTGTCCTTAGGGAAATGCAAATCCAAATTACAGTGAGAGACGACTTCACACCCACTAGGATGATCATCATCATAATAATAACAATAAAAGTGGAAAATAAGTATTGGCAAGGATGTCAAGAAATTGTCATGTTCATACATTGCTAGTAAGAAAATAATTGTTGCAAATACTTTGGAAAAGAGTTGATAGTCCCTCAAAAAGTTAAACATGGTGTTATATGCTGCCATATTTTCCACTGTTAGGTATATAACCAAGAAAATGGAAATCATATATCCACAGGGAAACATGGACATGAGTGTACATGTCAATCATAGTAACCAAAAAGTGGAGACCAAAAAGTGTTAACTTACAAAAAAAAAAGTGTATACACATATGAAAGAATATTATTCAGCCAATTCTGGGCTTCTGGGCACCTTGATAGAGTGGGCTCAGGGGCCAGAGGAATCCCTCAGATCAAAAATGGAGACACTGGTAGTTGGAAGTAGAGTGTGAACATACTGAAGTGGTACAGCAAGAGGAGGGATGGAAAGGGCAGTAACAGCATCGAATACGGTGGGTTCTGTCCACCTGCAAGTTTGAAAATGCTTACCTCTGTAAGTTTATATGTCTTTGGTAGGTTACCCATAATAATTTGTTTCTCCAAACTTTTGAGAGTGAGGGGGTACCATCAATAACCACATTCGGAAAAGAACCCAAGGCTATATCGAATGGTGTCCATCATCCCCCAGATTCTTTGTACCACTCTGCTTCAGGATTGTCCAGGCCCCCATGGGCAGACTGTGCTGCACAAACCCGAGAAGTGCCACTCACCTTTAAGGCACCATAAACTCATATTCTTATTGAAATCTCCTGGTAGAGGGCAGTAAAGTATTTATTAAAAATAAAAGCAGTATAATTTGACAATATTTTCAACAGAATGCAGAAAAGTATCTGGGAAAGTCCACTTATATTTCTCATTTCTGCAAGATGGAGAACAGGCTGGCAGACGTTCTGTCAGGTGCCCCGTCTGGTTTTGCCACTTGGAAATATCCTTTTCTTCCTTGTGAATCTGGTTAGGTATTATCTCAGCATTTCTGGGTTAAGGATGGGTTTGGAGTCCCTTCTGTGCCAGCTCAGTGTGGATTCTTCACCAAGAGTCTATTGCAATACTTTCAAAATCCTTAATATCACAATGTAAATGTGAATTCCTAAAAGAAGGCATAGTATGCCAAGTTTCTCAAGTGCAAATGAATTAGAAAGAACTCATGTTTTTCCAGGGATATATTGAGTGAGCCATGCTTGGAACTGTATGTTTATATAAAGAATCTCCTCTAAACTTTACAGATGGCAGTGCTGTGGAGCAGAGGAAAGGCACACCTACTCTGCCTACTACCAAGATGTAGGCTGAGGAACTGCATGTAGAGGCTCACACTGGACCTATAAACAGATGGACTTCAGAAAGAACCTTCTAGAATCAAACATTTTAGCAAATGGGGGATCTCACTTACTGCAGAATAGAATTCCTTAAACTCTGGTTGCATGCTGTAGATAACTAGGATGAAAATGGTAAAACTTATTCCAGGGAAACCTACTTTTCTAATACTTTCAATGAAAGAAAAATTGACATAGCCTCAAATTTCTTAAATTTCAGCTGGAGGCATATTAAGAAGTCAAGGTAGCAGAAGCTCGATTCCTCTGTTTTCAGTCCATTTCAACATCTATCATGAATATTATTATTAACTTCTCAGTTTTAAGTGATTTATTTTGAGTAGCTAATGATTGAAGGGCTGATATTGTGGAGTTTTGGATTCAGAGATGTGGATTCATAGACAATATAAAGCTATTTCTAATGGTGCTGGGTGATCATTTTGTTCAGTGATTCCTAGGGCTGTTATTAATGCTTGTTTGTTTTAAATTGTGAAATAAATGGACACATTTCTTAGAGCTCCTTGAATACTAACAGTGACACTGCTTTGGTGGTTTTAAATGATCTTGTACTTAAACAGTGCCAAAGCCACTTCCTGAACATGCTCTCACATCATTCCCAGCCCCAGGTCCATCCATTTATACTAAAATCAAAATTTACAACTTAAATAAACTTGAGAGCATGTTAAATTCAATTCACTTATCCTAATAAATTCCTTCCTAAAACAGGAATATTGCAAGTCAATCAGGTGTAGCTCTCACTAAATTGAGTAGTAATTAAGGAAAGTCTTTTTGAATATTTTTCTTTCTGGCACCTTGATTCATTCATCAGATATTTGTTGTGTGTCTAGTAAGTGCCAGCTTCTATTTTTGTTTGTTTGTTCTGCCTTTTTATTTGGAATTAACTGAGAAGGTGAAATGCCTGCTCCACCACCATCGAGTTGTATTATCTTCCTTTTTTTATGAGTCCGTGATTTTGCTATTTGTTCATGGATGACTCTAATATACAGACAAACAGTTTTAATCTGGCATGATTTTATTTTGTTTTGTTTTGATACAAGTAACAGCATTAGTTGACTTGGAATGTCAAGTCAAAACAAAAATTAGATTTTTAAAATTCTAAATGAATATGAAACTTAGATAACTACAATCACAACCCTTTCTTTAAAAAGGTTTCTGTGACATAGGCATATATTTAGATAATAGTTACGATAAGAGAAATTAAAGATTTGCAAATAGTCCATCTAACTCAGCCCTACAGCCTTTATGGTTCAGAACCCTGAGTGGGGATAGAAGGATTGGACACTAAAAAGGTGTGGGAGGGCCCTGGGCCCCTGGCCTCCCACCTCCACCATGCACTTGAGAGGAGCTGCGTGGAGCTAGCTCAAGGTGCCCGTGAACAAGACCAAGTCAAAATACATCCCATAAGATACTATATTAACCACTTAGAATGGTAGTTCTTAACCAAGGGCCTGTGGATAGAATTCAGGGGTATTTGTTAACTTGGTTGGGAAAAAAATTATCTTAATTTTTACTAAGCCCAGCTGACATTTAATACTGCCTTGAATTATGAATGACAGTAAGAACTCACAACAGTGTTATCAGTGTATAAGACTTTGTCATAGGTATTTTCATATCACATTGTAGTGGCTGCAAATACTCCCAAGTATGGCTGACACATCACTATTTCAGAATTATGGGAATATTAGTCCTGCCTCTAATATTGTCAGTACATGCATGAATGTAAAGGCATATTTGCCACATATCTCACATTTCCTCCCCTGACCCAGCTTCACTGAGATACAATCGACAAAACTGTAAGATATTTAAAGGACAAAATGATGATTTTATATATATATATATATATATACACACTGTGAAAAGACTCCTCCCATTAAGTTAATTAACACATCCATCACCTCGTATATTATCATTATTTTTGGTGAGAATGTTTAATTTCTACTATCTTGAAAAATTTCAGTCATATAGTGCTGTTAACTGAATTGACCATACATTAGAACATTATTTAAGACTTCATTCAACTAATAACTGAAAATTTACACCCATTAACACATTTACAAATCTCTCCCTATTTTCCCTCACCCCCAATTCCTGGAAATTACTATTCAATTCTATTTCTATGAATTAGACTTTTTAAAATAAAATTCCACATGTAAGTGATACCATGAAGTATTTGTCTTTCTCTGTCTGACTTAGCGCAATGCTCTCCATTTTATACAAGTTGTTTCAAATGACAGGATTTGATTCTTTTTAAAAACTGAATAGTATTCCATTCCATTAAGGCTGAATATATCACATTTTCTTTTTGCTTTTGCTTTACAGCTTTTTAGTTTCATGTTAGTTTTATGTAGACCCACTTCTTTATTTTTTCTTTTGTTGCCTTTTCTTTAAGTATCAAACTCCAAAAATAATTTTCAACACCTATGTCAAGAAGCTTAACCTCCATATTTTCTTGCAAGAGTTTTAAGATTTCAGGTCTTACATTCAAATCTTTAATCCATTTTGAGTTAATTTTGTATATGGTATAATCTAGGGGTCCTGTTTTATTCTTTTGGATGTGGCTATTCATTTTTCCCAACACTGTTTCTCAAAAAGACTATCCTTTTCTTGTTGTTTATTCCTGGTTCCTTTGTCATAAATTAGTTGACTATATATGATAGGTTTATTTCTGGACTCTCTTTTCTGTTCCATTGATCTTTGTGTCTGCTTTTATGCCAATACTATACTGTTTTGTTTACTATAGCTTTGTAATATAGTTTGACATGTGATGCCTCCAGCTTTGTTCTTCTTAAGATTGCTTTGTCAAGTCAGGGTATTTTGGGGTTTCATACAAATTTTAGAATTGGTCATCCTTTTTCTGTGAGAAAGGTGTTTATAGGGATTGTACTGAGTCTGTAAGTTGTTTTGGGTAGTATGGGCATTTTGGCAATATTAATTCTTCCAAAATATGAGCACAGAATATTTTCCATTTATTTGTGTTATCTTCAACTTCCTTCATCAATGTTTTATAGTTGTCAGTGTACAGATTTTTTGCATTCTTGCTTAAATTTATTCTTAGGTATTTCATTCTATTTGAGGTTATTGTAAATAGAATTTTAAAAGATATTTCTATTTCTGATAGTTTATTATTGGTGTATAGAAATGCAAACTGAATTTTACGTATGGACTTTATATCCTGCAACCTAATTAGAATTATTTATTAGTTCTAACATTTTTGCTATTGTTATTGGTTTCCTATATATATAATAACATGTCAGCTGCAAATAGAGATAATTTTGTTTCTTCCTTTCTGATTTGGATGCCTTTTATTTCTTTTTCTTGCCTAATTGCTCTGGCTAGAACTTCTAGTACTATGTTCAATAAAAGAGGTGGGAGGAGCATCTTGTCTTGTTCCTGATCTTGAAGGAAAAGCTTTCAGTGTTTCACCAGTATATATGATTTTAGCTATGGTCTTGTAATATATGGCCTTTAATACACTGAGGTATATTTCCTCCTTACCCAGTTTGTTGAGAATTTTTAATCATGAAAAGATGTTGAATTTTGTCAAATGCTTTTTTTCTGGATCTATTGAGATGATTATATGATTTTTATCCTTCATTTTGTTAATGTGGTGTGTCATGTGAATTGATTTGCAGGTGATGAATATTCTCACATCCCTGGAATAAATCACACTTAGTCATGGTGTGTGATCCTTTTCACGTGCTGTTGAATTCAGTTTGCTGGTATCTTGCTGAGGATTTTCACATGCATTTTCATCAGGGATATTGGCCTGTCACTCCAGGGGGAATATATGTTCCCAACCTGGGGCAAATTACCTTTGAAACTGAAATCAGTTGAAGGGAGAAATGAAGTGGGAGAAACCCATTTATTGCTTATAAGCAGTTGTCCACTTCTGCTCACCGGTGTCTCTCAGAGCCCAGCTGCAAAAAGGGGCCCCACCCAGTCACTCTGGTCCAGATATGCCCTTGCTCCCCCTTGTAATTGATTGATATGGAGATGGACTACTTCTCGAAACACCTATTCAAATGGAGATGCATTAAGGCCAGGCAAGAGATTCTGGAAATACTGCAATTTTACCCACAGGCCTATAATTTAATTTTTTTGTAGTATCCTGATCTGGCTTTGGTATCAGTAATTCTGGCCTTGTGAAATGAGTTTGGGAGTGTTCATTTCTCATCTCTTTTTTGGAGGAGTTTGAAAAGGGTTGGTATTAATTCTTTCTTTAAATGTTTGGTGGAATTTACCTCACATTTCAATTTTTTACCATTTTGATGACTAGATCTCAGTGTAATTGGTTTTCTTTATTACATGTATTTTATTTGTATTATTTAAAAACTGACCATAGAAAAGTTCATAGGCTTTACCAAACTGCTAAAGAAAGCCATGCATGATAAAGAAAAAATAAGAGCCTTTACCTTAGATACAAAAACAGGAACGTATTATCAGTTTTAAAGAAATAGGACACTTGGCAATTTTTGCCCCCAAATGCCTTTTGTCTGCCTCTCAAATGAACTGTACAGGAATCACCTGGAGAATCTTCTTAAAATGCTGATTCTGAGTGAGCAACCATGCATGTTGCCAAGGAATTTGCATTTCTGAGCTCCCAGGTGAGGCTGATCTGCTGGTCCACAGATCCTTCTAAGTAGTAGTGAGATTAAAAATCTAATCAAGTTTTAGCTTCTTCCCTTTCAGAATGTTTCTTCTCTTGCACTCACCTAGTACTAAGCTACAGATAGTGTTTGTAAAAGCTGATACATATTTATGTCATCAATTTTTATAGATGGTGTATTTTGACTGGCTAGCCAGATTACAAGTATTTTTCATCATCAAAGGAACACATATATTTAAAAAGCTTCAAAGCAAAAAGCTGTGCCATGGGCCCAATTAATTAGCATGGGGATTCTTAGCACCCTTTCTTATCAAGGTGGTCTGATGGGTTTTCTTGGTGAGGAATTTCAACAAGAATAAAAGGCTGATGTTACTTAGCAGAAATAGTTTTGAAATCAATCTGGATAACTACATTCCCCAACTGCCCCCCACCCCCACCACCACCTACCTCTTAGGAAGGTCAGAGAATCACAATAGAGGTTTTAAAAATGCTCTGTGCATTGTTCTTAGTTTAGGAGGTGTGGACTTGATTAGGCAAATGGACTTTATGTTTCCACATTTCCTATTACTGGAAACTTCTAATGGAGAGAAAATACCATTATCAAGGTAATTGACCATTGTCACAGGTTAGGGGTCCCTGGTAGCTTTTTCCAAACCTTTCTCTAAGGCTTTGGTTTCCCAAAGCAAATTAGGAAACATCTGGTCAATCCAACCCAATCTCACACTACTTTCACGATCACATTCACTTTTAGCCTCAGCTAATCCGTTCATGCAGCAGTCCTTAGGAAAGGCCCCAGGGCTCCTCTTCCAGGCCAACTTCTGAATATCTCATTTCTCTAGTTGTCATTAATTCTTACCCAACTCAATCAATTCAAACTACTCACAGTTCCTTACATACCCCATATTCTTTTGACGACTTATACCTTTGCCCGAACTATTCTCTTTGCCAGGAATGTCACCCACCCCTTTATCTGCCTGTCTTGCCAATGGGTGTCGGCCCCAGACAAGTTCATCATGGATTCAATGAGACCGAAAAATGACAATGGAATGTTCTTGGGGTGAGAGGGTTTATACCCAACTTTATTACCACGGTTACAGGTCAATCACCAGAATTCCATCCACTCAGAGGGAGTCTGAATGCAGCAAGCTGGTCTCTGCCTCTGGGCCTCTTTAGCCCCGCAGCCATCTCAGTCTCTGTCCTCTGAGCCACCACTCCAGTCTCTGCTTTTCTGCAGCCATGCAGCCCTGCAGCTGTGCAGCCCAGAGCACTGGGTGGAGCTCTTTTTATAGAGTTAATAACATCATATTGCCCATACATGTGTAGTGAGCAAGCCAACCAGGCCCAGGTGAGAATCCTGGCCGTAGGAACTTTCACTTTCTCCACACTGCCTTAAAAAGAAATCTGAATCTCTGAGTTAAGGGATTCTTGGTAAAAAGCCTTTGTTCCTTTTGCAAAAGAAAATCATTTTTTCCCCACGTCCCTGTCTTGTTTGTAACATCTCTGTACCTCTCATCACAGTGTTTCACCTGCTGTTCTCTGTCTATGGAGCCACTCCACTAAACATTGAGCCACTGGAGCACCTGGGTTGGGTTTTATTCCTCTTTTTCTCAGATTCCACAGTGCCTGGCATATAGGAGGCACCTCATCAATGTCCAGTAAGTGGTTGATTATTTAGCTTATTTATTTTCTCTTTCTCTGTCCTTTTTTTAAACTAAAAAACAATCACTCAGGATAGAATGCAACAATGCTGGCATGCTCACACCTATGTGAAATAGATTTCAGTCAATGTTAATCTAATAAAAAGACATAGAAATATTTGTGCAAGAATATCTGAGCAGTGATTTTTTTCATTCTTTGCCAGACATTACTAGATAGAAAAATTGACCTTCAAACATATTTATTTTCCCCAAAGATGGCTGGGCTCCATGTGTTGATAGGCACGTAGAATTTTGGAGAAGCAAATACAATCAGATTATTATGACTTGGATGGGTTTGCTTATTATTTTTCTCTATAGTCACAGTAAGAGTACCATAAGTGAGGATGGACTTGCTTGAAAAAAAGAAACTAAACTACTACTGATTCTGGATTTAGAACATCCTGTATTTGTCAGAAATGTGCTTTCCTGTGGCGATAGCTCACGGATTTCCCTATTCAAGGTTCCTCACTATGCTGAAAGGTCATTGTTTGTCTTTAGCTTCTTCTTTCTTAGTATCTTCACTTTTTTTAAACCAGAGTTCACAGAAAGAAAAAAATTGAGTAAGAGCTAGCCCTTCCTACTGCACCTTCAGCTTAACAAGGAGCTCAGAAATTTTATAGGAAAGTATTTTGAAATGAAAACATCATCCTATTGACTACTCTGCCGGCAACTGGATTATATGATTCTTGACCCAGAGGAAACCCAGCTCTACAGGTCAGACCTTCTGAGCTCTTTCAGTGTTGCTCTATCTTCCCTTTCCTGCTTCTATTTATTTATTTCCAGAAACCAGTTCTGTAGAGTGTGTCACTTAACTGTGTCACAATCAAATTACTGTGTACCAGTAATAAAAAGCCACCTACTCAGCAAGAGAAATATGTTATAAAGTCAACTATTTTTAGGAGTTCCCTCTGGGGGTAATGCAAATGTCCTGAAGATTTTGAATCTCTGTGTACCCAGTGCTAGCTTTGTTACTCAATGTATTTCTAAAGAATGGTGCCCGGATGCATATTCCCACCACGCTTTCTCCTGAGGGTTGAAATATTGTCTGGCTGGAGGACGGGAGTGACTGTTTAGTTCTTAGTTGATCATCTCCTCTGAAAGGTAACATTTGTTTTATTGGCATTGACTGACCCTCTGTGAGAGAGACCAACATTAAATTTTATCAATCAGTTATGTTCACAACAGATATGCTAGAGAGGGTAGAGGAAGGAAGCAATGATGAAAATGCTAGAAGGTAGAGCTTACGAAGGAAAATCAAAGCAACTGGAGTTTTTTTATCTGATCAGGAGGCTGGGAGAACATGAAGACATTTCAAAGAAATAGCTAAACAGTCTTCCTCGGAAATTAGAAATATGGGGGGGCAGGAATAGTCAGTGTATCTAGAATTATTGATGCTGAAAAAAATAGGGAATTGGCGCATAAGTTTTCACTTGCTCGGTGGGTGATGTTTGGCTGTAGAAAAATGGTAGATCAACCAGTACCTGTTTTCACAGAAGATCAGATGAGAAGAATTTCACTTGGTGAGGCAGTGTGAGAGATAGAGGCCAGCTCTTGGGACCATATCAGGACACTGATGTTTTTGAGCATTGGATTAAGATGGTGAACAAGTATGTCTTTAGAATTTACTATTGTTGGCTACATAAGAACTATAGATAAAAAAAGGAAAGATGAAAACACTCTGTGAAGTGTTGGGAAAAGTAATATTCCCTTTAGTCTGAATAGGTCAAATGTGTCCTTCTTGATGAGAAGAAAACATGGGACAGGTATGTTTCTCCTGGGACAATTCAAAGTCATTGATGAAAGCGGGTCGTGGGTGGGTAGGGTTCCAAATGAAAGTGCATGATTGGGTTCACATGACTCTAGATATTTGGTTGGAAGTACAGGTACAACTTTATTTGCCTCTGGGAAATTAGAAGATGGAAAGAGAGGCAGAGGAGAAAGAAACAGACAAATTTGGCTCATAGCCAAAACTCAGTCAATAGAAATAAAGAGAAGATTCCATATAAAGTATGACAATTACCTGTCCTAGTTGTTCCTAGGTCTGGACACTAAAGGACTTAAGTCTTGAAGTGAGATAACATGTATAAGTTTAGCAGGCAGAGTGAGGCCAAAAATAAAGGTCTAAAAATATATTTTAACTAAAATTACTTTAAGATATTGGCCATCGGTTAAACTATCTTCAGATCTACATACCTAATATGACACAAATGGAGAGAAATATGCAATCCCTGTTTCTGCACGAAGCAGTCCATGGCTTTAGCAGCCTGAGGAATCCAGCATACTGCTCTTCATGTTGACTGTCTGGTGTCTTCATGCATCAGAGATGTCTGGTGGAGGTAGGGCCAGCAGGGGAGGTGGCAGGGCTGAGAGGGAAGTGACCATAGTGGGTAACAGTGTCAATTATTTGGAGGCTGCTTATTGGGCAGCTGGGTCTTCACAGGAAGGTCAGAACTTTGAGGTGGGCTCATGTGAAACACTGTTGAAGACGTCCCAAATAACTGGAAATTTTCTGCCAATTTTATGAGTACATACAGTGGGAATGAAACAAAAAGAGTTCAGGTTACTCTGTTTGCACACTGCTATTGCGGGCGATAAAGAACATTGGCTCATATAAAGAAAAACAAATTCCAATAATGTCAACCCCAGGAAATCTTAAGACAGGCAATCCTGACCAGTTGAAATTGGGTGATAAAAATAATACAGCCAATATTCATGGGGGAGGGAAATGATCAAACTTGAGGAGTAGCTTTTTTATTGTAAATATTATCCACCATCTGTATCTACATATGTCAAGCATTATGTTTTAATGCATTACATTTTAAATACATTCTCTCTGTTAACCTCACAGTAACCCTGAAAGGAATTATTATGGCATCTGTTAGGATCCTTTCATCTATAATCACAACAGACAGAGCTAAAAGTGGTATAGCATGAAGGATGGCTTTTGTCACTTATAACAGATGACTGAGAAGCAAAAGATGGATGGAGGCAGGGAGATGCCAAAGCTGGTGCACTGACTTACGGATATCATTATGGATCCAGGGTCTTCCCATCTCTCCATTATGCTGTCCTTTGTACATTTGTTTCTTTCTCAGCCTTGTCTGTCATTGTCACAAGGTGGCTGCAATCCTGGCGTCATCATGTAGATACAATTACTGTTAAAGGAAAGGAGGGTTTCCCCCCTTGCATTTCAAAGGTATTAAGCAGGCTTTCCCTGAGACCTCACTGGATGTCATTGGATTGAAACACATTCTCACAAGCTGGGTACAAAGAAAGCCAGGAAAGTGAATAATGGCATTTTTAATAAGCACTGTGGGATCCAGACTCTGCCAACAAGGACGGAGGGCTGGTGGCAATGAGGTAGGTGGTGATTATTTTATATGTGGGAGGAAAGAGGAAAGGAGGATAAACAATTTGCCCCAGATCACAGACCTTGTAGGTGGCTCAGTGGGGCCTAAAGTCCATTCTCTTTGCCACCAGGCTCTCAGGTACTCACTACAGGGAGTCAGTCTGAGATCCAACCACATCCCAGACTACCTTGGGGAGAGAGGATGACCAAAATATGGCCCAAAGTTCAGTGACACCCTGCTGGTGTCTCTACCACTGCTGTTTGCTCCTCTAGCTCAGCACCAGGCAGGCTCATGGAGAGGGCAGACCGTGGGTTTGCCGCCTGCCCTAACTTCTCCCCCCTACGTCCGCTTCAACATTGGAGTATCTCATTTCCTTTGAGTAACTGGAGAAGCCCATCATTGCCATTCTCTATGATAAGTCCCTCTCACACATCAAGGAAGCAGCTTTGACTTTAATATTTCTTTCAGTCTCTCAAAGACTACAAGGACATTTTGCCAGAGAACTAAAGGGCTTCAAAAACGATCAGAAGCATTTTCTTTGTGGTTGACGGTGCAGATTCCTGAAATCCTCATCATTGCACTTGAGGATCCCCTTCAGTTTCCAAATGCTCCTTTTGCGCACTGATAATCTGCCAAGACGCTTCTAAGAACTGAACAAAAAGTAGATGGAAAATATGGTATCAGTAATAGGGCGTGTATCACAGAGCACTACAGCACTCTCCCAAATCAAGGCTGCATATAATTAGCAGCATTTTGCTCACATCTCAGCTTTTCCAGCGTTGTTATCATCACAAGGCTGAGTGTACTGACACAGTCCAGTAACCAGGCAAGGGAGGCTTCCAGTTCAGTCTGTGTTGTCATCAACACTCCAGCCATGAAAGAAAATATTGACAATCCATCAAAAGAATCACATTGTTCTATTTTTTAACTGCCAGCCTGCATTTGGCATTTTAGCTGAGTCAAAAAAGGTCCTCTGACCTACTGAAATGAGCATGTGAGGACTTCCAGAGTCCAACATGAATCGGTCTCACTCATTGGTACCCACAAGACCTTGCACCTGTTACTGATCGTCTCTGAGCATCAATTTTGTCAGTTGATAAATGAAAATACTTATGGACATTCATAAGGTTTTGTGAGAAGTAAGATAAATAAATAAGAAAACATCAGTCTCTATACAGTAAAAACCCAGTAAAACTTACTTCACTTTCCCCATTACACTTCCACTAGAACACTTATCCTGTACGAAATATTTAAGCATTCATTTGTTCGCTTATATTTTCATCTACTTGTTCATTGGATATTTATGAAGTTCCCATTCTTGCCACATTCAACAGTAATCTCTGATATACCAATGCAAATAGCATGTAGTTGGTGAATCAGAGGGCATTTGATACAGTCTGGGTCCTGGCTAAGTAAACCAGTGGTACAAATTAGCAACCAGATTAACAGATTTTTGTATACACACTGTTTTTCTTGACATTTTAGATTTGAGTGCCTTTAGGAAGGAAACTTGATCTTCAGCTATCCAAAAGCCCACTGTTTTCTATGTTTTAGATGCTGGTTTATCTCCCATTTCTTTTATTTTCCTGGATCCTATAAAGTTTGTGTGTGTGACCTGGATGTAAACAATCATTACAATAGAGTCAAAAGAGTATTAAGGGACACAAGTTCCCTTGTTAAAAACTATCAAGACAGCCCTGTTAACTTTAGAGTACATAAAATATTGGAAACACTCCCAAATGTATCTAACTGATGGGATTTACTTTGGCTTCCTGACACCTAAATACTAACCCAACAAGATAAGAAAGCAATCGTACTCTGCCATCTCTGTGAGAAACATCTGCCCCTACTAGGCAGATAAAAGAAAACTTGGCTTGAAATCAAATTCAAGATGAGTAATTCGAGTGTAATTTATTTTTAAATATTTTAACTAGAAAAGCACATTTCGACCATCCAACAGCTTTTGTTTGCATTTTAACCTCATTTTCTTTCATCTGTTATATATCTGATTTGAACTACATAGTGATTTTTTTAAGCCATTAAAAAAAAAAACAGAATTTGTCTAGGTGTGGGCAGAGTTGGAATGGGAGTCTGAACACAAGACTGAAGTCCCTCTTGGTCCTGGATGAGTGTGGTTGTCTGTTCTGCCTTAACCATCAAGGAGGGTGATTCTAGGTCCTGGACCAGCACACGTCCTGGACAGCGACAGCAACACCACAAATTCCCCATTTAGAGGCTCCTGATTCTCAGCTGGAAGAATACATGGGATGCAAGGGACCCCGCCTCTCCATCCTTGCCAAACCACTTACCTGCCTGGCTTTGCCAGTCTCCCACTTTTGTCCACCCCCACTAATGAGACTAGGTGTTACTTGGAGAAAAAAGAGCCAATCACCAATTACATTACATATTTAAAAAATCATATTATTATGGGGCATTATCACAGGGCTTTGCTATATATATATTTCATTTTTTTGTTGAAGTTTGGTAGACCTTTGTAAACTTATCTTTCTGAAAAGACTATAAAGTTTCTGAGGTCAGAGACTCTACCTTGAATCTCTTATGCCTCTTCTTCACCAATGCATTAAAAATAATAGATATTCAATGAATGTTAGTTAATAAAGTAGATGAATGACTAACATAGAATTAACATTGGGAAAAAGAATCTACACACCTTTATTTTAATTATAGCGGCATCCAGGACTATCTTAATGACTTGGGGGAAGTCATTAAATGCCCAGATTCTTCATTTAAAAAGTAGGGATCAAAAACGAAAAAAGTAGGGGTCAGAATGTTAATAACACTATAGAAATATCCTGTGGAGTAATAATTTTAATAATTACTGATGAAGAATGAATTCTTGTCAGACCTGTAGCAGAAAATGAGCAGAGAATAGCCTCTTTCCCTGGGGCCACCCCACAGGCATGATGTTTATGCAATGACTTCACCAGTGATTTGTACTCTCTGGGGATACATTGTATAGATGGTTTTCCCACAGTGGAATTAGCCCTTTGATATATATTTTATTCTATTTTAAAAGTTGAAAGCTAAAATGATTCCTGGAGGTATAGTGCATAACAATATACAACTACTGTCTGGCCCAGAGTGCAGATAGGTCTGGAGGAAAGAAAGTCTCATAGGATCAGCAAGGTGATGTGCCTCGAGCCGGGATTACTCTGAGCAGGACACCATGAAGCTCCGGGACAGGCCCCCTGTGGCTGTCCGTTCATCTCCCATGGAGCCCTGGTTCTCCTTCGGTCTCCGAGGATCCCACCGCCCATGGACTCAGGGAGCTCCTTCAGCCCCACCTTCATTCTCTGTTGCTGTCCCTCTCTTTCATTTGCTCTCATACTCTATCACTCTCTCTTGTTCTCTGGGATCTAGAGGAGAGGAGATGTTAGGGGACTGTAACTTGCCTCTTACTCTTCACTTCAGAATCATTATTTATGAGCTACCAGCTACAATATTTATACCAGGTGTATCAGTTTCCTAGAGCTGCCCTAGCAAAGTGCCACAAACTCCCAGTGGCACAAATCGCTTCTCTTACAGTTCGGGAGGCCTGAAATCCAAAAGCAAGGTGTCAATGGTGCTGGGCTCCTTCTGAGCCCCAGGGGAGAATCCCTTCTTGCCTCTTCTAGCTTCTGGTAGTCCAGGCATTCCTCTGCTTATGGCTGCATAACTCTGAACTCTGCCTCTGTCTTCACATTCCTTTTCTCTCTCTCTCTCCGTTTCTTCTTTACTTCTGGATCTTATTAGGACACTTGTGAATGGATTGGGGACCTACTTGGTAATCTAGGATGACTTCATCTCAAAATCATTAATTATACCTGCAAAAAAAGACTATTTTCCCAAATAAGTTCACATTCATAGGTTCCAGGGGTTAGGATGGGGACATAACTTTTGGGGGTCACCATGCAACCCTTTACATTAGGTAAAGAACCTAACAGTGGTTTTGACTTCCTCAAAAACAAGATAAACCAGCTAACTCTTCCATTGCATCAAATAGATAAGATGCTCTGAACATATATATTTGCAGAAAACTCCTAATTTTCTCATAACAAATATAGATAATCTTTTACCTTACCCCTCTAATGATCTCTTTTAGGGGATAGTGTCAAAATCCAGACTATATTTAAAGTATTTTCTGGGGCAATTCATAAGGGAGAACCTCAAGTCTCCATAAGCCCTGTCAGCAATAAGCTATTTAAAGAACACAGAGGATTCATTCACTAAAATGAATGCAATTACAGTGCAAGAAACAGGACTGTTTTTCTCTTTTCCAAACTCCATTAAGTGGGCAGCATATTTTGAGCAGTAGGAAGGGGGGAAATCTTCACACTCCGGTCAACCATAGCTCATATTCTTACTCTGCCATTTACTCAGTGTGGGCCTGCAAGGCAAGTTATTTAACCTCCTTGAATCTCAATTTCCTTGACAGTAAAGTAATACTATTAATAGATAATGTTTGTAGAGTGCCAGACACTATTTTAAGTGATTTCACACATGTTCGCTCCAAATCTTCATAACAGCATTATGTAGTGGGATGGACTTCCCAATATCTCTCCTCCCTTCTTCCCCAATAATAAAGTTTTAAATGTGCTTATGGTCACCCAAACAGAGGCTACATTTCTTAGCATCTTTTGCAGAATAGGTGACCACATGACTGAGTTCCTTCCAAAGGAATGAGAGTGGACATAACATGTGCAAAGTCTGCGTCACTTCCTGAAGTTAATTTCTTGCTTTGGACTTTTCGCCAACGTATCAGTGATCCAACTTCCACCACACGGATACGGACAATACTCAGCAGGGTGGCAGAATAACAAGGTGGGAGGACCTTGTGCCACAATGCATAGTGGGGCATGATTAGTGGACTGCCTGTGTCAAGAGGCTATGAGTGGTATATAATTACATATCTTATTTAAGTCATAATTTAGAATTCAAACACAGTTTGGCTCTCAGCTCATGTTCCTAACCGATTTGAGGTATTGCTCTAATAATACATTGAATGTCAGTTGTAAGGACTGAACAAAGTAATATAAATAAAACATCAAGTTTACTGTCTCCCTTACCTATACCTCATAAATGTATTCATTCATTCACCCATTTGCTAAGGATATTTTTAAGCAGATCCCATGGACTGAGCACTATAGATGACTAAGAGACACCCATTCTCAAGGAAGTTTGTGCTAGGGGTACTGGACATGTGACAATTAAATGGCAGTATAACACCGTATAGGCAACATGTATCAATTAGGCACTTCTACAGAGCAAGTGATGAACTTTAATAGTTGGGGAAAGAATTATTAAAGCAAGCTTTCCATGTAGATATGAGTGAGAAAGGGGCATTTTAGGTAGAAATGAACAACTCATGTAAAATATGGAAGCATGGAACAGGCTGGGGAGACAAAATATGGAAGTAACTTAGGGTGTGATGCATAAAGTGTGTATGTGTAAATTTGTGAGAGTGTGTACTAGAGAGAGTTAGGAGATGAAGCTGGAGATGTAGGATCATGAAGGGCTTTGTCTGCCACACTAAGTGATTTGGGACGTGTATGTGATAAAGGCTCCCTGAGAGTTCAGGTAAAGGAGACAGGTTGTCAGACTTTTGCTGTCCTCGTCAGCTCAGAGGATGTTTTGGAAAAGGATGCACCCAGAGGCAAAGAGCTTCTTAAGGAAGCTCCAAGTTAGTCCAGAATGATGAGAAGCTATTCAAAGGCAGTACTGGCAAGGGAAAAAGGTGCAGTGATAAAAAATTGATTGGACCTGGAATTGGGAAAATTAGTAGCTTACTCAGCTTGAGAGGATGCAAGTAAGAACACAGTACAACTTTGAGATTCCTGATTTGAGTGACTGGATGGATAATGGGACTACCAATTAAGATCAGGAAAACAAAAGAAAAAGCAGGTTTGGACTCCTGAGGTGGAAGAAAAGATTCAAGTGTCAAGAGATTGCAGGTGGTAGGTAAAGCCACAGCAGTGAATAGCAGAGGGTGTCTGGTTGAAAGAGAAAGGCCTAAAGGAAGAAAACAAGAAAGAATGTTTAAGGAAGAAAGGGCCTCCACGGACAAGAGAGAGAAAGAATGGTAGGAGTTACTGAAAAAAATCCAGAGACAATATATGTCATGAAATCAAAAGTCAGAGTCTCCAAGTAGTTCATGGAGGTTGTCAATAGCATTAAAGGTCACAGAGAGTTCAAATAAGATAAAAAATGAGAAATATTTTTAATCAGAAGAATTCAATACAAATCAGATTTGGCAAGCAACACTATTTTGGTGAGTCTTGAGGAGAAAGTGAACCTTATTTAACCTGGAAAAAGCCAGGTTGCTTTATATCCTGAGATCCTATTAGTGGAAAAACATGTTTGTTCATAGAGTTTGTGTCCTCAGGCATGTGACAGAAAATAATCTTGGTATGTGGCTAAAACATCAACTCCTAAACTAGATCACACAATTGCATTCTTACTTTTCAATTCATCAGATTCAGAACACTGTCTCATCCATCTGGAAAATGCTTCCAAATTATTTTCTATCTTCTTAGTGACAAACCTGAAAAAGTTACAAGCTCAACATTGACTATTAATCTTAAACCTACTCAGATTTTTTTCCCCAGATCCAGAAAAAAAAAATATATGTATAACTGCCTGGGTATTCATGAAATAAATATCTGCTTGGGAAGAGAAAATAGATCATCTCAATTTTATTTTATACATAACGTCCATTATTTTATCTCTCCACCATTCAAGTGGATGAATATATCTAACAGTGTTTGCTATAAGTATTTCCTTCTGTATGATCTGATGGTACTTCATAATGACTGCAGCCAGTGGAATACTTAATCTATAATATAATAACGAAGTCATGAAGTGAGGATTCAGTTTGAAAATGGCTGCTCTCACCTAAGCAAATGGAATACACCCTTGTCTTTCAGTTGATAGTAAAGAGTTGACCAAGACAAACTGTACAGAGATCAAATGAGATAGAGAACAGTTATTCTCTGAATAATAAGTGATAGTGATAGACATTTGCCAGAATATGTAGGAAAGGAAAAGAAAACCTGTGAAGATATCAATGTAGAGCAGCCCTATTAGAGTGAACTTTCAGCAATATATGTCAACTCAAATAATTTAGATATAATTCCTTTATTAATAAATATTTGTTGAGCACTTACTATGGGCAAGTTGTCTATTGGTGAAATATATAAATGTCTCTATATCATGAAACTTAAGTTGCTTACCTGTCAAATTAGTGAAGATATTTAATACCCAGTCCTTGTGAGTGAGAATGAAAATGAGCATTTGCATCAAGGGCTGGTAGAAGGGACACTTGACAGAAAATTTCTGGAGGCAAGTTTGGTAAGATCATTTCTATGCATAGGTTGTAAAATGCCTGCAAGTGACTTAACTATTCCACATCTTAAATGTTACCTTAAGGAAACAGATGAAATCAAGATTTACATGAATGTGGTTTATTGTAGTTATTTTATAAAATGAAGAGAGAAACAGTGTTTCAAATGTCCAAAATTGACTGATTGTATAAATAAAGTAGGGCACAAAAGATGGCAGCCCGTCTTTTGAAATTCATTTTTAAAAGCTTATTTAATTGTGTAGGAAAATAATCACTAACTGCTAAGTTAAAAAAATTAAGAAGCAGATTATTCTGTGCATTATAAGTTTTTAAACTTTGTTGTGAAATATAAACCACCTACTAAAAAGTAAACAAAGCACAAATGAACAGTTTAACAAATTTTTAAGTTGAATGCCCATGTCACCATGCAACAGAATATTCTCTGCATGACTATTCAACAAACCTCCCTCACCTTCTCCTTGATGTAAACACCATCTTCAATTGCACATTAATTACTTCCTTGCTTTTCATTATAATTTGCAACCTGAAATGTATCCCCAAATGACATAGTTTAATTTTGTCTATTTTTAACTTTATATGAATCTAACCATACTGTAAGTATTCTGTTGTGCCTTGGTTCTTTTGCTCCACATTATGTTTGTAAGACTCATCCATGCTTGTTCATAGCCAATACTATAAACACAATACTACAGTACATTGTGTAAAAAGGCCACAGTTGTTGTACCTATTCTACTGTTGATGGATATTTGGCTTGTTTCTTGATTGGGGCTATTGCAAACCATATTGTCATGAACATGCTTGGGCATAGATTCGTTGTGTATGTGCATGATCATCAAATTTGCTAAGTCCTGGAAATCCTTTTTCCAAAGTGGTTCAACCAATTTTCATTCCCACTAGCAGTGTAAGAAGGTATCTATTATATGATGTATAGTATGACCACACATACATAAATCACTAGGGATTTTGATTGGATTGCATCAAATTTATATATAAATTTGTGGATATTATCTTGTGGAGAACTTTGTCTTGTGTATATTAGCATTGAAGGAAATATATATATGTATATTTATTTATTTATATAGTATATATGAATATAGTAGGGGTACTTTTATTTCTGTTGTTGAAATGAATTTGAAGGAAGAAAGGAAAATAAGTAGTACAGTACTTTACCAGGAAGAAAGCAGCAAGTTTTGATGAAGGATGTGGAGAGGTTAAGCCCTGTGAAGCATACAAATGCTGCTAAGGCAGGAGAATAAAGGGAAGAGATGAAAGAACCCCCAGAAAATCTGAAGATGAAAGTTCAAAGGAAACAGGGAGAAGAGGGAAGGATCCAAACTGCTCCCCAAGCAAAGGGACCATGAAAGAATGAAAATGGACTAAAGTGGATACAGAGGTCCTGAGGTGCAGGGCTAGTATTTGCAGTCTTGAATGGAACAGACATGAGTGTCTGCCTGAAAGGTAGTCAAAGACAAGCACATGTAGCAGGTGGGAGAGAGCCACAGACGGCGGAAGCCCATGGGGCCTCAGAGAGCCTTCGCTATTGCTTCCGCTGTACGTGGACCCTTGCACAAGCACCCCAAACCTCTGCCTGACTTCCTAGTTCTTTGCAATGTAAGAGTAACATGAAATCCAATCCCTTGTGTATTTACCCTTGCTGTAGGAGGAAGTCTTTGGGTTGCTCAAAGATTAATGCGCTCAAACCGTCAGTTCCAGTTGACAACCAAAGCCTTAGTTTAGGCATAAAGCAAAAACTTTATGATTGTAACTGTGCCAATGGACAATAATTTGTTTCATGATTCTTACAAAGTATTAACATTTTGGACCCTTCAAAAAAAAGTTTAACAGCTTTGTGGAGATATACTTGATGCAATAAACTGCACAAATGTAAAGTGTACAACTTGACAAGTTCTGACATACAGACACATCAAGGAAACCATCAACACAATTGAAACACAGTGTGATTCCCCTCATCGCCCTAATTCATCCCTCTGGCCCTCCTTGTCCCTTTGCCATCCTTGGGCAACCAGTGCTTACTCATAGTAACCATTCCCTTTAACAGAGATTAGTTGGTATTTCTTAGAATTTTTTATCAGTGGGAACCTGCGGTATGTACTCTATTTGCCTATTTTCACTCGATATAATTAAAGATTCATCCTTTTTGTTCAGTATCAATACTTCCTTTTTGTTGATTAGTTCTAATCTATAGAGCAGATAGGCCACAATTTGTTTCTTTACTCACCTACTGATGGGTAATTATGCAGTTTCCAATTTGGGGCTATCACAAATAAAGCTACTTAGGAACATTTGTGTACAAGTGTAGGCTTTCATTTTTCATGAACAAATACCTGTAAGTGGAATGACTGGGTTATATATAGGTTTATGTTTTACTTTTTAAGTTCCAAACTGTTTACCAAAACCATTCTATCATTTTACATTCCTTCTGTGTATGAGAATTCCAGCTGTCTTACATCCTTACTAACACTTGTTATTTTTGAGGAATATTATATTCTGGATACAAGTCCATTGTTAAATATGTGATTTGTGAATGGTGTCTTTGAAGAGTACAAATTTTCATTTTGATGAAGTCCAATTTAACTTAAATTTTTTTTTAATGGATCATGCTTTGGGTGTTATGCCTAAGAAATCTTTGCCTAAAAGTCACAAAGTCTTTCTCCTATATTTTCTTCTGGAAATTTTACTGTTTGAGTTTTACATCTATAACTATGATTCATGTTGAGTTAATTCTGTATATGGTCCAAGGTAGCAATCAAGGGTTTATTTGTTTTCATATGGATGTCCAATTATTCCAGTGCTGTTTTTTGAAAACACTTCTCCTTCTCCACTGAAATTCCTTTGTAACTTTGATGAAAATCAATAGATCAGACACATGTAATTTTATTTCTGGACTCCATAGTCTGTTCCATTCATTTGTCCACGTTGACTAAATATGACATTGTGTTGATTACTATATCTGTACATCTGTAATAAGTCTTAGAGAATCTTGATACATAAGCTATCCAAATTTATTTTTCTTTTTCAAGGTTATTATTATTTTTTGCTAGTCTAGATTCTTTATATTTTCAGGTGATTTTTAGAACCAGTTTGTCAATTTCTACAAAAGATGCTTATTATGGTTTTTATTGGGAATGTATTGGATATATAAATTTGGAAGACTGACATCTTAAAAAATAGTCTTCTGATCCATGAACATAGGGCATCTATTTATTGCAATCTTCCTTAATTTCTCTCAGTAATTTTTCTTAGTTTTCACTGTATACATGTTACACACTTTTGTCAAACTTAGTCCCAAATATTTAATATTTTGATATTATAGTGGTAATTTTTAAAATTTCAGTAACCAATTGTTTGTTGTTAGAGAAATGCAGTTGATTATTTATACTGATATTGCACCTGGCAACCTTGCTGAACTCATTTACTAGTTTTCATAGCAAGTTTGTGAATTCCACTAAATTTTCTACATAGATGGTCATGCTATCTTACAAATAAGACAGTTCATTTCTTTTCAATCAGGGTGCCTTTACTTTCTTCATTTCCTTCCTCTTCTCCTCTTCTGCTTCTTCCTCCTCTTTCTTCCCTTATTCCATTGGCTAGAGCTGCCAGTACAATGTTGAATAGAAGTGAGGAGTACATGAATCCTTTCCTTGTTCCTGATTTTAAAAGGAAAGCATTCTGTTTTACTATTAAAAATGATGTTGCCTAGTAGATTTTTGTTTTGATAGATTTTTATCAGGTAGAGGAATGTCCTTTTATAACTTTTATAACTCTGCTTTTTTAACTTTCAATAATGGAATTTGGATTTTGCTAAATACATTTTGTACATCCATTGAGGTAATCATATGCTTTTCTTCTGTAGTCTGATAATATAGGAATTACATTCAAGTGTTAAATCAATTTTGCATTCCTAAGATTAACCACATTTAGTGATTGTAAAGTTATCAAACTGTCCACAAGACATCAATTGTAAGTTTGGAGGTCCTCAAGACCATCCTCAGTTTTAATAACTGGCTAGAAGCACTGATGGAAGTCACTAAAAGCTGTTACACTTGTGGTTATGGTTTACTACAAAGAAAGGATGTGGATTAGAATCAGCCAAGGTAAGAGACAGATAGGGCAGAGTCTAGAAAATTTTCAAGTGTGGAGCTTCCAGCTGTCCACCAGTAGAATCATGGAAAGCAGTACTCTCCCAGAAACAATATATGAAAGTATGCATGGAGGGTTGTCAAACAGGGAAACTCAACTTAACCTTGGTGTCCAGAATCATTATTGGGGTTCTGTCACATAGACATGGTCGACTGCCCACATGGCTGACCTTAGCCTCCTGCCTCCCCAGAGGCTGAACTAATACAACATAACCAAAAGCTTCCACCCAAAATTTTATTGTCAGATTGCCTGGCATGGCTCAAGGTCCTCAGGTAAACAAGGACACTAATCTGGCAGGACATTCCAAGGGTTTAGAGATTACCTCCAAGGAATCATGGGTAAAGGTCAGCCCTCTCTTTAGGCAAGGGTAAATTCTTCCCCACACAATCATGATATTTTTATATTGCTAGATTTGATTTGCTAAATTGCTATGATCTTTTCATTTATGATAATAAGTGTTACATCTTTCTCTTTTTTTGTAATATTTTTGTCTAGTTTGGATCTCAGAGTAATATTGCTAGCCTCACAAAATTCTCAACTCCTCAATCTTTCGGAGACATTTGTGTATAATTTATATTATTTTTTCCTTAAATATTTGGTAGAATTCTCCAGTAAAGCTATCTGGGCCTAAGTTTTCTTGGTGGGAAGATTTTTAAATACAAACTGAATTCTTTAATAGATAAAGGTCTATTCATGTTATTTATTTCCTCTTATATGAGCTTTGTGGTGTGTGTCTTTCAAGGAATTCATCCATTTCATCTATGCTGTTGAGTGTATTGGGATAAATTTGCTCATAATATTCCTAATATTACCTTTTTAAAAAATAGTTGTAAAATCTATATAGTAATTTTACTTTGCTCATTCCTGACACTGTGCCCCGTTTCACTTTGGTGCAGCTCAGCAACAGAGAAGCATTGTGCTGGGTCCTGGGGATTTAAAGGTACTTAAGTTATTGTTGCTGCCTTTTGCAAGCTCCATGTTCCAGTGGTCTGATACATTATCAAGCCTGAACTTTGAAATTTACCACACAAGGGAACATACACAATTAAGTTACTGTTCTATTTCCCTAATTATCGGACCCACTTGGGGTTATCTAAGGATGTAGACCAGCCTTTCTACAGATAATGTGAATACTTGGAGCCTGAGAACTCTTTAGAGATGGAAGGGCTAAAATATCAGAAAATAAATAGATAATGGGGACCAATCATTTCAAGATAAAGACAGATGGATTAAAAATTTTTTTCAATTAAGAACTCTCACAGAGGAAAATTAGCTATTTTAAAAAACAATGAGCTTTCCATGTCTGAAAGTATTTAAACCAGAGTTGAATGGGTATATGCATATATTACTATAAACATTCTTGAATGTTCAGTAGGACTAAGTAACCATTTTATTTTAATTTTCCAACCAAGAGTTTGCATCACTCAGAATTCATCCTAAGTGTTTTGGATAGGGAGAGATTTATTACAGGAAAAAGTGTACACAATTATTAGAAAGCTGGATGAACAAAAGTCAATACAGGAAATCCAGAAGTTAAGGAATTTCAGCAAATTCACCTCCAAGTACTCAGTTGCCTATGGCACTAGTATGGATAATTCCTTGCAAGTTGTCTGAAAGCTACAGGCAAAACCCCATGTTGGCTGTCTGTCAATGCTCACTTAGACTTACCTATGGCTGCCACCAGAGAAAAATCATTTGTCTTTCACTTTTGTTTTCAAATCTTACGTAAGTGGAATCTTATTGGTGGAATCTAACCAGACTCATGCTGTCAAGGGGCTTGTGAGAAAGGTAGTTTCCAGTCTTTATACCCATATACAACAGGGAACAGCTCAGAAAGACAATGATGGCTTTAAGTATTCACAGACAGTATCCACCTCCAAGTCCACAGATTTAAATGCCAAATGCAGTGGATGCTCATGGGAGAAAGACTAGGATCTCAAATCTATCCATATGTCCATAATTTCAGTAGCTTATCCATTAGCCCATCCACCCATGTCCCCAGCCATCCAATGTTTACTCATCCCACAAACTTGTAATAAGAATTAGGTGGTTGCCCAATCCTGGTGTACAGTACACAAGTAGTGAGTGCATGCAATAATGTATTCACACTTTCTTTAAAAAGCAATATACATGACAATCAATATTATGATGTAGATGATGTCATCTGTTATATTCGGTGACTAAAGCACTGGGAAGAGCTCAAAGAGCACATATTACATGCAACATGTTTCACCACTGATTTTGGTGTGCCAGACAATCACCACATTGCAGTGGACTTCAGTGTAGAGCCCATGAAACTCTTCTCTGCTCTCCAGCTGTTTGTATACTTAGGATGCAGAAGAGACAGACAATGAGTGAGATTACTGTGGACAACATTCTTGGCTAATCTTTACATCTCTACTGTTTAGCTCCATGATAGAGTCATGCTTTATCTTCAGTAAACATTTATGGAACAGTGCATGATAAGAATTTGAGTGGCCAGTGAAATAAGTCAGGCAGAGAAAGACAGGTACCAAATGATTTCCCTCATTTGTGGAGTATAACAACGAAGCAAAACTGAAGGAACAAAACAGCAACAGACTCACAGACCCCAAGAAGGGACTAGCAGTTACCAAAGGGGATGGGTAGGGGAGGGTGGGTGGGGAGGAAGGGAGAAGGGGATTGAGGGGTATTTTGATTGGCACGCATGGTGTGGGGGGGATCAGGAGGAAGAAATTAATTAATTAGTTAATTAATTAATTTAAAAAGGAAGGAAAAAAATTTGAGCAGCTAAAAAGATTCTATCAAGATCTTTATAGCAGGAAACTCATGGTCTATGTAAGGAAGACTAATATGCTAGAGGAGTTACAATACAATGAGCTTTATGCTATAATACACATAAGTAATAAGGAAGCAGAGTACAAGCACACAGGACAGAGAATCTCCCTAAGTGAAAACTTGAGAGGAGGATCCTTAGGGGCAGCGATAATGGAAAGACACTGTGAGGGAGGAATAGGGATTTTCCCAGAGATGGGAGCCAAGGACATGATGGGCTACAGGAAACGACTATAAATGCAGACTGAGATGCTAAAGTCAGACAAATGTGTGGCAAAAGGGAACTGAATTTTTAGGAAACTGGAGGTTATTGAGCCAGGAAAGACGGATGGACAGGAAATTTGAGCCAAATTGGAAAGTCCTCTATGTCATGTGAAGAAGCTCGGAGTATGTCCCTGCACAATGGATGACATGATTCAATTTTCATTTTAGGTAGATAAAGCTGGTGACAGGGTGGAAAATGGATTTGAAGGGAAGGAGATTAGTTAGGAGGCAGATGCTGCGTAATATGTCACTTGTCTAAGGAGCCATAGTAGGAATGGTGAGGGAAGGGCAGATTCAGAGACATTCTGGAAGTGGTACAATCAAACTAGAAGGTACCAGTCTTCTAGTTTGGGGATCCACACGTGTTTCCAATATCAGGCCCTTAAGACCACTCTTAGGCACCAAAGAAGCATTCAGCTGGTCCAATTTGATACAATATGCCTTCCTTTCCTTCTTAAAGCCTCTACTACTCATCACCATGTACCCTCAAAACTGACTGGGAAGCAAGACTTAGTCTCCCAGGTTCTCCATTCCTTGCTGCTCTCAGGAGGGGAGTGTAAAAATTATTTTTCTTTAAGGGATGTGCTGTTAGTCAACAATATTCTAAAGTAAAATGTAGAGATACATGTACTTAATTTTGGAAAGCTATGAAGTTCTGAAAGTTACTGTTCCTGGTAGGTGTTTCGTGACTTCCATCTAAGATGGTGCTTATGAGCTCTACTGGGTACTTGTGGTTTTCTGAGACAAGGGGCACATTCACTCACCTTTTCCCACATTCACATACTTTGTCTGTGTAATGATGACCCATTTCTCAATTAAGTTTCCATCCCTTTTGGATGAGCTTGATGATCTGATCAGGATGGGAGTGCCGACCAGGAGTTGTCTGTTCGTTAGCTCATGGTTGTCTTAAGAGCATAACTAACATTTCAGGGAACCATGAAGTCATATGTCTCAAGGGAACCACAGCCCTTTATTGGGCTCAGTGAACTAGGTGGGGGGGGGGGCGGGGAAATGAATAAACTGTTGAGAAGGATGAGGGAGGAGAAGAAGGAAATCATTCTTTGGCAAGTTTTGATTTCATAAGCATCATAATAGTTAGTGAATATTTTTGATAGGCAGCTAGAATTAGGGCTTGTTACTAAAATTGCTTCCTGAAAGGCACGGATTTAAATAAGTAATATTATGAGAACTGTCTCTGATTCCTAATAACATTCTATTAAAAATGGAGAATATAAAGGTCTCTTAAAATGAATTTTCTTAAAGAAAGTAATCCAGAAAGAAGCTTGAGCTCAGTAGCTGAAGAAGTGAGTTCTAGCACTGGCCCCCACCTCTCGAGCTCTGTGGCTCTGGAATATTTAATATCTTAGGTCTTGTTTTTTTTTTCATCTCAAAATTTAAGAGGTTATGCTATTATTTAAAGATTTATACAGTTCTGAAATCCTATCATTCTATCTTACCATTTCTCTCTAGTGCTTCATTAAAAATAAAGTGAATGAAAACCAACAGTTACCGCATGGCCATCTAGAATTAAGTTGCACCGCCCATTTCCCGGGGAGGCATTTTTTCCTTTTCAACTCTAAGTGACTTTAACTTGGATTTGACCTTCACATACCTGCTCCCCTGTTTTTTGTTCTGTTTTGAGATAAGCTGTTTCTCCTGTTTGACTTTGCGGTGATTATTAACATAGCAGCCAACAGGTGGCGCTGCAGGTCTGCACAACTTTACAGTTGCTGACTTCTGGCCTTTTTAAGGTAATGAAATACCTGCACCAGTGCAGTTTTTCAATTCAAAATATAAAGGGCCCAGTGAAATGGCCTAATAGGCCTCAACTCAGTTTAAACCCCAAAGATCAACAGTATGTGTTAGCTGCTTGAATCTGACCGTGCTAGAGAAGACATTCCTCATTCTCCCAGATCCACAAGAATACACTACCAGAAAAGTTTGTCTCTTATGCTGCTCGTGTGAACTGAAAGGGGGAAATCTGTGTACATGAAAAGGCAACAGTCCAGGAACATACGCATTTCATGATGGAGACCAGGAAGGGTGCTACAACTATTTAGGTATTACCATTCAAATTCGCAAAGCTACCATTTTTAACCAAAGAATCGTAGTATTCAGATCTGATAGTGTCCTTGGTGATAACTGAATCCAAGTGAACTCACCGTACAAGTCGGGTATCAAAGACCCAGAAATGTTATGTGACCTCCAGAAACCATGACTATCTAACAGCAGATCCCAAATTTTAATTGTGATCAGGCCCAAGTTCACTTGGTCTCTGGAGAACAAGAGCTCATTCAGGGTAAATTTTGGACTCAGGCAAATCCCCAAGCTGTAATTTCCCCATTAAATGAAATCTCTCTCTCTGTTTCTCTGTCTCTCTCTCAATCATCTATATCTCTACCCATACCCACCTACCTACCTACCTTTGTTATATACTTGTCTCTTGCACTTCACAAGGACAGGTTACAAACATTGGAAACTCTTAATCTTTGGTTGTCAGAATAAGGAATCAACTTGGTTTATAATTCAGCAAAACAATCTAGCAGACAACTTTTTATGACACTTTATTCCTCTTGGACAAATTGTACCAAATAAAGAACTTGCCTAGAATTCCTTTGTTCAGGTTCAGTAAACTAACAGTGCAGCTGGTTAATCCTTAAACCTGCAGAAGAGCAGAGGAGCTAGCAGTGCAGGAGGAGCTGAGCATACATCTGCTTTTCCTCTCTGTGTAATTAAGAATAGAGCTTCTTTAGGGAACTCCTGGGCTCTTACCTGCTACCATGGGTCTTTAGCTCAGCTTCCAAAAGGGAGTGGTTCTGACCTCCCCTCCACCTCTGACTTTAAGCCTTGCCAATCCCTTGGAGAAGAGAGTAACAAAGATCATCTTCACTCAGATGAATCTGTTTTCTAAATCGTTCTTGTTCAAAATGGCTTAAGCAGCTGCTCAGGAATGTCGAGGCGTATGGACTGAGGATCTGGAATAACAATGCAGTTTATCATCCTTCTGTTGTCTCATCCCAGAAAAAAGTGACCCTGTGGGAAGTTCCTGCAAAATGTAATATAGAAAGAGGATATTTATCTGCCAAGTGCTAATTACTAATGATAATAGCTGACATAATATATCAGGTGTATTTCTTCACTTCTTACCACAACTTTGATGACAAGTATGAGCAATTTCTTTTCCACTGAGGACACCGAGATTCAGACAGAATAAATTTCTTGTCCAAAGTTATAATCTTAATAAGAAACCATGTACTAGGTGCAAATACCTCATACCAAACTAGGATTCAATTTCAAGTTTTACTCCAAAGCTAGTATTCTTTGCTTGTGAGTTGACCCATATATGTAACCATAGCCTGGAAGCATAATGTTCTAGAAGAATATGAAACTTTTTAATGCTAAGCCCAACTGTCTTAGGCTAAACCATAACCCCTTAGGATGCATTATTTATTAGCATATATATTTTTTGGTAAATACGTTGTGTCCTTAATGAAGACATTTAATAATCCAAATACATAAAAGAAATATAGTGCATAGACCCACTGTTGTGATACAAAGCAGCCTTTCAAAAATCAGACATCTGGGCCCATGAAACCTGAGTGGGGAGCCCAGCTTCAAGGAGTGGGGTACTGGGCACAGAGGAATGTCAGGCACTTGAAATTTGAATCCCAGCCTTTTCTTCTCTATGGAGAATAATTTTTTTTCTCTCTTCACTCCTGCTCTCAGCAGTAAAAAAAAACAGAGCAGCCTTACTTTACACCTTCCCTTTCTTGTGCACCTGGAGAAAGTATCATGCAGATGCAGATGGTAAATGTTTATATTGCAAAAAGAAAAATGGTGATTATTTTTCAGCTCAGATGTGAATTTCCATTTGGGTGATTTGATTCAAGATTTTTCTGTTTCCTTACCAGGGAAATTCTGTAACAGTTAAGAATGTTCATGGCTCATTGAATTGAAAACTCTTACAAGCTTAAGCTAGTAGGGCTTTCTTTTTGTCACGTGATAGTAAGATTAGAAGTCAGCAGTTGCTGCTATTGGTTCAATGGCTTGAAGGTGTCGGTGCTGATATTTGGGACTGCCTCAGCCTTACTTACCTTCAGATTTGACCATAAGATGGCTACCCAAGTGTCAGACAAATGTTTGCATTCACAGCAGGAAGGAGAGGGAGGGGTAACATGACGTACATCTGTCCTTTTAATTGGTAGAGTAAAACGTTTTCAGAAACATGACAGCAGACTTCCGCTTACCTGTCATTGGCCATAGCTGAGTCATGGTGTCACCCTTAGGGCCCACGTGGGCTGGCACAGTGATATTTTAGCTTTTGTGGCAGCTAAGTGAGAGGTGGCAGGGGAGAAAGGACATTGTCAGAAAGTCTGCACATGTTCCAGCATGCGAGCGGGGAGCCAGGTGGCATGTGTCTGCAAATACGAGCAGGTGCCTGTAAGTCCTAATTCAGTAGTTTTTAAAGAATGGGCAATGTGTGCAGGTTGTTTATGCATTGAACTCAACAAATACTTATTAAGCACCATGCTCTCCCCTAAAAACTATGCATAGAGTCTGCTGGTGTATAAGTGAGCCTGACCTCCTGGCCAGCTGGTATAATGATATCAGTAGCCAGGGACTGATCAGATAAAGGTGGCACAGGGAAGAGTAGGGTATGTGTAGTGATTTCAGAGGCACGCCCAGTACTCTCTCACTCACAGATCTCCTTCTGCCTTTCCAAGCAAATGCCTGCAAATCTGATCGGGAGAAGAGAAACTTCAAACCCCTTCTCCTGCTCCATAACTCACTTCCTTCCTAGTTCTTCCAACTGGAAAAAATTACTAGCATAATTATCCAGAGCTTGGAATGTTAAGAGGTCATGGTTTTTAGCAGGAAAAGAAAATATATCTTAATAGGTCTTGCAAATGAAGTTCAGATTCCTCGTTTTCTGCCCAGTTGGTGCATATGGCTGTGTGAGGCTTTTTCAGCCAGATATTTAGGGTAGACATAGCCATGTTGTTCTTGCCATAT